>CM076583.1:135049367-135620496 GCA_034641835.2 Pinus albicaulis | reverse complement strand
TGTGATACTTATGTCTTCTTCTTTTATTGTAGTTAATTTTTCATCAGGTCAATTATCAAAATGCTTGCTACCTCTTTTTCCTTAAGATGACTGTCTTATCTTTAATAAACTTTTTCTTCAAATCAGCAACCTTGAGTTAACACTTTCCTGCACTTGTCCATAACTCAGTTTGTACCTTTATATTTTATTCAATTTCCTTTCCTGCTGTTTAGTCCGAATAAAATACTATCTCTTTGTTAACTTCAGCGTTTTACTGTATTACACATTAACCTTCAGCACTTTGCCTTAACCTTCAATTCTTCGTATTAACCTTTAGTCCTTCAGTACTTCGATTTTAGCCTTCAGTACTTAACCTTCAGCACCTTCAGTATTTCGATTTCTCCTTCGGCACTTCGATTAACCTTCAGATCTACACTTTTATTTATTCACAAAACTTATCCAAATTTTTTCTTGTCCTCCAAATGAGCCGCAGGACAGTCATATATATAGGTGACTTGATCCAGCGATTAGGCCGACCATTCAGCTGATATTTAGGCCAAATTGTAGTTTATCTTCTCCGGCATTTTATGAGGTATTACTTCACATATATTCCAATATTTTTGTAGGTTGTTTTTGCCATATTTGGAGCTTGTCTTCCAACACTTCTGGAGGGCTGTTGAGAGCTTCTTTACAAGGTCTTGTAGCATATCCATCTAAACTAGATCCTTCATAATTTTGACACTTAATCCTATTTATACCTAGAAGACAAGAACCTAATAGACATCAAAAAGAAGTCTATCTACATAATAAAATCTTGCTTATGAAACCCATGAAGCAAGTACAACAAAATACATTTTATTATCTTTGTCTCATTTTTTTCATAATTACATAGTCAACATGAAGACCGACCTAGTTACATTTTACAACACTCCCTCTTAACTAGGGAGGTATTCATATAGTTACATGATCACTTTCAAACTAAATAATCTCATAATAAAAATCGGATTGGTAATCGCATCTATATAGCATCATATCAACCAGCATTGTCCTAGTGCAAGGCCTTGACTAACAACCCCATCTCTTCAATGAGACAATGGGCTTCAATGCTGGCGAGACACATGACTTATAGACACCTTCGTCATTGTCTCTCCAAGGTACATACTACATCTGGGTGTTCCCAAAGCATGAGCTTCTTGGACTATTCTTCTCTTGGGTAGCTAGCCCTCAAAGAATATTGGTCCCCGAATACTCTTGTCTTGAATGCCCTAGCACATTCTCAAAGAGTATCGAATGCCAGATGATTACCCAATCCTTCATTCTGTCTTCCCAAGACCGGAATGATGTGTCTATCTCTCCTCTCAACCAAGGAGGACCTATTCCACAAGGGAATGTACTCATTGTTATACAAAGAATGTACCTAAGCTCATCCTTGGGAATTACCAAGTTTCTTCCAAGTAAGAAACTTACCATCAGGCTCCCTCTTAACTAGGGACCTCTAGCAGCAATGGTGAGACACCCAGCTATTCATGAAGAATTCATGTCCTTGATGTCATGGATTTCGATATTGAGGAATCTCCAAATTTTAGCTTCATAGGGAACAGATCATCCATCACTTCCATCCTGAGTCATGTCAGCCTATTAGAGAGTGATTCATCATCTTTCCTTTATCTGGTCCATTATTATGCCATGTTGCTTTCCTTTGAATCATTTCCAAGGATCATACATCCTTTCTCATGATTAGCAGCTTTGCACAAATTCATCCAGATAAACATATTCATATTAACTAAAGTTACCTTAGTAATGATACTTGCCCATGACATCTTCTTGTAGGCATCGGCATCCTTCATACTGATTGACACATCTCCTAATGATATGGTTTTGCCACGGATCTTCATCTTTACCAGACTTCCGTTAGAGTCTACATATATTCCTAGGAGATATTTTAGTCACATCTTCTTGGTCTCTGGATGATAACAACCTTTTGACATGGTTGCATGTCATGATCTCTTCCTCTCTGCGCATTCTTTATTCCCGAGAACTTATAACCTTTCTGGTTTCTTGTTCATATACAACCACCTCATATTCCATGAGGACATATTATGTTGATTTCATCTGTCCGTGCACTGAGAGATACTCCTCCATAGATCATACTTTTAAATACAGAAGTTCATTAACTACAACCATATAACATGACATTACAACATCCAATGTCGGCATATAAATATATATATACTTCATACCTTTTTCCCTTGAGTCATCCTGTAGCAATTTTTAAGAATGAAGAGCTTCATTCCCTTAGCTTGTTTCATCAATATGTCATCACATCCCAGAAGTATATTTCTATGATGACCCTTGCTCTTGATGACTACTTTCTATTAGTAAAGTTTGTCAAAGAGGTTTTCCCATAGATGATTCGCCAGGAGCTCCTGCCATGCTTCGATCAGGATGCTACAGTGCATATAACCAACAGAAATCAATTCCTTATTCATAAGTTTGTGTGATTTTCCTTGAACTTCTTTTCTTCAGCTTCCTCCATCCTTTTCGGTGATATGAGCTTCCTTTCTTTCTCCTATTGAGATTGTCCCTTTAGGATCATCTTTCTTGTAATGTCCATAAGTCTTCCACTTTTCCTAAACTTTCCTTTTCCTTCTGCAAATGTTTGAGTCTTTTATCCTTCAACAATTTTGCCCTTGATTTGTCTTTTTCCATCTTATTTATTGCATAAAATAGTTCTTTCAACTCATCTTATATTCTCTTGTGTCTCCAATCCTTCATAGGTTTTTCATGACTTTACTTTCTTCGAGGACTGTGACTATCCTCCTCATGCAAGGATTCTTGGTAACCCAACCAACTTATAGATCTCCCTACAAAAACAAAGTCATTTAACCAAATTTGATTATAGAATTAAAGATAATTACTTGATAAGTGAAGATAAAGTCTTCATCTTGATTTCTTTAATGGCGATGGATAAAAGATGTGTTAGTGCTTTCTCTTTGGATGATCTTCTTCAAGAGTAAGGATTAGATCCTTGTTGTAATGATGATAATGCCTTCCTTTGGTTGTCTATGTCTTGTGCTATTTCTGTAATGAACCCGAGGTCTCATTTTGGTACTGAAATCATTCTTTTAAGATAGCACTATATTATTGTGGTTGCATTATGAGTTCTCCAAGATTGCGGTGTTTGCACAAGAATCATCTTAACTGTAGCAACACTGAATCATGTACCAACATATAGTATCAAAGTGGGTGATTATAGTAGTGTTGATGTTGATAATACCAGATCTGAAGTATCACTCTGAACTGCACCAGGTATGTCGAGAAGTATGGTAGTTATACCACTAAACCAAGGTTGTCAAAATACTCCTAAAATAAGCCCGAAATGATCTGAACTGTTGAATTTGTTATTCAGATCGTGATTTCTTCTTGAAATTTCATAGAATCCTCCTTTGACTTGCTTAGATGTTTTTGAAATCTGATCCGTAAGTGTCTCTTAGATGCCCTTCCTTAACTGTTACCTTAGCTCTAATACCATGTTGAGAATTTTGAGGGCTGGTGATTAATACAGATTCTCTTCTTTGATAATTACTTGTGCCCTTACTTGTGATACTTGTGTCTTCTTCTTCTTTTATTTTAGTTAATCTTTCATCAATTCAATTATCAAAATGTTTGCTTCCTCTTTTTCCTTAAGATGACTGCCTTATCTTTAATAAACTTTTTCTTCAAATCAACAACCTTGAGCTAAAACTTTCCTGCACTTATCCATAACTCAGTTTGTACCTTTATAATTTATTCAATTCCCTTTCCTGTTGTTTAGTCTGCATAAAATTCTATCTCTTTGTTAACTTCAGTCTTGTACTGTATTACGCATTAACCTTCAGCACTTTGTCTTAACCTTCAATTCTTCGTATTAACCTTCAGTCCTTCAATACTTCAATTTTAGCCTTCAGTACTTAACCTTTAGCACCTTCAGTATTTCGATTTCTCCTTCAGCACTTCGATTAACCTTCATATCTGCACTTTTATTTATTCACATAACTTATCCGAATTTTTTCTTGTGCTCCAAATGAGTCGCAGGACAGTCATATATATAGGTGACTTGATCCAGCTATTAGGCCGACCATTCAGCTGATATTTAGGTCAACTTGTAGTTTATCTTCTCTGACATTTTATGAGGTATTACTTCACATATATTCCAATATTGTTGTAGGTCGTTTTCGCCATATTTGGAGCTTGTCTTCCAACACTTTTGGAGGGATGTTGAGAGCTTCTTTACAAGGTCTTGTAGCATATCCATATGAATTGGATCCTTCATGATTTTGACACTTAATCCTATTTATACCTAGAAGACAAGAACCTAATAGAAATTAAGAAGAATTCTATCTACATAATAAAATCTTGCTCATGAAACCCATGAAGCAAGTACAACAAAATACATTTTATTATCTTAGTCTCATTCTTTTCATAATTACATAGTCAACATGAAGACCGAACTAGTTACATTTTACAACACCAACCTCTATGGTTTTAATTAGGCCAAAGGTAAGATCCCAATGCAACAATTGTGAACACGGCTAGTTTATAAATGTTGGGTTCTTGTTTGTCAAAGCTCGATTGTCCTAGGAGAAATCAATGGAAACTAGGAAGAAGCATATAATGTCATTTTGAGATAAATGTTTTACCATTAAAAGAGTCGCTTTCAAACAAAAGACTTCAATCTAGAGCATAGAGAAATGAAAGGCAGAGGAGAGGTGAAAGTACTGTCTCATGGAAATCAGGGAGAAAAATAGATGAGACAACTCCACAACGTAAAATAAACCTTAGCGAAAAATGTGTTGTGTGGACGCTCAAATTTCAGAATGATTATAATTTTTTTTCTTAAAGCTTGGAAGCAAGAAGGTTATAAACACACCATAGTTTCTATTTTTCCCTATTCAAGATGCAATAAATCAAGAATAATCTGAGACATATAAACAATTTTAAAATAGACTAAAAGAAATGATATGCTTTTATTTGAGTTGTTTATTATGAAAATTATGGAATTTAAATTTCAAGGGTCCATAGGTCCTATATGTTGAACCTAGAGCTCTAATACCAAGTGTAGGGACCAACCATATGTTTTTTTTTTTCTTTAAATAATACGGTAAAGTAGGAATACAACCATAACCATACAACTTTGGTAACTCAGAAATATTAATCACTTATATCAAAATCCATGAATTTAACTTCATTACACATACATATATTTTACATGTTAATTATAGGTACAATGAAGTCATATAAAAGAACGTTATAAATAACATAGGTACTGTTCACCAGGAGACGAGATTCAATCTTGATTTACCACTACTTTCACTCCCTTGTTGTCATCTACCTCCAAGTGTGAATGTCGATGTGCTTAATCCAAATGTAGTGACCCACCGGTTGACCTCCCAGCCTACTCCTTGGGTACTCTCCTTCCCCGCTGACCCCCAAGATGCAATGGGGTTGTACAATGAAGGAAATGTGCTAGCTTATAGAGGTGAGCACTCCTTGGATCAAGAGTACCCTCTCTAAATTCCTCTATCTCACCAAACTCAACTATAGCTCATAGCCACTATCGTGACATAATCTCATCCTTCTAGCAATAGGGTGAAAAGAGCCCCCTCTCCCATTGCTTTCCCTTTCTTTTATAGGAGGCTTCATAGGTAACAGTTTAGTTATTTTTATTAATACAAAATTTCAATTATTCACCCACCCATGTGTCACCCTCTCACCAAGGATCTCCAAAATTATTTACTTAAATTTTAATAATATTTTTGCTCACCCCGACAAGAATTCCTATTTCTTCTCCTAGTTGTCTCTTGATCCCCCTTTTCTACTCCTTAATTTTTGTTCATCATTGAAGTCAATTGGTAAGTCTTAGATTTGGTCCCCTAACTACTTCCTAATTTAACTCAATTTGCCTCATAGATGAACATTCTTATGTTTTCTCTTTCCACATAGAGGTTCTCTAAAATTTAATTTATTAATATTATTTTAATTCAACACCCTATTGTCTTAACGAAGTTTAACTATTTTAGGATTAATATTTATACTTAACTATATGCCCCTCTTTCCCCCTTTACCTAATTAGGGTGACTTATGTACATTATATACCTAATAATTTCCAACATGGGAAGGGTAGAGTTCTCAAGGTAAAATATTTTATTTCTTCCTATTCTCTCCTTACTCCAATTTTTATTCTTGATTTAATATTCTCAGTTCTAATGTCATTTACCACTTGATGTGAATTTGTAGGGTTTTCATATCTTGATTATATTTATTAATTATTTTTAATAATTTCAAGGGTGCCAAGTTGGTCGTGCCCTTCAAGAACTTCCCTTAAATATCCAAGGGTGCCACGCCTAACAATTTATTTGTGATTCCAAGGGTGCCAAGATGGTCGTGCTCTTCAAGAACTTCCCTTAAAGTTCCAAGGGTTCCACGCCACTTTCCCTTCAAGAATTTAGTGGTTACGAGGGGAAATTCTAGGTGCAACAACATATACCGCTATTATCTCGTATGTCACATACTATAGTGAGACTAATGGTGCTATAGATCAAGGAATCTGCCTTGATGCACACTCCCTAGAAAAATCCTCATGAGAAAACCACATTTAGGACCTACCCCCACAACATTGTGATCTTCAAGGAGAAGGTGTTTTGACCTTTACAGCCTAAGTCACAGTGGGAGTGCGAGCGGGTGAGATCAGGGACACTGTCCCACCCCTCCCATGCCATTCTATCCAATTGTACAACCCTGTCACCCATATGTGAGTCATTCGGCCAAAAAAATAACATATTCCTGCAGCCACTAACATATCATCAGAGTATATATATAGCAAGTTTCAATTTGGACTTGGAATTTTAAAGAAAAAATATTAATTTCCATCAAACTAGATGTCGTCAACTCATAATATGCGAGTGCCTCTGGTTGTTTCCTGTCGTACTCAATAATAATCAGTAACAAAGTTTCTTAGTGTTAGTCATTATCATAATAGCATCATAAACATGACTTGTTCATTCACATCGTTGTTCATTGTGAACCAAAACTAATGTAAGTAGCTAACATAGGGGACACGTCCATCATGGTTATCATAATCATAACATCAATGGGAAACATATATATCCATCAAATTTATCATCATTATGATATCAATAGAGAGAATACATATTCTTTAATGCTATCATCATCATAATATCAATAGAGAACATGCATAGACATTAATGCTACAATCATATAATCAATAGAGAACATACATAACCATTAATTCTATCATCATCATAATATCAATAGAGAAAATGCATAACCATTAATGCTATCATCATCATAGTATTAATAAATAACATACATAACCACCAAATCCACTAATTATAGAGTCATGTATTCAGATACTCAACTCGAGGTCCTCAAAGAATAAAGTGTGGTCCTTAGGGCTAAATAATGTTAAAATTCATATCACTGTCAGCCAACTAGAGTAGGGCACTACATACACCCCCTCTTAATAATAGATTTCGTCTCGAAGTCCTTGGAATACATAAGGAAAACGGTGACACATCTCCTCAACGTCCTCCCAAGTGGCTGAACTAGGGCTATAATTGTCCTACTGGACCTTAACCTAGTCCAATAACCATCGTCTAAGCTGCAAAGTACGTTGGTCCAGTATGCGAACTTGTTCGGACATCATTGTGCCCTCATCCGAAACCTCCAAATGACCTACGTCAATAACATGCAAAGGATCTAAAATATAATGACACAAAACAAAAACATGAAACACATCATGCATACACGCTAGGGATGGAGGTAAGGCAAGCCTATATGCCATTGACCCTTTTATTTCTAAGATTTAAAAAGTTCCCAAAAATCACGGAGACAATTTTTCTCCCTTTCAAAATCTTATGGAGCTCTTTTGGGGCCTTACTCTCATGAACACCCTATCTCCCACTTCATAACTTCGGTCTATGAGTGTCATCATAACTATTTTTTCGATATTTTTCTTTTTTTAGCCTCCCCTTAATCATAGTCATTTTCTCTTCCATATCTTGTACCACTTCTAGTCCTATGAATTCTCGGTCCTCTAGTCGATCCCAACTTAGAGGTGTTCTGCAAGGTCTTCTATACAAGAACTCAAATGGCGCCATATTGATTGAACTCAAGTAACTGTTATTGTAAGAAAATTCCACCAGGGGTAAAAACGCCTCCCATCTCTTTTTTTAGTCCATCACATACATTCGTAGCATGTCTTCGAGGATTTGATTAATCCTCTATGTCTGACCATTTGTCTCAGGGTGATATGGAGTGCCAAATTTCAACTGGGTTCCCAAGGCTTCTTGGAAACTGGTCCAAAACCTTCTTGAAAACACTGCTTCCCTATCTGATATGATCTTCCTAGGCACTCCATGCAATCTCACAATCTCATCAATAAAAATCTCACTATCTCTGGTGCCTTATATGTAGTCTTAATTGGTATAAAATGCCCGCTCTTGGTCAATGTGTCCACCACTATAAATATGGCATCATGTCTTCTTGAGGTCATTGGTAGTCCCACTATGAATTCCATTGATATAAATTCCCATTTATATTCTGATATCTCATGGGGTTGCAATAACCCTATTGGATGTTGGTGTTCAACTTTTACTCACTGACACTCTAAGCATCTTGCTACAAAGTTTACAAAATGCTTCTTCATTCCTTTCTAAAAGAAGAGTGGTTTCAGGCCTACACTCATCTTCTTAACACCAGGGTGTGTCATGTATATTGTGCGATGTGATTCATTCAAGATCAACATACCTATATCTTCATCTGGTGGCACATTTATCCTTCCCCGAAATTTCAGTAGGCCATCATATCAAGGGATTATTCTTCATATTTTGGGATCATCATTTCGTCCTCCCTCAAAATATTGCTAACCTCCTTGAACCAGGTGTCCTTAAATTTCAAGTCAAGAAACTTCTCCGTCAAATTTGTCTTTAAGGGAATCAATGAAAATAATTAACGCCTCCTACTTAAAGCATCAACCACCCTATTTACAATTCCTTTTATGTAAGTAAGATTAAAATCATATTCATTGATTAGCTCAGACCACCGTCTTTGCCTTGCATTTAAGTGGTCCTGAGTGAGTATGTGTTGTATCCCACAATGATCAGTCCTAAGTTCAAACTTCTTTCCTAGAAGGCAATGTCTACACATCTTTAGTGCATAAATAGTTGATACCATTTCTAGATCATGGGTTGTTGTAGTTCTCTTCGTGGGTTCTAAGTTTTCTTGATGCATATTCTATTACTCTTCCTTCTTGTGTCAATACACAACCCAACACTTGCTTGGAGGCATCGGTGCAAACTAAAAATTCTTGTTCCATATATGTCACTTTCAAAATTGGTGGTGTCGTTAATAACACCTTTAACCTTTGGAATGCCTCTTCACATTTTTCAGTCCAAATGAATTTATTGTTCTTTCTTTGGAGCTCGGTAATGGGGCTTGCTACATTCAAAAACCCTTCAACAAATCTACGATAATACCCTGCCATGCCCATGAAACTTTGCATTTCATGAACATTTGTTGGTGCTGGACATTCTATGATGGCCTCGATCTTTGTTGGGTCTACCACGATACCATCTCCAAAGATAATGAATCTTTGTTTGGTAAAAAGAATGCTTTCACAACTTCCTATACAATTTTTTTTTTGTAAGACATTGTAGAACTATCCTCAAGTGTTTTTCATGCTCTTATGGGGTCTTTGATTAGATCAAAATGTCATCGATAAAGACTTGTACAAACTTTTCTAAGTAATCCTGAAATATCCCATTCATCAAACTCATGAAAACACCCGAATAATTTGTCAGTCCAAAGTGCAAAACTACAAATTCATAATGCCCAAATATTGTCTTAAAGGTTGCCTTAGGGATATATTCTTCCTTGATTCTCAACTGATGATATCCCAACCTCAGATCTATCATTGAAAACACAGTTTCCCCCCTCATTTGATCAAACAATTCATCTATCCTTGGTAAAGGGTATTGATTTTTTATCGTCACTTTTTTCAACTGGTGGTGTGTTGGAATTATGATCCATGTGTTGTACTTGATTGCAACCCACTTGTAACAGAGTGCACAAATCAGTTCAGAGGTGACAAAGTGATGGAACAAAATGACAGAACGATGGGACAAAGGTTTACAGATTAGAATTAGAAGTTTATTAAATTGAATATTTGAAGATATATATGTGGGTTTGTCAATTCAAAGTCGCATATACACGTAGGTATAAAGATGTAAAGTCATGTATATGCTGGTGCACTAATTTAACAATACCAAGGGTCCTTACCTTGGTATTAGCCCATAACATTGAGCGCAATAAAAACTATTTGATCCCATCCAAGAATAGCATCGACACTTGTTTGGTTTTAGCTCATGGTATTGGCTAAGGCTCTAACTATACAAGGAGGCGAAGATCAAAGTGCTAAGTGTACATGAGTAAGGGTAATGAATGAATACTTCAATCTAAAGTATATTTGTATGGTATGGGCTATAGTTGATTGATAGATCTAAAATAAATATGCACTCATGAATATAATGATGGATCATGACCTCTAGACCTGAAATGAATATGTATTTGCATGATATGCTTATGAGATGTTTAGATCTGTGGCTTGACACATGTTTGTTGCAGTGAAGGGTATGGTCTGAGTAAGTTTGAAGTTCTGAAGTATTGCATAGTCCTGAATTATTTATAGATATAAACATGGTTTTGACACGAGGAAGGCGCTTATACACGCGAGTTTGGTTCTACAGAGTAGCATATATGTTCATTAATATGTTAAGATATATACACGAGTTGGTTTTGGGATAAGCGCATACATACATGAATAAATCTATTGGCCCGACATGTATGCAAGCCAGGGTTTTGTTGAATAATGTTGAAGCAAATTTCTGATTAGTTTTGTTGTGTTTCTTTTGTCTTTCAATGATGTCTTCATATAGATATGGGCTGTTTGAGTATTAATTATGCTTCTAGTTGATTATGATTAAATATCAGTGATTATTTGGTTGATTGATGATTCAGAAAATGCTTTGGTACACTTATATGTTTCAGTTTGATGTATGATATTGGGCTTAAATGAGTGTAGTGGGTCTAGTCTAGTGATGTATTGAAGTCGGTGGATCCAGTGTGAAAATTTATGAAACGTGGTCCACAGTTGTGATGAAGGTTGGAGCCTTCAGTGAGGAAGTCGAAGCTTCCTGCTAGTAGGATTTGGTGATCAAATCAGGGGGTCGTAGCACCCTTACAGTAGTGGTTGGTAAATGAGATCAGGGGGTTGGAGCTCCCTTTCAGTAGCAACTAGATAATGAGTAAACATAACATCCTTCTGCAGGTGGGTGCATGCATGCTGGCATGAGTCTATGCCAATACAATATTGTAAGCAGTTTACTATATAATAAATATTGAAGACAAAGATGACAACATCGGTGGTTTTCTCCCACATTGGGTTTCCACCTTAAATATTGGTTTTCATGTGTGTTGCTTATGTGTGATAGTTTATTCTGTTCTTATTGCACATGTTTACTTCTTACTAAATTTCTGATGAATGAATGATGTACTGGACTAAGTAAAGCTATTGGAGATTTGTCTGAATTATAAGTTCACAAGGAATACACAAGTTTCCTGAATGAAAATTGTGTACATACGCTAGTTGGCCTAAGTAAAGTCACATGTAGAATTTAGTAAAGAAAAAGAAAAGTATGTGTGAGTTTTAAATACTGAGCAAGTCCTTCTGAAGAAGCTTGATCGCTTGAAGTAGATCTGTCGCAATGGGAATTCATGAATGAGTATTTTATATCAAGCCACCACTATTTAATGGAAGTAATCTAATGCTCTAGAAGATATGAATAAGATTGTATTTGCAAAGTCTTGGAGAAGTTGTATGGGGAATCGTGGAAGGAGGTTATCAATATCTGGAAGCCATTCCTAGAAATGCAGCAGCAAAGAAGACATATGAAACGAATGTGAAAGCTGTCAATGCATTATTGGGAAGCCTGACATAATCAAAATTTGTCAAAGTCATGCAACTAAATTCAACAAAGGAAATATGGGACAAGATCATCTAGAGCTATGAAAGTGACGACAAGGTAAAAAATGTCAGACTTCAAACTCTTAGAATTCAATATGAAACTCTCATAATGCATGATGATGAAAGTATTGCAAGTTTATTTCTAAGAATAGATGATATTGTGGATTATATGAGAAATATGGGTGAAGATAGAAAATATTCAACTTTAGTAGAGAAAATATTGAGATCTCTAACTCCAAAATTCAAGTCAAAAGTGTCTGCCATTGAGGAAAAGCAGGATTTGCAGACTCTTACCATTTTTCAACTTCACAGCATCTCGATTGCTTTTTAAATGAGAAAAGGAGGTCCCTTAGAAGTCAGAGAAGCCACATTTTTGGCTTTTGCAAAAGGAAAATAAAAGGAAGTACTCAAGGAATCAAGTTATATATTAGAAGAAGATGAGGAAAATTTTGTGAGGAAACTTCAACCAGGTACTGGAAGGTTCAGAGGTAAGCTTCCCTTCAAGTGTTTTGCTTGTGGTAGAGTTGGTCATTACGCTGCTAAGTGTCCTTATAAAGAAAATCATGACAAAGGGAAATGGTTTGAAAATTGGAGAATCTTTTATACAAATGAAAATAGTGATGGTTTATCAATTGGAGAAGAAGGAGAGTCTGATCAAGATCTACAAGTACTCATGGCACTTAGTATTAATGATGATAATGCCCTAAAAGAGAAGAATCCTTTTATTGAAGAATCACATAGATCAAGGCAGAAAATATGGTTTCATGGATGTTTTTTCTATTGTAACCCATTTGGGCATAAGGCCACTAATTGCAGGTTAAGTATTTTGAAAAAAACCGAGAGTTTGGATAAGTTCCAACACACAATAAGAAATTTCAAAACAAACTGGAAAAATAAGAAACACCAGTCAAAAAAGTAGGGAATGTTTACCCTACTATAGTCATATGTTTGTAAATCCTACTTCTCTTAGTGACTGTAGGAGTGATGTGAGATACATTATCAGAATCAGTAATGTATCATCACAGGGGGAGGAATATATGGTGATTCCCATGGTTGGTTTGGTAATTTTGGTTGTTTATATTTATGACAGTGCATTTGATGTGACAACAGAAGACATGTACAGACTGTACAAGCTCAGGAGGAGCTCAAGCAGTCAAATTTTCAGTATTTCACATTCTATACGCGGATCCGATGAAATAAAGTTGCGTATGTACGCGAGTTCCTTTGTAGATAGATGTGTATGTTTTTCTCTAATAGAAAAACATTGAGACAGACTAAAGAATAGATTCTGACATGCTGCTGATAGTTATGATTTAATTTTCTTGGTTTGATGTTGATAGTTACAGTCTGCTGATATGGTATTAAGTTATGATTATCTAATTTATGAAGATGATTTTATGAATGAGTTGTTGTGGTCAGACTTGATAGTGAATAGGTAGAACAGGCTCAGGGGAGCATTAGTCTTGTTGAGTATAATACATTGTTGGCATTATGTTTATAATGGTTGTTGAATTATGTTCGATGATATCTCTCTATTGAGGTCCTTTGGTCTTGGTTATCAAAGTCATATCTATAATTTGATGTAAAGGTCATGTTGAGAGCTATGATGTAAATATTTCCATATTCAATCATGTATGGACTTTTGAGGTCATGTCAAATATGTAAACCCACTTGGTTGGGTGATTGTGTCAAATATGTAATCCCACTTGGTTGGGTAGTTGAGTCAAATATGTAACCCCACTTCGTTGGGTATTTGATGTAAGTATGAGTCCTTAGTGATAGGAAAGGTCATACTCTGATGAGTTATAGAGTTATGTAATTCATTGAAAATATTTTTAAAGATTCAGCATGTGCTCAGGGGGATCATGGTCGGTATAGTGCAAATAAGATCTATAGAGCTCTTGTATCTACGAGGAAAGAAACACCTTATAACAACATTGGTCCGCCCTTTTCCCTTGATATCAAAGGGGGAGAGTATATTTTTGTTTGAACAATGCTTACAGGTTTTGGTGATCAAACACCAACATGGTTTCCATTAAGTCCAAAGGGGGAGATTGTTGGCATTATGATGCATGTGTTGTCCTTGATGGCAACCCACTTGTAACAGAGTGCACAGATCAGTTCAGATGACAAAGTGATGGAACAAAATGACAGAATGATGGAATAGAAGTTTGCAGATCAGAATCAGAAGTTTAATAAATTGAATATTTGAAGATCTATAAGCGGGTTCTTCAAGTCAAAGTGACATATTCATGCAGGTACAAAGACACAAAGCTGCATATATGCTGGCACACTAATTTAACAATACCAAGGGTCCTTACTATGCTATTAACCCAAAATACTGAGCACAATAAATGCTATTTGATCATGTCCAAGAATACCATCGGCACTTGTGTGGTTTTAGCTCATGGTATTGGCTAAGGCTCTAACTATATAAGGAGGTGAAGATCAAAGTGCTAAGTGTGCATGAGTAAGGGTAGTGAACGAATACTTCAATCTGAAGAATATTTGTATGGTATGGGCTATAGTCGATTGATAAGTATGAAATCAATATACACTCATGAATACAATGATGGATCGAGATATCTAGACCTGAAATGACTATGTATTTGCATGATTTATTTATGAGATGTTTATATTTGTGGCCTGGTGTATGTTTTTTGCAGTGGAGGGTATGATCTGAGTAAGTTTGAAGTTTTGAAGTATTGCGCAGTCCTGAATTATTTACAGATTTATACGTGGGGTTGACATGAGGAAGGCACATATACACGAGATTTTGGTTCTGCAAAGTACCATATATGTTCAGTAATATGTTTAGATCTATATGAGAGTTGGTTTCAGGATAAGCGCATACATACATGAATATATCTTCTGCAAGGTGTGTATGCAAGCCGGGGTTTTGTTGAAGAATGTTGAAGAAAATATATGATGAGTTGTGTTGTGTTTCTGTTGTTTGTCAATGATGTCTTCATATAGATCTGGGTTGTTTGACTATTGATTGTGCTGCTATTTTATTATGATTAAATATCAGTGATTGGTTAGTTGATTGATGATTCATTGAATGATTTGGTACAGTTATATGTTTCAGTTTGATGTATGATATTGGGCTTAAATGAGTGTAGTGGGTTCAACCTGAAAATATGATGAAAAGGGGCTTGCAAGTTGTGATGTATTGAAACTATATGAAATGTGGTCCGCAGTGGTGATGAAGGTTGGAGCCTTTAGTGAGGAAGTTGAATCTTCCTGCCAATTGGAGTTGGTGATTAGATCAGGGGGTTGTAGCTCCCTTCCAGTAGTGGCTGGTAAACGAGAGCAGGGGGTCGAAGCTCCCTTCCAATGGTGGTTGGTAAACATGATCAGGGGGTTGGATCTCCCTTCTAGTAGTAGTTGGAGAACAAGTGAAGGTAGCAACCTTCCGCAGGTGGGTGCCTGCGTGCGGGTATGAATCTACAACAGTACAAGATTGTAAGTATTTTTCTATATAATAAATATTGAAGACAAAGACGACAACATCGGTGGTTTTCTCCCACATTGGTTTTCCACCTTAAATCCTGGTGTTCATGTGTGTTTCTTATGTGTGATGGCTTATTATGTTCTTACTGCACATGTTTACTGCTTACTAAATGTCTGATGAATGAATGATGCAATGGTCCAAGTAAATTTACTAGAGATTTATCTAAATTATAAGTTCACTTGGAATACGCTAGTTTTCTGAATGAAAGTCACGTACATACACTAGTTGGATTAAGTAAAGTCGTGTATAGAATTCAATAAAGAAAAAGAAAAGTATGTGTGAGTTTTAAATATTGATTCAACACCCCCCCCCTCAGTATTTTTCCCATCATTGTAGTCAATGCACAGTCGCCAAGACCTATCCTTCTTAATGAAAATCACAGGAGCTCCCCACAGAGATATGCTTGGTCGTATGAACCCCAAGTCCAGCAATTCCTTTCATTGGATTTGCAATTCCTTTAGCTCTGGCACTGAAATATGATATGATTCCTTTGCAATAGGCTCAATTCCTAGTTTAAGGTCTATCGTGAAATCAATTTCCCTTATTGGGGGTATCCCAGGTAGTTTTTCAGGAAATACATCCTTGAATTCCACAAGAATCAGATGTTTGTCAAGGTTTTCAGAATCACCCTTATCATTTAGAGCTACCAGTGTGAACATTTGACATCCCCTTCGTCTACATTTCATTAGTTGCATTGAGGATATGAACCTCAGGGACACCCCTCGGTTCTTTCCCCTCAATGATTTTCTTTGTCCATCATCATTTGTGAAATGTAGTTCCTTGTCTTTGTAGTGTAGGAGTGCCCAATGTCGTTCCAACTAATCCATTACTATAACTATGTCATAGACTCCTAAGATCATAGAGTACAAGGATACCTTGGTCTTACATACACCCAGGTCCACCTCACAATCCTTTATCACCCTTCCTACATTTCTTTTCATTCCACATGCCATTTTTACATGTATAAAATCATGTTGTGCAATTGGTTTATGTTTAATCCTTGATAATGCATTTAAAGAAATAAAAGAATTAGTAGCTCCTAGATCTATTAAAATGACAAAAATCATACCATCAATATTACCTGAGGTTTCCAACACAATGGACTGGTGTTTGACCTGGCGATTGTTCATTGTTGCATGGATGCGATGAGATTTCCCCAGATCCCCCATTGTAGTGCTTTCTCAGTTGAGTTGGTATTACCTATCTTTTGAGGGAAATACCTCTCATAGTGAGGACCTCCATGTTGCACCTTTAGTTAAACTGAGAGGGGGGGTGAATCAGTTTAACACATTCCTAAACCTTTTAAAACTTTTCATTAAACTTATTTATACCTTCATTTCATATCCAATTTAATATATGAGTAATCTTAGAATGTAAGCAGCAAGCATTAATATAATATAACAGTAGACTTAATATGAGAGCAGCAGGTATTAAGCAGATGATATAATTCAGATCAACACATAAATATCATGCACAGAGACACCAGCTATGAGTGGAAACCCATAAAGGGAGAAAACCACATCTTATTATTGTTGTGATGCAAAGGCAAGCTCCAACTCCTTCTAACCACTATTTTTCTGCACGAACCAACCTACAGGAGGCTCCAACCTCAATTCTGCAAGCTACAGCTTGCAAGGAAGCACCAACTCCCTTCAGTTTTCTGCAGGCACCAACCTACGGGAGGCTCCAACCTCAGTCAGCTACAACTGACAGCTATCAAGCTACAACTTGATAGGGAAGATCCAACTTCCTCAATTTATCAAACTGAATGTTTTCTGATTTACTCCAAATATCAGCTCTGTTCTGTATCTTCTCTTCTTCTCTTAATCTTCTCTGCTTTATTCTTCTACATTCTGCATTCTCTATATTTTCTCTCTCTATCTCTTTGAGCTTATTAAATTGATATTATATATAGAAATTCTCACATGACTGTTTGTATTTCACAAGGAATTTGGAGTGAACAGTCATGACTCTTTGGCTTCTGTCTTCTTATTCCTTTTTCCAACTCATTTTTAGAATTACTACAATATGTACAAATTTCCATGCTACAGTGGGATTTTGTCTTTTCCTTAAGATACTTGCCTTTGCATCACAAACAATAAAAATAATTACAACATTTACATTCACATTTTTAATTACACATTTCAATTTCACTCAGCTCCTTTTCTAGATTTTGGCTTTACTAGATTTGTCTTTTCCTATTGTTGTTAAGAACCTGTTCTACATACACTTTGTTCACTGTCATCTGCATATTCCCTGTTTTCTGTGCTTATTCACCTGTCCAACACATTCCTGTACATATTCCTGTTCACTGAACTTTCATCTCTGCATGCTTTCCTCTTCTTTTCCTTTTCCATAATTGCATTCAAGTTTCATACCCAATCATATTCCAACCCGGCAATCTCACTTTGCACTTATTCTACGCTGGCAAACTCAAACAAATAAGTCTGGTCATTTTAATGTCTCAATTCACTGAATTTGGACCCCAAGGAGAAGTTGGTCTTACTGTAGTGTGGCTCTGTCAGTGTTTCCCTTAGTTCACCCCCACGGTTCTTTATTTTCTTGGCAATTTTATTTATCAATTTTGGAGAAATTGATAAATAAATACAATTAGCAGCTTTTGAATGTCATATTGTATTTCTCAGCTTATATAATCGTCTCCAAACTTTATATAATTGTTCAACCCTTTATATATTAATACTCCACGCCTTTTTTAAATAAACGTTTACAATAACCTTTGGCAATTCAATTATATCTCCGACCTTATATTAATGGTTCAACACTTTATAAAGATTTAACTTCGTAATAACCCGTGGATTCGAGCCCACCTATAACTCAATGGACCAATCAAATGCGCACGTCGTACCTTGTTTATCCCTCGCGCATCTCCGTTATCGTCCAAGCATCTACTGCAAGCGACCACCGTCCGATGTCCCTTCTCCAGATCAATGGCTTGTATCGATTTCGTGCGTGGTCTTTGGTCGATGATTAACGCACGAAGGCGCACAGTGAAAGTGGTTTTCCCCGAGCCTTTGGAGCCACGTGTCGGCCCTTCTATGGAATTGCTCCGAAATTTTCAATACCACTTTCCATATAAGAGTGGTGCGAAAAATACCAGAAACCGTCGTTACTGTTCCCCGTTCCTCCTCGTGGTTCCGTTGCTTTACTCCAGGTTCCATCCAGCTTCGTGTTCCGTCGTCATTCGTGCATTCACCATTTCCTCAGCCCAGTTGGTTCAGTCAGTTTCGAACCAATGCTGCACCAAGTTATAGTCTCGCTTCTCCTCCCACACTCAGACGAGGAATAAGACCATTTTACTGTATTCCTATATTATAAACACAGTGCCCGAACATGAATTCAGCCTTACTCCATCTATACAGAGAGTCTCCCCAATTATGCATAGTACAATCATTAAACCAATTACAGGGTATACGTGTTTCAATTTCCATACAGAATCCAAATTCCAAATCTCATATGATTGCTCAGAGACGCAAGGCATTCTCCACAATTAAATAACAATTGCTCACGAGTCCTGAATTATGAACCCATACTCCCACAGAGAGTGTTCAAACGAACTATATACACATAATCCAACCACGGATTTCTATTCAGTATGAGCAGGTCTGTACAGGGCTGTCCTCAATTCCTCTGCTGCCTCTCTGCTTCAAAGTTTGTTGGTTCAGGTACTCCTTCTTTTCCATCCCTTTTGCCATCAATGACAACATTTCCAACACTCCACAAGTCCAACACCCCCTCTTAGAAGCTTGGATCCTACTACCGAATGAATCGGGAGTTGGCCTGCAACTCTGTTGGAAAGAGAAAGACCGTTGGGATCGATGTTGAGGTGGGTGTGACTTGGTGTTGTCGCATAGGATGGTGCAATTGTGGTTAACGAGTTTGTTGAGGCACCCTATGCGGATGCTGAGATGGATGCCTATATGGTGCTCTTTGATTTCCTTCTGACCACTTTTAATGATTGATCACATGACCCCTTTGAAAATTTCCACGTTCTATACTATTTCCACTTGGTACTACTGATCATACGGGCCTTGTTGACTTTCTAGGTAGACTATTCTTGATCTCCTCCTCTGCGATGATCATCTGCTACACTGCCTCGTCCAGGTTGCGAGGCGTTAAGATCCTAACCTTGGCTCAAAATTCGAATGTTAACATTTAGTCCATACACAAATTTGTTCACCTTGAGAATTTATATGTTTAAGTGAGGGCATAACAGAGTAATTCCATGAAACGAGCCTCATACTCTGGTACTGAGTGACTACCCTACTTTAGTGCATTGAATTTATTTAGTTGTCTTTCAAGGAACTCCTCTGACATGTAGCGTTCTCTAAAATTTTCTTCAAATAATTCCCAAGTTACTTATGAGATATCGGCCATCCCCAATTGGGGTAATAATGACTTCCACCAAAGTAGTGTGTTTCCCTTTAGCTGGAATATACCCATCTTGGGCTTCATGTTTGAGGTGTAATCTCTTATAGTAAAGCACATAGCCATGTTTTCTAACCATGCCTCTTCGGATTGACCATCCATGGACCCCCAAAACTCTGGAAATTTTACCTTTTCCAAATATTGATGTACATCATTTCTTGTAGTGTTTCAGGGTGCTTCATTTTGTATGACCGATCCTCCATGCTCCCATTCTAGACAGTTTATTAATGCCTCAGACATGTCTGGAATGATCTCATTAAGTTTAACAATTCTCCAGTTGGTATGTGTTCTGGTGTTGTGATGTTTTCCCCATCATTGGGTGGGATGGCAAGAGTTGGTTGTTGTGGTGGCACCACGATGTGCCCTCTAGTTTCCCCACTCCTTGTACTTCTTCTAACCATGGTTCACAATGAATCCTGCCACAATTCAACACAGTTTCCCTTATAAGATAAAACCAATCAAATAAAAATTATAACCAACATGAGTGGTTCTATAATTTATTGTTATTATTATATACTTCTAAGGAACAATTTATGCATTTATAAGTTCTTGATGTTATAATTAACCTTCAATTTTAAACCTTCCTATAAGATTTAATCATAAGGATACAATCAATCTGACTCATCATAGTAGGTTTAGACTACATTATGTCATGTAAATAATTATAGGTGGTTGGTAGCATTATCATAACATAAACTGAGATTGTCATTAGTAAAGAGAGATAGATAAAATAAGTTTCTATTAATGTTTTATGATTTCAATAATGGAAGTACAACTCTAATATTAATAATAAGCACAAATAAATATTGTATTATATAACATACGACTAGAATATGGTAATTATAAATAATAGGGTAATTATCACATTACATGCATATATGATAGGGATGTCAATTCCAAATAATGGATAATTGATAATTACATTAATAAATATTTATATATAAGTGTTTGTATAGTTAAAAGTGTATGGCATGTTATATCTTAGTATATAAAATATTTAAGAACAATTATTAATAATGAAAGAATATATAATAATAAATTCCATTATTTATATGAAAATTATTTGAATAATTAAATGAATGCAACGATTATGAGAACGTTAAGCTAGTACAACCATGTAATTTAGATGGTTGGAATGAAATTAGTGCAAGAGTTACTTGAGACATTATTCCCTTATGGTAAATAGGCAGATCCACAAAGAGTTATTGTCCACCATTATTTATGCATTTCTTTGCATAAATTTAGATAGAAGTGAATATGTGAATATTGTGATTTACCATGGTAATGTCCACAAATTTTTTATGCACGTTGTTGAACAATTTTAGGTAGTAAAATTATTGAGGTTATATTTAAAAATAATCCTACTATATGACTTAATGTTAATATTATGTCATATATCAAATTTAAATTTAATATTATTTTAGCCTTAGTTAACAACTTTAGTTTTAGTAAATATAAATCCTCAAATCACTTAAATTCTTCAACCATACTGTAAAAGTATTTTTATAACATATCATTTGTTGCCAACCATAATTAAAATTTAATAAAAGTAAAATTCTTGAAATCATGTAGGCTCAAAACTATTTAGAAACAACTTTAAATTCTAGTTACAAGGAAGTAAAAATATTTAGATATGATCTAATTTAAACTTAAAATACAGATCATATATATTCATAATTAGAAATTAATAGTGCTTCCTATAACAAAATTTTCACCATTTGAAAGGGATATTTAACGTGTGCCAATTACAATTACGCATTTTGTGTTTGTTATTTACCAAGTTTTATCTTAATATCGACTGGGTGATTGGGAGGATAGGATTGAATTTCAAAATAAGAAACATTGGGTGAGTAGATGATATGGTAATAATTGACACGCTTCCCACTATGGTTCAAGATATAGATTTACCTTACTTAGTTAATTTCCAGCCTATTAATAAATGTAATTCAACTTGCAATCCACCTAACTTAGGATTTATTGTGTTGTGCATTGCTGATGTTACTAGCCAACTATGCAGATTATTAGATGTATACGATTTCTATTAAAAACTTAATATAATATTTGAAAATCAAAAGACATATTTTGTAGGAAAATCCTCGAGTAAAAACATATCGTTCTGATTCATAGACAACTTATTAACATTTAGACAAAATTAATTTGAATAACACCATAAAATCTAGTAAATATTTATGTTATTTTATATTTCTTAAGTTTTTAAATAAAATTCAATCAAATTTTTGAATTAAAGTTACCACTGTAAATAAATATATATACAATCGGTCGACCCTACTAGGTTCGTGTTGTTCTTCCTTCACATGTGTTATGGAAGTGTTGAAACTTCCAATGTTAATCTATAAATGTGTTCTAGAAGTGTTGAAACTTCCAATGTTAATCACCAAATTATTTCACTGTAACCACCATAGCCGTTTCACCTTTTCAATATTATGGATTTCTTCTATATTTTTTAATATATTGGCAGATTGATTGAAAAATAAAGAAACTTCTGGCACTTGATAATAGGGATTGTGAAGATTTCAATTATGATTCCCGATTGTGAATATCCTAACTGCGAGTTTATCCCACATTATAACTAGAACTTTGGATCACTGGATGGAGTGTATCGTGTGTTACCTCTCGAACTGTAGATGTAGTGCCCCACTTTGGTTGATGGAAACTAATCCTTCATACTTTATTCTTTGAGGACCTCAGGTTGAGGATCCAGACACATGACTCTATTAATAGTGGATTTGATGGTTATGTATGTTCTTTATTGATACTGTGATCATGAAATCATTGATGGATATGTATTTTCTCTATTGATATCATGATGATGATAGACTTGATGGATAGGTATGTTTTTTATTGATGTTACAATTATGATGGCTTTGATGGATATGTTAATTTCCCATTGATGTTATGATTATGAAAACCATGATGGATGTGTTCCCTATGGTAGCTACTTACGTTAGTTATGATTCAAAATGAACAATGATGTGAATGACAGTCATGTTGATGTTGCCATTATGATAATGACTAACAATGAGAAATTTTGTTACTGATGATTATTGAGTATGACAGGAAACCACCAGAGGCACTCGCATATGATGAACTGACAACACCTGGTTTAATAGAAATTTATATTTTGTCTTTGAAATTCTAAGTTCAGTTTGAGACTTGATATATATATATATATACATACACACTCTGATGATATGTCAGTGGTTGCAGAAACATGTTAGTTGCTTGGCCGAATGACTCACATATAGGTGATGGGGTTGTACAATTAGATGGAACAACATGGGAGGGGTGGAGCAGTGTTCCCGATCTCACCCGCTAGCACGCCCATCGTGACTTAGGCTGGAAAGGTCGAAATACCTTCACCTTGAAGATCACGATGTCGTGAGGGCAAGTCCAAAATTGGTTCGCTCACGAGGATTTTCTGGGGGGCGCGCATCAAGGCGGATTCCTTGATCCCCAGCACCATTAGTCTCACTATAGCAGGCAACATATCAAATGATACAGGTCTTTGTTGTTGCACATATAATTTCCCCTCGTAACCACTAGATACTTGAAGGGCAAGTGGTGTGACACCCTTGGAATTTCAAGAGGAATACTTGAAGGGCACGACCGACTTGGCACCCTTGGTATCAAAAATAAATTCTTAGGCATGGCACCCTTCGAATGGAAGTTCTTGAAGGGCATGACCAACTTGACACCCTCGACATCATTAAAGAAACTAATCAATATAATCAATATATGAAAATCCAACTAATTCATATCAAGTAACATATGATGTTAGAACCAAAGGAGTTAAATCAAGAATAAAACTTAGGGTAAGGGAGGAATAGGAATGGATAAAATATTTACCATGATAACTCTACCCTTTCCATGTTAAAACAAAATATTAAGTACATAAGACTTAATTAGGCAAAAAGGGGAAAAAGGGACATAGAGTTAAGTAGAAGAGGGACATAGAGTTAAGTAGAAAGATTTATTAAAAACTTCATTAAGAGAAGAGGGTGGTGAATTAAAATAAGATTAATAAATTAAAATTTGAGAAATTTAGAGAACTTCCATGTGGCAAGAGCCAACATAAGAATATTCATCAAAAGAACAAATTGAGGTAGTTGGGGGACCAAATCTAAGAATTATCAATTAACTTTAGTAATAAACACAAATTAAGGAGTAAAAAGGGGGAATCAAGAGACAACTAGGAGAAGAAATAGGAAGCCTTGTTGGGTTGAGGGAAATACTATTTTTATATGAATAATTAAGTAAATCATTTTGGATAGTCTTGATGAGAGGCTGACACATGGGTGGGTGAATATTCAAATTTTAGGTAATAAAAAAAATAATTATTTATGCATGAACTTCCAAGTGTCACCTATGAAGTCTTCTATAAAATAAAGGGAAATGGAAGGGAAAATGACTTTTGTTTACCCTATGGTTGGATGGAGGAAATTATGTCATTTGGAGTGGTTATGAGCTATAGTTGAGTTTGGTGGGATAGAGTGTTATAGAGAGGGGACTCTTGAGCCAAGAGTGGCTCACCTCTATCAGCTAGCACATTCCTTCGTTGTACAACCCCATTGCAACTGGGGGGTCCACGGGGAAGAAGAGTACCAAAGGAGTAGGCTGGGAGGTCAAACGAAGGGTCATTACATTCAGATTAAGCACGACAACCTTCAGGCTTGGAGGTAGACGATAGAAAGGGAGCTCAAGTAGCGGCAAGTCAAGTTTGGTTCTCGTCCAATGCTGAACGATACATGTTTTAGTTAGATCTTTTTTAATTATGATGACTTCATTGTGCCTATAATCAAGTTAAATATATATATGTGATAAGAAGTTAAATTGATGGACTTGATATACGTGATTTAATTTTACTGAGTTTCAACTTGTGTGATTATGGTTTCATTTCCTAGTTACTATATATATATATATATATTTATTTATTTATTTATTTATTTATTTAAAGCCTAGCGCTCATCTAGTAAATTAAAGGGTCGATCTCTACACTTGGTATCAAAGCAAAGGTTCAACCTCTAGGACCTATAGGCCCATAAGTTTTAAGGTTTTCCTTGTATTATTTTTGTGAGCCATGAGTTTTGTAGTATTTGTGGACTTACAAACCATCGATTTAGATGATGCTCAACCCAAGCTGCTCAATGTGATAAGTGAGATGCTTCATAAGGCATATATTTATATTGAAGCACTAATTGAAATATGTGTAAGCCAACATAGCATCTATATCACACACCACATGGTTCCATGTGAATCCAGTAGCCACAATCTGAAAACTCAAGGGATTAGAGAGGTTATAAACCTATGTTTTGTGAATGCGGCAGATAACTAGAATATTCATAACCTCATGTAACAAATGTAACATTCAAATTATGTTGAAACGTGCTATGTTCATTATAAAAAAAAAAAAATCTTCGAAACAAAAAGCATCATGAGCATATTCATATGCAGATTGAGAATTGTTGAAGTATATCTGTCTGCGACAACTCTCAGGGCTTCAAATCGAAACCTGGTGCTTTATTCATGTTCGTTTCCAATTGCCAACAAGTATAGCATTGGTCAATTGTCATATATTTTTTTTGGCCCTTCGCCATACACAAAGATGTTAAACCCAGCTCGGTTCATCCCTTGAACAAGAAGATTAAAGAGAGTATTCAGATTGGGCTGAAACAAACCATCTGTTGTATAATTCTTGTCACTGTACTTAGTGGTGGGAACGTTTGTCATCGCGTTGCAGAATATCTTGCATAAAAAAAAAATATATCATATTCGATTTTTATTTCATCTAACAGTGGAGTCTATGAATACACCTAACAATGATGCTACAAAATTTTGTGCCTCCTGCAAATATCCAAGACCTTAAATTATAAGTCCTTCTTATCTTAAATTAATTTTGTGCCTTATTTTATTAAATTATAAGGTCTGTATCCAAGACCTTTAACAATAAGTCTTGCTTACCCTGTCAGTACTGAATTCACTTCCAGAGCCCCAAAAAAAAAATCTCTCCCAAGTTTGCCAAATTTCTTAAAATAATTAACAGGAAGAGAGCGAGATTTTTGCAATTGATTGTGATGCTCGAGATGCCTATTCAATCACAACTTCAAAAATTCTGAAATATCTCACCACTGCTCAGAATTATGAATTTTACAACACAATTCTATCAAATTGTGATTTCAGGGTTTTGAGGAGAGGTGAGATCAATAAAGGTTACCGAATCACAAAGGAAGGCATCATCACAGGTTATGGAAGTTTTATTATTAAACTCGGATCCTTTCCAAAATACTTTCAATCCTTATACGAGATAGCACACACGGTAAACACAAATGTAGAACTGGTTGCCTAAATCAGACTACCTTCAACTGGAAGTTACCTCGATATCACAACATAGTATTAACGTTGATAGAATTACCCAAGTTAGATCAACATTAATGCTTGACACAATTTAACTCTAATTTTCCCAAGGTCACAAAACTATGAATCACTGAATCTTTAAAAGACATCATCACTGGTTATCAATTGTACACTCCTAAACAGGTTGAAACATTCTTTTATATATCTGAGAGCTTGGAAAAAATGATGGCACTGTGAGTGTTGTTAACAGGTCCGAGTAGATATATTTCTTCTTGTTTTTCGTCCCTATTAAGTTCATGAGTTGTGAGATTTATTCCTTCACCATGTTCTATTATCTAAACTCTATATTCCACGCCTTCTTCAACGCATCGGATCATGTATATATATATATATATATATATATATATGACTTTAAACGAACGTCTTAAAGAAAGCCAACCTGTAACCGACATTTGAATTAGTGGATTGGACTAATATTGTTAATGGAATGTGTATATGGTTTTATAAAAGTTTTCACTTTTGATATTTTAATAATTTTTTTAATAAAGGGCTGAGATTTTTGCAATTTTGCAACTAACATGCCCGATGTCCTCTGTATGTTTTTGCCCCTTTTTGTGATTGAAATTGCACCCGGGTTCGATTCAAAGCAAAGAATTGTAGTCGGCTCACAAACCAGTGAATTGAACTCTCCACGAGATCAATAATTGACGTCACTTTCACATTATTTCCAATCGTATCATACCATCACCAGACTAAGTCCACAGCTAAAATCAAACTAATCCCGCATTCGTAGGAGCAGACGTTGGCATTCAATCATGTGTTCCGCACTTTCAGGCATTACTAACAGTTTTCCGAACTATTAAAACCACATATTCTTCGCTTCTCATCAACATCGCTCGGCGATTCATTGGGATCTGATCTCCAGACTTATAAAACCCTCCACAATCTTCTCCTCCACTCAGATTTTCTCTGTTTCTGGAATTTTTTTGACAGAGGCTTCCGCGAGATATGCGGGATGCTGCACTGTCTTCTTAATGACAACGGCTAAATCCTCCGATTCATTAGTTGTCATTCTTGATTTCAATATTGAACTCTAGATCTCCTGGCGTATCTAATACGCAACTTCAATCACGGGCTTCATGTCTCCCGGAAGGTTCTTGATCCAGAAGAAATTTCATGGTTGCTCTGAGGCAGTTTTGGAAGGATGTCTGAGGCATTTCTGGGCTAAGGTGTCGCGATGGGCAATTCAAATCGATTCTCCAAGTGGGAAAATCCAAGGGATTTATTTCTACTATTCTGGTAAAGTTTTTTTTTTTTTTTTTTGGAGATTCGCGGTTTTGTGGACTATGGATTCGTTTGGTTTTTACACAGCTCACCTGTGATTGATTCTTAAATTTGCAGTCTTTGTCTAAGCACAAGTGATGTGCATTAAGATCTTCTGTGGCCCTTCTTGAACATGTCTTTGGTCCTCCCTAAGATATTTTCCCATTGTTGAAATTGCATTCAATCTGGAAATCGCATCCCTTGTCATAAAACTCACACGCGAAACCAACATTTCTTAACTCGCTTTGCTATGACAGTAGTTTCACATATAATAGAAGCATGATGTTTTGCTATTGGATGTATACTAGAAAATGTCTTAAATCATGGATTGTCTCTATCGTGAACCTTTGTCATTGAAATATGGATCAACGTTTCTGAAACTCAAGTTTGCAAGACCTATGTTAAAAATCCCATTGTATCACTACGTTCTTATGATTTGATGCTTACTGAATTCTTGGAGTTTGAACATAAGATTGGTTGTCTCATCATAAATTTAATACTATTTTCTTTCTAACAAACTTCTGATGAAACCCTGATCATAAGACAGTCATATAACAATGATGTAGAACACATGACAGTGATATTTGACCTGGAAAGAAGTGACTTGTATATGAGAAATCTACATGGGTATATCCTCACGCTATGATGTGTATGTAACAGTGGTCTTGTGATAACATCTCCCTTGAGACGATGACTGGACAATGACCCTATATCAATGATCTATCTAACCTGATACATGACCTAGTTGTTATACCTGTGGAAATCCTCATGAAAATTTCATTAATATGATTGTAACACAAACCTTGTAACTGAAGAGTCACATTTCTTGATCATTAAAGGAAACTGTGGTATTCAAAAATCTGAAAAAATACTCCTCTATTCTTAAACTGAAGATGTTTCTGAGTTGATTGATTCAGATCTGGAGCCGTCCATATCGATTGTGTTGGAGGGTCTCTCATAGAATAAATTCTTGAAGCTTATACAAGAGTCTAGAACGTTCACCTTGGATTAATCGAATCGGATCTAATCACCAAATAAATAATGACCTGTGGAACCATGACTTGGCCATATTACACTGTAATGATTTATGATCCATTCCTTCAACTCAGATTTTGATGTATTCTTGATTATCATTATAGCTATGGTGGAACCTATAGTAAGTTATGGAAACTACTGTGCATGAGTATATCAATGACAATTTAATGAAGAAGTCGAGGTCTTGTGATAATGATACTCCTCACCAATTTGCTTAATAGATCACACTGATAAATGTCAAGTACCTGCAATTTTAAAAGATTCAGATACATATTGCTTGGTGGAATTTCAACTAAGAAGAAACTGAGAGAGGTGGATACTATAGCTTGAACATTGAGCAATTGTGATTTGAGCAAGGGTTTGTACCGTGTGACAATGAAATGGTGATTTGGACAGGGATCTACTTGACAGTAAGACAAAGACAGTGAGACAAGGATTTATGTGACAATAATTCCCCTTACAGTGATGCAACTACCTTAATAACAGTGACGTTGCTTTTGATACATGATGGTGGTAGTTGTGGAGAATTGACATGACAGTGACCTAACATATGTAGTAGTTTATACAGTGAGGTAGTAGCGTATAGATAGTAATCTTGTTATAGCAAGTTGACATGATTAAGGCAGTATGTCAGTGACCATAGTCACATGAAGCACCAGTAGCAGCCTATCAGCAAATTAATATGCAGCTCTTCATTTACTGTTTAAAGTACAGAAAAGTAAAATTTATATTGTAGTTCAAATGACCCTAAGTGTATTATGTTGAACTGCTGGATAGTGGACAGCATAATCAACAAAGAAATATTTTCTACCAACAATGTGGCTTCAACTACTAATAATCAAGCTATCACCATTATTTTTAACTTCATGGCAATAGAACAGCTTGACCAAGAAAAGGATATGGCTACAGTGCTCTTGTTCTTTCTGTATGTTGATGACATACTTCCTTCGGCCTTTTTGACCAAATCTCCTCCCGGGATTCAAAGGGAGTTTCTAAGCCATCTATAAAATAAATATTATAAGATAAGTAAGGGCTAGAAACTAATTAATCCAACATGAAATAAGAAAAACCAACACACTACAGTTGTGAGATAGGGGTAAAATATTCCATCCAAATACCAGGTGATGCACATATGTTTAAGCCTTCCTCTCTCTTAAAGGCAAACTAATGTAAACTATAGTGCCCCGCTGTAGTTTATTGGCAGTAATATGACACTAACATTTATTTAGGCCTAAGGCCAAAACTTTATTATTTTAGGAGTTACTTCCCTCCATTATTTATGTTTTCCCCAATACTCAGATAGGAGTAAACTTGAAATGTTGTAGACTTAGTGTTTATTACCCACCAAAATTTATGTAGACTTACTAATGTGGATAACCCACCAAAATTTATGTAGACTTACTAATGTGGATAACCCACCAAAATTTATACAAGTACTTGTATGTGAGAAAATTAATTGATCTATCCACTTCACATATCAATTTATTATTTTATGTGAAATCAAAGCTATAAGATTGGATTTTACTATTGACCATTATAAATTTGACATTGGTCAATATAAGTTATAAGTTTTAAGCAATTTTTCCATATATTAATTTCTAAATTAAATGACAAGGAGCAACATTGTTATAGAATAAATATTGTAAAATTTTAAAGAAAATGAAACATAAAAAGGGATTTCAAAGTAATTATAGGTTCACTTAAATTAAAGTGGATAGTCTTATAATACTCTATCCATAAATCTAGGGTTAGACAAAGTGATATATTAAAACACATACTTCAATTTAATATATTTGCATCATGGCTAATGCATATCTGAAAGTTAGAATGGAGTGTACATGCATATTAAATGTATCATTAAAATTTAGTAAAACATACATATTGTGATACTTAATAAATAAGTTATGTTATTTAATAATAAATACTAAAGTAGTAAATTCCTTATGAGATATGACTACTAGAGTGTAAATTGATGTTTACGTTGGTAAGGATGTCGGTTTCCTAAATTATGGCAAGAAAACTTTTCACTCTTTGAAAGCGAATCAAGATCCTTTATATAATTGATAAGAGTCAATGCAACAAGATAGTCATTCATGCAGGAATCCAATACCAATAGATTGATAGCAATAGATAATATTGAAACAATTATTGAGTCTAGAGCCCATGGAAATAGAGTATGATGACCTAAGAATATGGATGGAAAATATGTCAACCTAAAGATTACTTAGAGGCGACTCCTTCTAGGATGAATCATCCACCTGAAATTAAACAAGAACTCTTGAGGGTTAGAGTTTCATTTCATATCTGGGACAAAATAATGACGAGAACAGTAACAAACGTGTTTCATCATTTCATCTTGAGAGATCCTGGATGACAGTCTATCGCTTTTCTAATATTAGGTTTTTAGTATTTATATAGTTTTACCAAATATTTTTCCAAAGGAAGGCCATAAGTTTGTGTTCATGTGTGTGGTTCTTCACCTAGTTAGTCAATCTCATATGATCATACCTCTTTACTATAAAACAATATGGTTCATGACATAGTGGTTTTTTGGAATGCTTAGCCATCACAAGTGATTTGGAACACCTAGGGACATGTTGATGGATGCAATAATGACTCAGAGATTACTTACACACACACACACACACACACACACACACACACGTCAGGGAATAAATGTATGGAATTAAATTTTCATGTCGATTCCTTTATGGGAGAAGAAGAGGGAACATGCAATTGCTTATTATTCAACAATTGCACGGTAGAGACGTGCCATGTATGTGATACATGAAGGAGTTTAGCTTAGGTGATTGTTGAGACAATGATGATTAGACACATTGAAATTGATAATTACAATACTCTTAGGTTCAAATATGTGACAGCTAAGAAATTCAAAAGGATTATTACTAATTTGATATAGGTTGATTTTGAGTGCTAGTTTTTGGAGCCTATCATATACTTGTATGGTTTTATTTATTTTGTTGGAGCTTTATCATATAACGATATTAATGATATCATGTTAAAAGGATATCTACTATGTGACGATTTCTAGCCTAAAAGCCATTTTATTAATTAAACCTAAGTGGTGTAAGTGATGTGGTTGAGATTAATTCACAAGAAGAATTGATGCACCTTGACGTAGGTTCATTACACATGTGGTTTGAGTTAATGGTCACTCACTAATTGTACATTCTCTTGTGAGATATTTCATGGTGATAGATGTTAAACATATATAACTATGATCATTTTAATTTCATAAGAAATAAATTGTGTTAATATATGAGAAATAAACATATATAAGTTGTAGATATTTTGTTAACTTACTTGGGGATGGTGTTTATACGAACTAATGGTTCCCAAGTAGCCCACATTGGTTAAAAAGTGAATATTTATGTAATGTATTAGGAATATCCATACACATATTATACATTGTTGAATGACGTTGTGCGCCCTAAAAACATTGGCATCAAGAATGATAAAATATAATTGTGGGGCTTGATTTTCAAGCATGCGACACATAATCACCCAAGACCATTTGAACACTATATAAGGGAGGTAATCAAAGTTAACAAGTAAATATGATGTTTATATTACTTGCGTAAAGGGCACCATAAATAATATGGAAGATGTTTTAAGTATGACCCTAAAATATTTCGGTATTCCTTAATGGACAAAAATCAGGGAGAAATTGCTTGATTTAAAAATTGAGGATACTTGTGACAATGAGGATAGCAAGATTTTAATAGAGGATATTAAGGATATGCATCCTTGTCTTAATTTCCTTTCCTAATCTAAGGACTTCGGGGCGAAGTCCATTATTAAGAGGGGGTGAGTGTAGTGCCCCACTTTGGTTGATGGACACTGATCCTTCATACCTTATTCTTGGAGGACCTCAAGTTGAGAATCCAAACACATGACTCTATTATTAGTGGATTTGATGGTTATGTATGTTCTTTATTGATACTGTGATGATGACATCATTGATGGATATGTATGTTCTCTATTGATATCATGATGATGATAGACTTGATGGATAGGTATGTTTTCTATTGATGTTACAATGATGATGGCTTTGATGGATATGTTAATTTCCCATTGATGTTATGATTATGATAACTATGATGGATGTGTTCCCTATGGTAGCTACTTACATTAGTTCTGATTCAAAATGAACAACGATGTGAATGACGGTCATGTTGATGTTGCCATTATGATAATGACTAACAATGAGAAATTTTATTACTGATGATTATTGAGTATGACAGGAAACCACCAGAGGCACTCGCATATGATGAACTAACAACACCTGGTTTGATAGAAATTTATATTTTGTCTTTGAAATTCTAAGTTCAGTTTGAGACTTGCTATATATATATATATATACACACTCTGATGATATGTCAGTGGTTGCATAAACATGTTATTTTCTTGGCCAAATGACTGACATATGGGTGATGGGGTTGTACAATTGGATGGAACAACATGGGAGGGGTGGAGCAGTGTTCATGATCTCACCCGCTAGCACTCCCGCCGTGACTTAGGCTGGAAAGGTTGAAATACCTTCACCTTGAAGATCACGATTTCGTGAGGGCAAGTCCCAAATTGGTTCGCTCATGAGGATTTTCTGGGGGGCGTGCATCAAGGCGGATTCCTTGATCCCCAACACCATTAGTCTCACTATAGTAGGCAACATATCAGATGATACGGGTCTCTATCGTTGCACATATAATTTCCCCTCGTAACCACTAGATACTTGAAGGGCAAGTGGTGTGGCACCCTTGGAATTTCAAGAGGAATTCTTGAAGGGCACGACCAAATTGGCACCCTTGGTATCAAAAATAAATTCTTAGGCATGACACCCTTGGAACTTCGAATGGAAGTTCTTGAAGGGCATGACCAACTTGACACCCTCGACATCATTAAAGAAACTAATAAATATAATCAATATATGAAAATCCAACTAATTCATATCAAGTGACATATGATGTTAGAACCAAAGGAATTAAATCAAGAATAAAACTTAGGGTAAGGGAGGAATAGGAAGGGATAAAATATTTACCATGATAACTCTACCATTTCCATGTTAAAACAAAATATTAAGTACATAAGACTTAATTAGGAAAAAAGGGGAAAGAGGGACATAGAGTTAAGTAGAAAGATTTATTAAAAACTTCATTAAGAGAAGAGGGTGGTGAATTAAAATAAGATTAGTAAATTAAAATTTGAGAAATTTAGAGAACTTCCATGTGGCAAAAGCCAACATAAGAATATTCATCAAAAGAACAAATTGAGGTAGTTAGGGGACCAAATCTAAGAATTATCAATTAACTTCAGTAATAAACACAAATTAAGGAGTAAAAAGGGGGAATCAAGAGACAACTAGGAGAAGAAATAGGAAGCCTTGTTGGGTTGAGGGAAATACTATTTTTATATGAATAATTAAGTATTTTATTTTGGAGAGTCTTGATGAAAGGGTGACACATGGGTGGGTGAATAATCAAATTTTGGGTAATAAAAAAAATAATTATTTATGCATGAACTTCCAAGTGTCACCTATGAAGCCTTCTATAAAAGAAAGGGAAATGGAAAGGAAAAGGACCCTTGTTTACCCTATGGTTGGATGGAGGAAGTTATGTCATTTTGAGTGGTTACAAGCTATAGTTGAGTTTGGTGGGATAGAGTATTTTAGAGTGGGGAGTCTTGAGCTAAGAGGGGTTCACCTCTATCAGCTAGCACATTCCTTCATTGTACAACCCCATTGCAGCTCGGGGGTCTGCGAGGAATGAGAGTACCCAAGGAGTAGGCTGGGAGGTAAACTGGTGGGTCATTATATTCGGATTAAGCACGAAAACATTCAGGCTTGGAGGTAGACGACAAAAAAGAAGCTCAAGTAGCAGCAAGTCAAGTTTGGTTCTCGTCTTAGGGTGAACGGTACATGTGTTATTTATTTTGGTTTAAATTATGATGAGTTCATTGTGCTTATGATCAACATGTTAAAGATATGTATGTGTTATGAAATTAAATTTATGGACATTGAGATAAGTGATTTAATTTTACTGAGTTTCAAACTTGTATGATTATGGTTTCACTTCCTTGCTACTGTGTTAAAAATATATATATATATATATTTTAAAGCCTAGCGCCCATCTAGTAAATTATAGGGTTGGTCCCTACAGTAGATTAGGAACAATCAACTTGATGATTATACAATATGTGGATTCAAAAACACTGTAAGGGACCCTTATTTAATGATTAACACACACACACACACACACATATTCTCACAACAAACCCATTAACAAATTGTCAAACATCATTTATACTTCAGTGATTGCCGTGTCATTATGGTTGTATTGGAATTTTGCATGCAGTAGGAACAACAATCGAATGCAGTTGTCGTTCTTTAAGGTGTTGAATCCATTATTAATAGCAGAGTTTGAGCCAATAATGCCATCGTTGTATCATTTGAAATTGATGGTGCAGGTTACAAAGTGATTATGATTTTATTTATTAACTTTAATATCGATACAAAATATTTTATGACAAAGAAAATTGTGGCGGTTTACATGATTATTAGTTTATCAGAAAAAAGACTAGAAAAATGACCATCGATTCAACAAAGGTAAGAATTCTAGTACGTTCATTATATATATATATATATATATATATATATATATATATATATATATATAGATATTTGCACACTGCAAATCACCCAGTGTCATTCATGGTTTAGAGCAGGAGGATAACAATATGGTTGTGCTTTGGAAGTGATTAGGGAGATTTAGCATAAACAAATAAGCATTTGCAAAGCCAAACATTTGACTAGATTTAAAAGTAAATTTTTCCTTATAAAAACACCAAGATTTGTACCGAATGAAAAGTAAATTATTTGACCATAATGAAAAGTAAAATTTTCCTTATAAAATAACCAAGATTTTTATTGCATCAGACCATTAATCGCAATTGAAGAAATTATCTATCAAATTTTCTTTGCAGACTGCTAACAATATAAGCTCAAAGACATGAATCAAGGCTGCGTTTTTCAGCTAAAGGAGGCAATACTCTTCAGATTGGTAAATTTATCCTAAAGCAACTGGGAATTGGTAATGGAATATTACAATTCGAGTAGGATGTACCTTTAATCCGAACAAGATTGCGTGTCAAGCTTTTGGGTGATTCAAGAAAAAACTTCAGTTTTTGATGGAGGCATTATCCAAACCTCTATGGTTTTAATTAGGCCAAAGGTCAAACCCCAATGCAACAATTGTGGACAAGGCTAGTTTCTAAATGTTGGGTTCTTGTTTGTCAAAGCTAGATTGTCCTAGGAGCAACTGATGGTGTAGAAATTATACAACAAGCATTTATATCATGGATTCAATGTGATCTAACAATGTGCTAAAGCTAGATACTGAATCATTTCTACAAATCAATTGCAGATGTTACACCGTTTTTTGGTCATCTAACCTGTTACTAATAGATGGACCAAAGTAAACCATGTAAGACCAATTTTACCCAAGTAAAATTGCTTTCACTATGAAAAATAACTTAGTAAACCTCATTTATTAAGTTGTTTATGGTCTAAACAGGAAACCCCATGAGGAAATATTAAATAAATCCACATTTGTTTTATTTTCCTTAAGGAATAATTAGTTAAACGACAGTTTAATTAATATTCCTGGTCATATTTAACCCAAAACATGAAAATTAATTAGATAAATCATTATTTGTCTTATTATTTTCTAGGAATAATTATTTAAACCTTATTTAAATAAATTCCTTGTTAAATTTGACTAAATCGTTTATAAATAATTAAATAAATCATTATTTATTTGATTATTACTCAACCACATCCTTAAAATAATAAATAAATCATTTATTTATTTATTATTTACAAATAAAGGGATTTGACCAAAGTCAAATTCTTTTTCCCTCCAACAAATATAATAAAATATTCCATAAAAGTTGGATCTATATTTGGTTAATAATATTTTAATTATGCACCAATATCTAGAGTAACTCAATATTTTGTTATAAATAGAAAGGTTTTTCCATTCATTCACTACCTTTTGTTGCCTAAATATCACTCTAGATCTATACTTTTGGTCTGACCTTGATCCACCATCATTGTCATATTTTGCTACCATTTTTCTTATGAGCTCCCTTTGAGTTCGATTTTTGTCTGGGTTTTCTACACCATCAAGAGAGAGAGATTTTAGATCTGAAGTGCTGAGGACTTACAAGAACTCATCCCATTGAAGGGGACTGGTAACAACTTTCTATGTGCCCTTCCCAGGTGTAAAAAAATACAACAATTCTTTAAAACAATCTTGTCTTGTCTATTGGATGCATGGAGCAACTCTTGCTTTTATTTATTGATTAATGTCTTTTAATGCATAGATCTAGATTTTGCAGCATTTATCTTGGTCAACTAATTGCAGATCTAAAGATATTGGAAACCATATTTGTTGTTAGGGCTGTTTGTTATGCACGACTAAAGTGAGCCTTTTTCGTACGCTTGCGATTAAGATTCATACTAACAACTGGCGACTCCACAAGGGTTTACGATTACGACCTTTGTCGTTTTTCAGATCCCTGCATATCTAGTTGTTTCAAACCCTAGGATTTCTCTTCAGCTTCCTGTTTTGTTTTTCTTGATGTTTTTTTAACCTACAAAACCCTAAAACATTGAAAATTCTAACTTTTGTGTGTTTTCAGACCTATTGCGCAGGTGACAGGCATTAATCGCAGCTGAGATGACAAACTTTTCTGAAACCTGCTCCCGAGAGTGTTGGAAGTGCAGGTCACACTTTTTGGGCCAAAACCTGCGACCTAAACCTCCAGGGCGCAGAAAGAATGCCAAAACCTGTGACCTCTGTAGAAAATAGGTCAGAAACTGCGACCTGGACTTTTTGCAGGAATTTTTCTGAGATTTTTTTTGGGTTTGTCTGGGCCTCTGTTCAGGGTTTTCTGACCTCCATATTTGCCCGTTTTGTACCTATACTTGTTCTATTTTACTCATCAAAGTGGGAACCTAGCCCTTTAGGGCTTCAGTACCCTCCACCTTTCATGGAAGAGTTTTAGCTGCTGCATGTTGTCTTAAATTTCAGTGTGTTCAGCCATTTTTCATATACGATCCCTTACCTTCAGATCCACTTCAGATTGGTTATTTATCCATCCAAAACACCTCCTTTTTAATTTTGTTTGGGTTTTCCTCTAGGGTCCCTTCCGCTTCCCTCTCGGATATAGCCTTTTGCCACCTCATTTACAAAAAAAATTCCTCTCATTTTTTGTTGTTTTTCTGCGCCTATTTCCAGTAGATCTGACCTTTAGATCGTTGTCCCTCCCGACTTTAGATCTAATGGCTATTTTGGTGTTTTTTGAATATATTTTTGCCCACCTACAGACTAGTTGTTGAGAGACCCGCCTCCTTTGGTTTAGATTAATGCATAATTAGTTGTTTATTTTATGTTATTTCAGTTTCATATATTGTTATCTGCAGGTTTATTTACAGTTATATAACACACTTTTTATTTTTCTCTACAAATGTCTGGGTTTAAAAATTAAAATTAACACACTTAACGCACACACCCTAAGTGAAGAAGATCCTGGCTAACACCACCAGGAAAAGACTTTAAACATTGTAATAAATTGATCCTGCACCTCTCTGCCCTTGTTTCGACATTGTAATCAGTTGATCCTGCACCTCTTTGCCCTTGTTGGTCTCTCTTCCCTTTGTGCCATGTTTTTTCCTTCATCATTGCGCCTCCAAGGTGTTTATCCCAGAGACTTCTTAGCCTTCATCCTCAGTTTCCGATAGGAAGATTTATTCCTCCGCGTAGGATTTGAGTTAGTCCTCCACCGAGCCCGCACTCTGACTCCTCTTCTAGTTCATTGGGTTACCCTTTTGGTTCAGCCCCCGGTTCTCCCCCTATCACCTTCACCATGTCTGGTTCAGGACCTAACACTGGTGGTAGCCTCGACCCTAATGCTGGGAATACTACTAGTGGGACCGCAACAGGAACTACCCCAGCTGCTCCCTTGCTCCCCTATATGGCAGGCCTCAGTCTTCCTAATTTGACCTAGTTGATCAATGATCCTATATGCCATGATGCTGGTTGGCCTGCTATGCCAACAAAGCTCCCTTCCAACATCCCCAAGTGTGAAGGTCTTGCTAGAGAAGATCCTAAAAATCATGTTCGATCTTTCCACATGTGGTGTTTGTCTAACTCCATTACCGATGACTTTGTCTATCTTTGGTTGTTCCAACGTACGGTTACTGGTGAAGCTTCTAAGTGGTATGTTGATTAGGCCTCATCCTCTCATACCACATTTACGACTCTTGTCCGGGCTTTTCTGTCTTATTTCCAGCTTCCCTTTTGTTATGACACTGGTACCAAACTTTTGACTTCTCTCTGTCAATCGTCTGCAACTCACCTATCCAATTATGTCCAAGAATGGCAAAGAAGAAAGATCCTATGTTGACCCCTACCTTCAAAGACCATGTCTACATGGACTGGTTCCTTAGATCTCTTTTGCCTACTATAGGAAAAGATGTTGCATCACATTTCTCTCAAACCGAAGAAGCTTCGCTCTAGATTGCCTTAAAATATGACCTTATCTACGCTCAATCAAGTTATGTTTATACCGTTCTACCTGATCTTCCTAGACCTGGTGGTGCCAACGCACCGGGGGCATCTCATGCCACCGACAGTATCGTTGGAGATATTTCTCATCCATAAGCTCAACCTCCCATGGGCTATGGTTTTCCTCAGGGAGGGGCAAGCACCTCCAGCACTTTTCCCCCTCTCGATAGCATGTATCCATCATACGTCATGCCTCCTTCTTTTGCTCAACCTCCTGTTTACCACAATGTTACCCAACCTCCTTATTATCCGTATCCACAGCCTAGTGCTCAAGATACTCCATCATTAGCACCTCCACCTCCCTTGCTTTCTCAACCCCCGCAACAGTAACCACCGCCCCCTCAAGGGTAGGGGTATGCACAACAGGGCGCGACTAATCCTCCTACTTCCAAAAATAAAAGGAAAGGCACTCAAAATCAATATGCCCTCGATAATCCTAGACCTAATCCTCAAAATAATGAACCTAAAACTACTAACCAGCAACAAGGAACTCAGCCCAAGCAGGACAGGCTTGTTCGCACGAACAAGCCTTGTTCTTGTTGTGGTGTTTATGGTCATTACACGCACGATTGTCCTCTTTTACCACAGATGCAGCAGATGTGGGAATCTCAAGCAGTATTGCGAGGACCTCAAGCCTCCCCTTCCGTCCCTCCCAATTTTGCGCCTAGCTAGCCGGCTGTGTTTACTAGTCCTTTCCCTCAGCAAGGATTTGTGGCTACCCAACCACTTGAAGGTCAGGCGGACGCTCAACCTCCTCCATCTGGTACCTCCGATTACCAGATTCTCATGATGAACTCTGACCAACCTATAACCATTGACCTCAACCTTCAGACTCAGTCTCATCAGTACAACAAGCCTCCCGTTACGTCTGTCCTCGAGTCCCCTTCTTTAGGTTTTACAGGGCCTTTTTTGATAACTAATGGTCCTTTGTAGATACCTTAGCCTAAGGCAGAGGTTCATACCAAGATCCCGAAGGGACCACTACGCCAAAATGGTGCTTCTGGCAGAGTTGCCCATTCGTATAGTATAGTAGATGATTTGGCGCAATCTACTGTTGCCATCTCAACACTAGAACTCCTCCAGTTGTGCCCTTCAAAATGAAAAGCTCTACTATTTTCCATGGGCGCTGTAGATCCTTCAAATGATCGCTTGATCATCTTTGATGTTTACTGATTAGAACATCCTCCTCTTCTCACTTTCGTCACCTTCCAAATCCCAGTCAAGATCCGGAATTCCAACGTTTCTCATTGTATCATTGATGAGGGGGCATCCACCTATGTGATGTCTGCTTCGGTTTGGAAGCAACTCGGATCACCTGAGTTGGACCCTTCCACTATCACTCTCCAAGCGTGGGATGGCCACTCCTCCAAGCCCATTGGGATGTTCCGCAACTGTCCTATTACTCTTGTGGGCAAGACTGTTTATGTTGATGTAGAAGTCATTGATGCCCCCTTAGATTACAACATTCTATTGGTTCGTAACTACACCTGTTAGCCGCCTATAAATTGTTATAGCAAAAGGTGGCTAAAACTTTTTGGAGCCTTCAAGGAACAAATTTTATTGCTAAAAAGTGTTGGCTCTTGAAGACTCTCAAAAGGCCTCATACCTCTGTCTAAATCTTCACTGTTGTGCTCATTTCACACTTAGAAATTCTACTGATTTCAAAGCCAAAATACTGCTGCAAACTCCATTTTTCCTCCTCCATCCCCTTCCAAAACTAACCCCATTTTAACCCCTTCATCCCCCATAAAATCTTTCATTTTTCATGTTTTTTCCCTTTCCCCTTCTTCAAAACCCTTCGATAAGGTTTAAGACCCTTTCTTAGCCTTATCGAAACCCTCAAAACTCCTTTGAAAATCATTGAAAATCTATAAAAATCATGTTTTTTATATATTATAGACTTAAGCCCCCTTGGGCTAAGTCTTTAACCCTTCCCCTCCATGTGTCTTGGTGCTAGAACCAAGTGTGAGCTTTCTAAGCGCTTATCGCATCGCCCGATTGCAATTAGCCCTTCATCCATTAACCCCCTGGGTCATATGGCTTTCCATATAGACCATGGCCCCACAGACGGGCGCCGAACCTTATTTGAAATTTAATCTCTCGCCCTGAAGTTTAAACCTTAGTTTTATATAAATTTGTCGGTTTTATTATATAATAAAGTTTCCGCCGGTGTAAAGTTCCTAATCACTCTCCACCGTCGATCTGACTCGCAGATCGATGGCGCACAATCCATCACCCCGATGGTCCCCGCCAACCACTGACTATTGCAAAAACCGGGCGGAATCCATCGCACCGCTTTCAAGCGAAGGGCAATTTTTTCCCGATCGGCAGGGATTCCATTCACCGCCCGACGCGTGGCCTCGAGCACTGTTCAAAATACCACCCTCATCGCACGTTAAAGGTCGAATGTGGAGTGGGCGCGATATTGATGTGCCACGTCTGATCTGAGGCTGCTCATCGAACGGTAGTCGCTCTCTGAAGATGCCCGTGCGATAACTCGGGGTACGACGCAGTGTTAAAATTATCTAGGCCGTGGATCTGATCTGCAGATCGACGACCCAAAATTCATCACCCTGATTCCTCGTCCAGTCAACATTTCCGAACCTGAAAGTTTTATTCATCTGGATTTTATTGAAAATTTGATGTCCAGGCATTTTCCTAAGGTTTATTGGCGCCTGTTCTCCGCCGTTGATCGCATGGGCCGATCTCATTCGACGACCCATGATCATCCTGAACCCCGAACATGATTTTTGATCATTTTTTCGCCGAAACAAAGGTTTTAAACCTTTTTTCCCATTTTTATTTTATTTTTCTAAATAACGTGACCCCTTCACGTTGTTTAGTCACCCTCGCTCCCGACTGTTGATCTCCGTGCGATCAATGGTTCCGATTTAATTTCCTCCCCCGCTCTCCTTTGACCTCCTCTAATCAATCTCGACTGTTGGATGATGCCATCCAACGACCACGCTCTCTCCACGTGCCTTCTGAAGCAGTAAACTTATACATGCAAGATTTTATAACATTATTTGTATTTTGCAGGGTTCCAGTGGTTTTTTCCATTGTGTCTGAAGAAAATTTAAAGGAAGAGGGTGATGATCCTCCCGCCTTCGATTCATCAAAGAAAATCATTCGCAGGGTTTAAAATTCACGTTTCATCGGTGTTTCATGAGGCATTGATGCCATATCACCCCTGCGCAGCACTGTACACCGACAAAACACAACAAGTCAATCACAAATCAAAGGATATCAGTGTTTAACACAACACGCACCAGCATGGAAGATTGAAGACAATTTTATGAGGATTATGGCCAACAAATGATTATCAAAATCCTAATCCTCCCAATTAAGACAAAGTTAAACAGACATCATAGAGGTTCATCAGACAGAAAGTCTCCACCACCACAGCTGAGGCAAATTGATTCCTCCCAGCTACCACATTGCCACCTGTGACTCAAAGCATTCATATCAGAAGCCGAAGTTATTGATCAAGACCAGATGTCTGCCTCACAACTCAGCCAAAGGATAAATTTTGCAGATAAACTTAATGACAAAATATCAGCAGATTTACTTTGACATTATATAGAGCCTCAAAGGTCAAAAAGAGCTCCCATCGAGCTTAAATCTTAATGTAAATTATTTAATACAGAGGACACCTATGTAATCTTCTTCATTGAGCCCCCTAAAGGACAGAAGCCATTAAGACTGTATTAATTATCTTTGGAGATCTTTATCAGATCTCACCTCCTCATTCTTCTATAAATACTTCTATAGAAGATGAGAAGTGGGTTGGTTGATCACTAGTTGGAATACTAAAACTCTCTGAAATAATACATAGTCTGCTGAAGTTGAAGAACAAATTGAAGTCTTGGAAGCCTTGATGATGTTGTTACATGCTTGTTCCTGAGAAGGCTCTATCATTGGATCCATGAGCTTGGCTGTTGGTGAAGTATTCTGAACTGTTTAATGTTCTCTCATGTTTTCATTTTGTTCCATAATTTCTTACTACAGTAGGTTGAAAGTTTTAGGCTAAGAAATGACTCCTGGAAGCACCTTAGACCTGTTCATCCTTCATTGTTTCATGTTTTCTTCTGCTGAGGTATTTTAGAGTCTTTAATCTCTCTCTTTAGTCCTCATGCTTGTTTATTTCTATGATAGTTTGAATAATTTGGTTTCAACATGATTTATGGTTCTCCCTGCTTGTCTGCTGCCACTTAAAAGGCTGTTATTAAAGTCTCCCTTTGAAGTATTTTTGTTTACAGTAAGCCAAGGAGGTCTGTTCTGATCTTGCCCTTTGTCCTTACTTAAACAGTTGTCTTAAAGGTCTTTATAGTTGTAATCATAGATGTGTTAGGTGTTCCCTCTTCTATGACTGCAATTATCAGTGAATCTTTTATGTTTTCTAAGTCATTTGAAATAAAATTTTTGAGGAAATAGGGTGTTCCCCGAATCTTAGATTTCATTTTAAAAGTTGTTTTGAAATCATTATTTGCTTAAAGGTGTGATTTGTAGAATTTATGGTTAGCCCTGTCTACCAAATAGCTCTTTATTGTTCAAGTTGTGCTTTCAAATTCCCTTTGTTTGAGAATTAAACTTCTCTTTCCAAATAATTGATGTCCATCTCATTCGAAAAACCAAAGGATCCTATGCCCAAGTTAGATTTTCCCTCTGATATCCCATATCCATTGATGAGTATGTTATGACCTCTTCTTGACTCCATTGCCCAATGAACCAGATGTTTCTCCTTTCTATATATCTTTCCTAGACCTTTCATGTTATGTTGTATCAATTCAACCAAACAAATAAACAAACACCTGCACTTAATAACAAGTCTAAAACCAATACTCAAAGCACACAAGATAAACCTTTGCAAACAAACATTTGAGAGATCTCTCTCTGAGAATAGGAGGACTAGATCCTGGAACTCTAAAGATTGGTTCTGATGTTGCCTTGTCTTTTGATTTGCCAAACTATCAAAACACGGGACACCAACATAATGGCGATCACGGTGGGATGCTTCTGAGTTAGTGACAATCTAAGTACCCCTTAGGACTCCAGAAATCCCTTATTTTCAAATACTATACAGTGATTATCAGCCACCTCATCGCCACCAACATAATAAACATGGCGATCACGGTGGGATGCTGAGTAAAATCTTCAAAATTAAAACACTCACTTTCCAGTACAACATAAGTAACCTTCTTCAAGCACTACCTGACAAGTGGTAATCATGATAGGACTTAATTGAATCAGTGACAAACTAAGTAACCCTTAGGATTCTCATTGAACCTTATCAAACCTTGAAGGAATCTGTTACCAAGCCATAAGAGTGAACTTTGTATGATTAAACACCTTAGCTAAGTGTTAAGTCAGATTTAGGACACTCTCTTAACCTGTAAGACCGAAATAAATCAGAAAAACCAAAAACATTTCAGTTTGGCTTCATAATAAACATGGTGGTGGGACCATCCAATATTTTACCTTCATAAAAGCTAAAAAGTTTCCACCTGGCGACTCCACTAGCCCCAGTAGGACTATTACTCATCTAGGTTCCCAGATCTCTTTAGGACTGTGTTAACCAGCCTTGAAGAGGTTTAGAAGCCTAGTCCCATACTAGATAAGACATCCTGTGAGGTGAAGCTTCCAGAAACAGTCCCTAAAAATATCAACCTCTCTCATTTTTGAAAAACAGTCTGGCTTCACATAGGATCAACACTAGATCCCATCCAGACCCAAATCCTCCTTTAATCGTTGACAATCCTGAGAGAATTCTGTGGCAGACTTCTAACTCTGGAAAATCAGCTGCTAACAGGAGCCTCTTAAGAACAAATTATGTCCCTGAAAACCTTGTTGTCTTAGAGGATTCACACTTTGATTTACATCATACAAAGAACATCTTTAGAACCAGATCTCAAGGTGATTTCAACCAAACTGATCTTGACATTATAGAATTGCAACAAAGCTTCAGTAGAGAAGCCTCACCTTCCACTCCTCCTGACTCCCAGCTTCTTCATCACTTTAGTCTTTTCCATAACAAGTCTGCTCAAAATCTGTTTGCTGGCCCAAGTATTTCTTCCACTCCAATTCATACTACTACTGTGCAAAACACTCTTGTTCAGCCCACTTTCACTACTGTAAATCCACTTCTTGTAAATCCACCCCTATTTCCATCCATGGCAACATGGTATGCCCCATTAATGTTACCACAACCTCTGCTTCCCCTACCAAATGATTACTAATCCAAAATCCCTCACGTCATTGGAAAAGAGTCTACAACAGCTCAACATCATGTAGATAGGATGGAAGATGCATTTGATTACATGGAGATAGAAGAAGAAACTGTGAAGATGAGGATATTTGCTCAAATTTTAGGAGGAGATGTAAAGAAATGGTTTAAAAACTTACCTCCTAACAGCATAAATGATCTCCCTGCCTTGCATCAAGCATTCATCAACAAATGGGAACTCAAAAGGAATCCTCTCCAAATACTAGCAGAGTATAGCAACCTCAAGAGAAATCAAGGGGAGAGTGTTCATGATTACTCCACTAGGTTCAATAGCATTTACAATGCTCTTCCACCTCACATGAAACCTCCTCAAGGCATGGCCTTAGTAAGATATCCCGAAGGCCTTGATGCTGACATGATGTATCAGTTAAGGGAGAGGGATTACTTAACCTTAGAAGACATGCAGAAAGGAGCTGTGAGCGTAGAAGCAAACATAATTGAGAAAAGAAATAGGTTGAGATTAGAGAAAAGGGTAACTTATAAAGATGACCTACTACCTTCAACCTCAACTTCTAACACAAGAATTGACAACCTAGTGAAGGTGATGGAAAGGATGCTTGAGAAGATAAATTTAAATGAGAGAGTGCCACCAAGAGAACCTCAAAATAACCAAAACAGAAATAGAAATCAGAATTATAGAAGAGAAAACAATCAAGATAAGCCAAAAGAAAGTGACCAACAGATTAGACCTCCCTTCCAACAGAACTATGTAGATCAATATGAGGAAGATAGAGAGATGGAAAGGTTGGGAGAATCTCATGTAAACTTGATTGGATCATGTTAGCACTCAAATCTACCTCAGCTCAAATGAAGTAAATTTGGCACAGCATCAAATCACGCTCACCTTCTCGTAGGGAAGCAGCCCTACGAGGACAGGAGAGGGCTCTCTCCGTCAATCTCAAGAAAATAAGCAATAGGATGCGAGATGACTTACAATAAGAACTGATTTTAGGCTAGTAAAGAGAACTGCTGTCAAGAAAAACACAGAAAATCAGCCCAAAAAGACAGCAGAAAAAACCAACATTTCGACCAAGAAACCAGACATAAACAAAGACAAAAGTGTCAAGTCAAATGTTGAACAGAGTACCCCTAGCACTTCAGCTAGTGGTCCTAATAAAACTATCCCAATTACCAGTCCAAACAAAGTTCAACAAATCAAAATTTCTGAAAAGAATTCAATTGAAAATACAGATGTAAATATGAACAAGTCAAATGTTCCTTTCAGTCTTGAGGGAGAGATTGCTCAGATAAAAATTACCATTCCCCTGGCTAAACTGGTAACCCAAGAGGTGTACAAAAACCAATTTTTGAAAGCTTTGAACTTAGGAAGTGATACTGACACCTTAAACCCGACAGATGACAAACCCGAGTTGTTGTTTGGTCCAAAATTTGAAGGAAAATACCAAGAAGGGGTTGTCCCTCCCTTCTATGTTAGCTTGAACATACACGATAAAATTTTACACAATGCCATGTTAGATTCAGGAGCTTCACACAATCTAATGCCCAAGGTGGTAATGGAAAGCTTAGGCTTAGATATTACTAAACCATACAAAGATTTGTATTCCTTTGACTCAAGCAGAGTCAAATGTTTGGGTTTAATCAAATATTTATGTGTTAATTTAGCTCAAATTCCTGCTAAGAGTTTAGTCATGGATATAGTTGTAGCTGACATTCCCCCTAAGTATGGCATGCTCTTGTCAAGATCTTGGGGAGCCAAACTTCAAGGAAGCCTTCAAATGGACATGTCTTATGCCACCATCCCTATTTTTAACCAAAACAGGAGACTATATAGGGAATCCCACATGAAGTACATGGTGAGCAACATAGACAAACCAAACAACTCCCCAATCTATTCTATTTCATCAAGTTTAGATTACTTTATCTTATGTAACGAAGATGAAATTACTCAACAAGATAAGGAAAACATAGACCCAATCAGTTCACCAGAATGATCAAATCTTCCCTTGAATCAAATTCAAAACATTGGCAACCAATAGCAACAAGAAAATGGAAATGAGGAAAACATACTATGGACTATAAAATTCGATGGATCCTGTAATAAAACAAGTGCAGGGGTAGGGATTTGGATTCAAAATAGGAATCGGAGTTTCTCATATAAATTAGATTTCCCATGCACTAGCAATATTGCTGAGTATGAAGCACTTATCCTAGGCTTACAATTGCTTAAAAAATTAGAAGCCCAGAGGATATCAATCTTAGGAGATTCTGAACTTATCATAAGACAAATCAAAGGAGAATACTCAGCTATAAATCCAAGGCTTAGGGTATATCATAACGCTGCCCTTGATCTGTTGAAAACCTTTGAAAAGTATGAACTTATTTTCATTCCAAGAGCACTAAATCATCTAGCAAATGAACTCGCTTTCAATTCCAGCAATTGCCAAATACCTGAAATAAATGAACAACTTAGTGTGAAGGTAACACACAGGCCTGCTATGCATGATAACGAATATCACTAGCAGGTGTTTGACTTTGACAAACACATAGATGATTTCAGCATACCAATATCGGAAACGTGCCATAAAGAAAATTGTTTGTATATTGAACAAATCCCAGAAGCTAAAATGACATATACTGTTGATATAAATCATTATGAGGATCCTTTTGAAGCAGAGACAATTGATCACACAGACCAAGAAGACCTGGAAGTTTTACAATGCAAAAATTATAAAATTCCAAGAGGTCTCACACCTTTAGAACATCTTTTTTATTTTAATGATGTAGCCAAAGAACCGAGAATGGAGCCTATGGAAACGAATGTAGAAGAGCATAACCTAGGCAACCTAGCAGAACCCAAGATGATCAAACTGTCTAGCACTCTCCCATTTCACATAAAATTGCAATACATAGAGCTGTTCAAGGAGTTTATAGATGTTTTTGCTTGGGGATACAAGGACCTAAAATCGTATGATACCAGCATCATCTAGCATAAAATCCCTTTGAAGGAAAATCAAAAGCCTTTTAAACAAAAACTAAGGAGAATAAACCCTGTTTTATTACCTTTAGTTAAGGCAGAGATTGAAAAGATGCATGCTGCTAGGATCATTGTACCAATTAGATATTTAGAGTGGGTATCAAACTTAGTTTCTGTTAGAAAGAAGACAGGGGAAATTAGGCTCTGTATTGACTTCAGAAATTTAAACAGAGCCTCTCTAAAAGACAACTAGCCATTACCTAAAATGGACCATATACTTCACAGGGTAGTTGGGTCCAAAATAATATCTCTCTTAGATGGCTTCTCAGGTTACAACCAGGTGTTAGTGCTCCCAAGTGATCAAATCAAAACTTCTTTCACTACGCCTTGGGGCACCTTTATGTATGTCAAAATGCCTTTCAGATTAATGAATGTAGGGGCCACCTTCCAAATGGCCATGGACATAGTATTTTCTAAAGATATTGGCTATTTTATAATCATTTACCTTGATGACATAACCGTATTCTCAAAAACAGATGAAGAACATTTGATTCACTTGAGGAAAGTTTTGGAGAAGTGTAGGAAATTTTGCTTGTCATTGAATCCCAGGAAAACACTCTTTGGTCTCCAAGAAGGTAAACTTCTTGGGGATATAATTTCAGAAGAGGGAATAAAAATAGACCCTACAAGGATAGATGTCATATTACAAATCAGTCATCCAAGAAGCCTCAAAGAGTTGCAATCTTTCATCGGAAAGATCAATTTTCTAAGGAGGTTTATCCCTAATCTTGTTGAGCTATTAAAAAACATTACAAACATGCTTAAGAAAGATGTCGGTGTAAAATGGAATTTACCAGCCAAGCAATCATTTGAACTGGTCAAACAAGCTCTTACTCAAACACCAGTCCTGATTAGTCCAGATTTCACCAAAGACTTTTATATCTTTTCTTTTGCATATGAACATACAATAACTGCAATTTTACTTCAAAAGAATGATTCAGGGCAAGAACAACCAATATCCTTTTTTAGTAGGGCCTTAAGAGATGTTCCTCTCAAAGATAACATCATGGAGAAGCAAGCCTTAGCATTAGTGAAAGCATTAAAAGACTTCAGGGTCTATATTTTACACTCTCACATAATTTCTTTTGTTCCACATACTATTGTCAAGGACATTCTAAGTCAAGACCCTAATGGTAAAAGGGAAAAGGGATTGCAACTATTCTTGAATATGACTTAGAAATCAGGCCCACCAAACTATTTAAAGGGCAGAGATTAGAAAAACTTATGGCTGAGTCTAAATTTCAAGCACTAGACATGAATATGGTAGATGTGTTGGAAGAAATAGAAGAATCTACTGCTCCTTTTATTGAAGAAACATTTGTGAATTCTCCTTGGTATGCTGACATTATTTATGTGCTTTTATATTTAAATACCCCTCCTTCTTTGTCTAAAACTAAAGCTAGATTTTTGAAACAAAAAGCTTTGGGTTTTTGCATTATAGATGGGATATTATATTGGAAAAATGTTGTTGGAATTTTTCTTAAATGTTTGCTTGAAGATGATGCAAGAAAAATCATGCATGAGTTTCATGACGGAGAATGTGGAGGACACCTCTACTAGAAGGCCACAGCGAATAAAATTATTAGATCTGGTTACTATTGGCCTACCCTTTTCCCATACACTCAGAAGTTGGTCATGTCTTTCCATAAGTGTCAAATCTTTGATGACAAAAGAAAACTTCTTCCCTTACCCCTACATCCTATCAGAGTTGAGGCACCTTTCCAACAATGGGGTTTAGACTTCATTGGGGAAATTCACCCATCCTCCTCAGCTCAACATAACTGGATCTTCATAGCCACTAAATTCTTTACCAAGTGGATACAAGATATACCCTCTAGGAATGCTAATTACTCTGTCATTATCAACTTTCTTGAAACAAATATCCTATCCAGATTTGGTTGTCCTAGAAAAATCATAACAGACAATGCTGCTGCTTTTAAATCTAAGAAGATGGTTTATTTCTGTTACAAATACCACATAAACTTGGGCCATTATACTGCTTACTATACCCAAGGAAATGGATTAGCTGAATCTTCCAACAAGAGCATCATCAATATCATTAAAAATTTGTTGGAACAAAATAAAAAAGCATGGCACAGTAAACTAGTTCATGCCTTATGGGCTGATAGGCTAACTACAAAGAAATCAATAAATATGTCCCCCTATCAGCTAGTTTATGGCATAGATGCAGTCTTTCCCACCTCATTAGGAGTGTCAGTCATGAAACTCCTTCAAGAAGTGCAGATTGAAGAGAATGATATGCAGAGGAGAATCAATCAAACCATCCATTTACAGCAGACCAGAGAAGAAGTCTATGAAAGAACACAGTTGGTCCAAGAAAATATGAAGAAGATATTTGATAAGATAACTAAGGCAGACAATTTCCAAGTTGGAAATGTTGTTCTTAAGTGGGATTCAAGGAGAAAAGAGAAGGGAAAACATGGCAAGTTTGAGAACTTGTGGAAAGGGCCCTATATTATTTATGCTGAGAGGGGTTACAATGCATTTTCCCTGAAAGAATTGAATGGAGAAGATCTATATGGAGGTCCTATCAATGGCATAATGCTCAAGCATTACTTCTGCCAAGAATTATAAGTTTCAAAGAATTCTATTTTGTCATTGTAAATATCATAGTCTGAACATTGCATTCAACGTTATGAAAATGAAAAATACAAAAAAAAAGAAAAGAAAGAAAAGAGGGCAGATTGTCAAAAACAATAAAGGTATAGCTCCATACCAAAAAAGAGAAAGAAATATGAAAGTGTGCAAGCTCAAATGCCACTCCTGAAGAACACACTCCTAGTTAGTCAAACTGTCTAATCCTGACTAATTAAATTTAAATTTTCTATTGATAGGATAGTAAATTCGATTTTCCAAACTGTTTAATCTTGGCTTATCAGTAGATAGTTTAGGATAGAAATTAAAGGTTCAAACATGCCCAAAATTTGAACATAAAATTTCAAAGAAAGGATGACTCAAATCTATTTTAAATTATGAGTCAAAGAAGAGGTAAATCTGGTTCTAATTAGCTCAAAATATGAACTAGAGGATAAGCAAAGAGCAGCTCAAGTAAGAGTCAAAACATAGCTGTAAAAAGATGAAGGAAATGCTTTGAAAAATCAGATCTTAAGCCTTCCATTTTGTTTTAATTTTCTGCGAAATAATATCTATGTGCAACTTGTTTTTATGCCATAGATCACAGCAAGTCAAACAGCTTAATCTTGACTTGAATGCTTTTTAAATTTCTGTTGTAGAATTTAGAGAATAAAGTCTGTTGGACAGTTTAAACCCAACAGATAGTAGATTAGGTAGAGAATCATATGGGCTCAACTGTTTAATCTGGGTCCATGGAGAAATAAGGAGTAGAAGTAGATTAGATTTCCTGCTTTCAAAAGAATAAAATGTTGTGAAAGAGTTTTCCAATCCAAGTGCACTATAAAGAAGAAAAAATGTTAAATCAGTACGATTAGGTAGGTATAAATATTGTATTGATGGAGATCCATTGTTTGTATGGCTGCTAATATGTTTTCAAGGAAAAAGAATATCATCCACAGAAAGAAGGGCAACCCAATGGATGAGGCAGAAATCAACCTCCCAGAGAAGGAAAGTCTGAAATTCTTGATGCCCTCAAGAAGGCACCATCCCCAAGTGGAGCCACTGTTAGCCACCTATAAAAAAAATTTATACCAAAAGGTGGCTAGATCATTTTCTGAAGTCTTCAAGGAATAGATTTTATCGCTAAAAAGTGTTGGCTCTTGAAGACTCTAAAAAGGCCTCATGCCTTTGTCTAAATCTTCACTGCTGTGTTCATTTCACACTCAGAAATTCTGTTGATTTCAAAGCCAAAATACTGCTGCAAACTCCATTTTAACCCCTTTATCCCCCATAAAATATTTCATTTTTCATGTTTTTCCCCTTTCCCCTTTATCAAAACCCTTTGATAAGGTTTTTAAGACCCTTTCTTAGCCTTATCGAAACCCTCAAACTCCTTTGAAAATCATTGAAAATCTATGAAAACCATATCTTTTATATATTATAGACTTAAGTCCCCTTGGACTAAGTCTTTAACCCTTCCCCTCCATACGCCTTGGTGCTAGAACCAGGCGCTGGCCATCCAAGCACTTATCGCATCGTCCGATGCTGATTAGCCCTACATCATTTAAACCCCCGACCATATGGTTTTCCATATAGCCCATGGCCCCGCAGACGGGCACCAAACCGTATTTTAAATTTAATCTCTCGCTCCGAAGTTTAAGCCTTAGTTTTATATAAATTTGTAGGTTTTATTATATAATAAAGTTTCCACCGGTGTAAAGGTCCTAATCACTCTCCACCGTTGATCTGACCCACAGATCGACGGTGCACAATCCATCGCCCCGGTGGTCCCCGCCAACCACTCACTATTGCAAAAACCGGGCAGAATCCATCGCACCGCTTTCAAGCGGAGGGCGGTTTTTTCCCGATCGGCAGTGATTCCATTCACCGCTCGACGCGTGTCCTTAACCACTGTTCAAAAATCGCCGCTCATCACACGTTAAAGGTCGGATGTGGAGTGGGCGTGATATTGATACGTGTCGTCCGATCTAAGGCCACTCATCGGACGGTAGTCGCTCTCCAAAGATGTCTGTGCGATAACTTGGGGTACGGCGCAGTGTTAAAAGCATCTCCACCGTCGATCTGATCTATAGATCGACGGCCCAAAATTCATCGCCCTGATTCCTCATCTACTCAGCATTTATGGACCTGGGAACTTTATTCAGCATGGTTTTATTAAAAAATTTTGATGTCCAAGTGTGTTTTATAAAGGTTTTTTATATGTGATCTCCGTCGTCGATCTTGTGGGCCGCTCTCATCCGACGGCCCATGATCGACCCGAACCCCAAACATGATCTTCGACCATTTTTCGCCGAAGCAAAGGTGTTAAACCTTTGTTCCATTTTTTATTTTATTTTTCTAAAAAAGTGACCCTTTCACGTTGTTCAGTCACCCTCGCTCTCGACCATCGATCTCTGCACGATCGACGGTTCCAAATTAATTTCCTCCTCCGCTCTCCTTTGACCTCCTATAAATCAATCTCGACCGTTGGATGATGCCATCCAACGGCCACGCTCATTCCACATGTCCTTCCGAAGCAGTTAACCTATACATGCAGGATTTCATAATCTTTTTGTATTTTTCCAGGGTTCAAATGATTTTTCTCTATGTCTAGAGAAAATTCAAAGGTAGAGGATGACGATCCTCCTGCCTTCGATTCATCAAATAAAATCATTCACAGGGTTTAAAATTCACGTTTCATCAGTGTTTCATGAGGCATTGATGCCATATCACCCCTGCATAGCTCTTCACACCAATAAACACAGCAAGTCAATCATAGATCAAAGAATATCAGTGTCGAGAGACAAAAATGCACCAGCACGGAAGATTGAAGACAGATTTGTGGGGGATTATGGCTAAAATTGATTATTAAAAGCCTAATCATCCCAACTAAACACATATTGAAGAAAATCATGAGTGTTTTCTCAGACAGAGAGCCTACGCTGCCATATCAGGGGCTAATTGAATCCCCTAGCTACCACAGAGCCACCTATAGCCTCAAATCAATCAAAATAAGGCCAAAGTTATTACCAGACCAGGAGATATTTTGCATCAATACAGTTGAACAGTTAATTCAACCAAAGGAGCTTATTGTAAACTCTCAGCAGAAGTTATTGCAAGGATAACGAGGAGCCTTGAAGTCAACAAATTCTTTCCAGCAAGCCTAATAGTTGATATAAACCAATTAATACAGGGGAAATACCCAAAATCTTCTCTATTAAGCACCTCAAAGGTTGAGAGATAGTGCACTGTATTAATTGAACTTACAAGATATTTTATCCCATTCCACCTGCTCATTTTTTCTATAAATACTACTGGAGAATATGAGCAAGTGTTGGTTGGTTGATCACTAGTTGTAATATTGAAACTCTCTGAAATAATACATAGTCTGTTGGAGTTGAAGAACAAATTGAAGTCTTGGAAACCTTGATGATGTTGTTGCATGTTTGTTCCTGAGAAGGATCTATCATTGGAACCATGAGCTTGGTTGTTGATGAAGTATTCTAAACTGTTTAAAGTTTTCTCCTGTTTCCATTATGTTCCATAATTTCTTACTACAATAGGTTGAAAGTTTTAGGCTAAGAAATGACTCCTAGAAGCACCTTAGACCTATTCATCCTTCACTGTTTCATTTTTTCTTCTACTGAGGTATTTTAGAGTCTTTAATCTCTCTCTTTAGTCCTCATGCTTGTTTATTTCTATGATAGTTTGAATAAGATGGTTTCAGCATGATTTATGGTTCCCCCTGCTTGTCTGCTGCCACTTAAAAGGTTGTTATTGAAGTCTCCCTTTGAGGTATTTCTGTTTACTGTAAGCCAAGGAGGTCTGTTCTGATCTTGCCCTTTGTCCTTACTTAAACAGTTGTCTTAAAGGTATTTATAGTTGTGATCATAGATGTGTTAGGTGTTCCCTCTTCTATGACTGCAATTATCAGTGAATCTTTTATGTTTTCTAAGTCATTTGAAATAAAATCTTTGAGGAAATAGGGTGTTCCCTGAATCTTAGATTTCATTTTAAAAGTTTTTTTGAAATCATTATTTGCTTAAAGGTGTGATTTGTAGAATTTATGGTTAGCCTTGTCCAAATAGCTCTTTATTGTTCAAATTGTGCTTTCAAATTCCCTTTGTTTGAGAATTAAACTTCTCTTTCCAAATCATTGATGTCCATCTCATTCCAAAAACCAAAGGATCCTATGGCCAAGTTAGATTTTCCCTCTGATATCCCATATCCATTGATGAGTATGTTATGATCTCTTCTTGGGTCCATTGCCCAATGAACCAGATGTTTCTCCATTCTATATATCTTTCCTAGACCTTTCATGTTCTGCTGTATCAATTCAACCAAACAAATAAACAAACACCTGCACTTAATAACTAGTCTAAAACCAATACTCAAAGCACACAAGATAAACCTTTGCAAACAAACATTTGAGACATCCCTCTCTGAGAATAGGAGGACTAGATCTTGGAACTCTAAAGATTGGTTCTGATGTTGCCTTGTCTTTTGATTTGCCAAAATATCAAAACACGAGACACCAACAGGTGGTTTAGAGAAATCACAAGTGTTTTATTGTGTAGTCAATAAGCGATTTGTGGTTTTGGGCCAAAGGCATCCAATTCCATTAAGAGACTTCCGCGTGCCAGGTAGAAAACCACCGATTTCACGCGGGTTAGGGGTTATTAAGCCCATTGCAATTTTATATGTGATATGGGATTTGGGCCGTCAGATCTTGGGTGATGAGATTAATGATGCGGAATGCTATAGGGAGCAGCGAGAATATTTGGAGGGTGTAGCCCGAGGACAAGTCATGCAGAATCATTGGTGAGCAGGGTTTTTGTGGAAGGTGGCCCCAGGTGCGGGGTCCAAGGCTCTAAATCGACATTGTGGATGATTCAATCGAGGGTGTGGGTGAAATGGGGAGGAGGGGGCCCAGTTTTATTATTTTTCAAAGGCCAGGGCTTTATACTAAAGGTTGGAAGAGTTTTTTTCAAAAACATAAAGGGGCGAAGGTATATTTAAATGGGGAAGGGGCTTAAGAGATAGCAGAGGGTGAGGTTATATGGGAGCAAAGGGGATGGGGCTTAAGTAGAGAGGGGCTTAAGACCTGTTATTTCAAAAGGGGTAGGTTTATTACATGTAACAAGATTTTTAATAATATTAAAAAGAATCCGATAGGTTAAATTTTAACCTTAAACAATGTAAAAAAAGATTTTTACATTGTTTAATATGTCTTTTAGGAAAATGATGAATGAAGGGGGAATTCCAAGAGGGTTTTTAGGAAGGAAAAAATGGTTTTTGTATAGGGGAAAAGAAGGTGAATGAGAGTGAAGGGGGGAACAAAAATGAGGTTAGTGGGCCTGGAAAATGGAGTCTTCTTAGAGGAGCAGGGTAAATTTGAGAAGGCAAAGATAGGAAAATTTAGTGAATCATTTAAGCTTGGGATAATGAAGGCAGTGAGATTTCTAGAACTCACAATAGTTCTCAAATCTTGTTTCTAGAAATATGGGATTACAACTTAGTCATAATTTGATATCAACAAAATTTACTGATGACTAACAGATCACATAGATCAATTTAACGGGAAACCTATTTTATTTTTCTCTTTGTTTTATGTATGTCACCAGAAGTTTTCTTTGCTTATAGAATCTATCCCCTCAAAGTTTTTGGAAACACCTGAGAGGTCCCAATGGAACCTCGTTGATCCAGACATCTTTTGGACCTCCCCCCATTACCAGGAGAGCTTCCAAGTCTTTCGTTGTTCAAGCGTCATAGAGAGAACACTGCCACTGTCATTGGTTCCTCCTTTATTGGGGTAGTCGTAGTTGGGAACCCTAGTCAATATACCAACACCACACCACATACCACTCCTCCCACAATCCATAGGGGGTAGAGGAGTGCGTCCCATTTGGGAAGCTAACTGAATACACAGTAGGGTACGTCGCAAACTAACCCTTGTTCTAACCAGAATTTGGTGTCTTCACACATTGCAATGGTGTCAACCTCTCAGTCACCTTTCTTAGCTTCATCGAATCTACCCGATTTAACCAATATAATGAATGACCCCATCGCACACGATCCTACATGGCCTGTCATGCCCGCGAAGCTCCCTTCAGATGTACAAAAGTTCCAAGGCAAGCAATCGGAAGACTGTAATGTTCCAAATTTTGCAATAAAGTATTTGGAACATTAATCTTGCTTTTATTTTAATAAAAGGAATAAAATGGGTGAGGGAACCCATGTAGCAACTTAATAAACACTCATAAGGTGCAAAAAGTCACTTAAGTGGCTTTTGTTAGCAGCCCCAAGTGTGACAAGGGCCAAAATCAAGTGAGCTAGACCATCGCTGACCAAGTCAACAACGTACCCAAGGGGGGGAAGCTTGCACAAGAAGATTGTGTAGTTGGATGGAGGGAAATTTGAAATGAGAGAAACCCTAATGTGAGTGGGGTCCATGCATGCCTTGCATAAAATATGAAGGAGAACCATTGTTGGGGTTTCATCTTTAGAGAAATAATTCGAGGTTGAAGTTGCCTTCAACTAAGGGAGCTTGTGCTGCTTAGCACAAGAGGGATTCCTATTTAGGAATGCCCTTCTCTTCCATGGGAGGCCATGGAGAGATTGTTCTTCATCTTCCTCACATCTTGGCTTGAGGCCAAAGCAATCATTTGCAGCTATTGTGTTATTCTTGCAGCAAGAGAACACTGGAGCTGCTGGTGTTGTAGTGAGGGACCTTCACCATCTCACTTCCAGAGTTGTTCTGTAGAGGAGGGGCCATCTATTTCTCTAGGAGATCAGAAAAGGAGATCCCAGAGCTTCTATTGCAGATTTTGGCATTAGGCCATATGTTTTCTCTCATGCCCAGTGAAATCTCCTTCCCTTACAACATTATCTTTAGAGGTGGATTTCACAAGGGTTCATTTTGTGCACTAGTGAGTGCAATATTAAGTAAGGGGAACATCCCCTTCACTTTGGAGATAATTGGAGGAGGTATCATTGTGATTGCAGCATCTTCTTCCTTCTCCTATGTTCTATTATATTTTAGTTGCAGCAGCTACACTACAACTTCGACATTTTACTGTTTAATGTATTTTAGCCAATCCCTTGGAGGATTGATGTAATAATGTTTTCTAGGGTTGAGATCTTGCTCCCCCATATTTATTTGAGCACATAATGTCATATCATCTCATGTATATAATTTTTCTATCATTTTCCCTCATAGACTAAGCAGTGATAGAGTAGCTGGGTTTATGTAGCAGCGTATTCTCTTGTTTCATGTGCATTTCCTATTTAGGCTGATTTGAGCTCACCTTGAGAGGCATTTTCCTCAAGGGATTTTTATTAAATTTGATGCTACAGATTATGGATCAGATTTGTACTCTTCTTACATTGCATGAATCATTATTTCACTGCTGTTACATATTGAAGTTTTAATGTTGCTGAAGATTCTCTCATTGTGCATTCTTTTGGTATACTTGTTGGTGGGAGATCTGAATAACCCCATTAGGGTTATTTCTTTGGGCTTATATTCTGCAGGGAGTTTTTATTAGATATATGTCAAGGCATCCCAGCATTGGATTTCATTATTTTTACATGGGCTTTCTTATACAGCGTCCTCATGGACAACTGTTGCAGAAATTCCTTGAAGGGAAATATTAGCTCTTGACAAGTTCTATTGGAAGAGTCTTCTAGTGGGCTAGGTAGCCTTTGGATCTCATCCTTCCTTGTGAAGGTGATATATCTAGTAAATTCCCCAGCAGTCAATCTCTGAAATATTTCAGTGTTGATTCTTAATACTTCCGGAGCGGGAAAATACGAATATCTCCAGATATTCCCGACATTGTAGAAATTTCCCCATTTGGGATATTATAGTGGTATCAGAGCTTCAACCTTGGCTCAGATTATGAATTTTTAATTTCAGAGAAGAAGAGACCAGAATGATGCAGAGGATGATATTGATGTCATCAATTTTCAGATCCAGCAACAACCTCTCCAAGGACGTTGAGGAGACAGAAAAGGAGAAGAGGAAGGACCATGCACTTCCTATTCTCATAGAGAAGCAGAGCAGAAGCATGGAGAACACTTGGAATTCAAATTCTAAGTGAGTATATTTTTGAATATGGAGCAAACCCTAGAGTATTCCAAGAGAATCTATCTTTTTCACACTTGTTCAGCAGAAAGAGGAAAGAACTTGGTGGTTCAGCCATGGGAGGCATGCAAGGGTTCTACTCTTGCTGAATTTTCTTAGATATTCATTAGAATATTTGGCCAAAGGAGGGAGGATCCATCACCACCAGAGGCACATGCCAACACTATCACATTCATGGAGGAGCAACCTCCACCTTCAGCTATTGAGGCAACCATCACACTTGAGGAAGAGATTCTTGCAGCAACACAAGATTCTTCCAAATCTCTCCAAGGTATGCATGAATTTGCATCTATCATGGAGGATTATACATTATTTCATGCTAATTTTCTTGAGGAGGGAACTTTCACTGCATTGTGCCATTATCCTCAGACACCCTTGATGAGTCATGCACCACACATGAGGTTGGGGTTTGAGACATGGACTATGGAGGAGATTGCATTTCAATGTCCCATGAAATGCAAGAGGAGAAATTTGTTTTGGGAAAATGGTAGCTCTTCTGAAAGAGGTACCAAGTGGCAGGATACTTACACCAAAGAGCAGAGCCTTATGGACGAAGTGTTCCCAACGGAAATGTGGAGGATCCATAACCCACAGGTCCCAGGATCATTTCACAATTGTTGCTCTTGATGAAAAAAGAGGAGAGCATGGGTGCATCATGATGGGATGGAATTTCTATTACCACTCATTATGTTCCCATTTCAGATTGATTATGGTGGAAGTATGGAGGATAAGAAAACATTCTTGTTCCTCAAATCTTTTTTGAATGTTGTGGGAGCAAGAGGAGGCACTAAAAGAGTGCAAGAGGATTGCTCTTTGATCTGGGATGCCCCAGTAGCACCTTCTTCATGGGGGAACTCTACATTTGCAGCAACATGATGGGAGGAGTCTTTGACAACATTCATGTCAAAGAGGGGAGCTTTGAGATGACAGTGGCCCTACTCCAAAGGCCAGCAACGCTGTCACTTGAGAGCTTGAGTTACTTGTTGGAGTGTCTTTCAATCCACTTCAAAAGTGATGTACTTTGGATGCATGTAGGTGAGGAGCATGAAGGAGTAAGGGAGGAGAGAACTCCTTACTACATTTTGACTTTCTTGGCTTGGTTTCGCAAACACAAGAAGAGGGATCTACATGCAGTATTTCTAGGTTCTTCTTTCATGCCTTTTCATGCATATTCTTCATTGATGGAGGAGTCCACTTGGGAGGGCATCTTAATGGTTGCATATCAGCATATGGACAGATGCGTAGCCCCAAAGATGATGATATGGTTGGCACAACCACTCCCCTACTATGTTGCATTAAGGGGGACTTTTCACTTGAGCCATTTCAGCTTAAAGGCCAAAGTACATGATGAGAGAGGTAATTATTTGTGACATGCTTTGCACTCTCTTATCTTTATGAGCAACATATCAAATCAATAGCGATCCTTCCTTCTTGCACTTTGTGTTTTTTTGTACTTATGGTCCATTGCAGCAAAATGATGGCTATTTTAGCAGTGGATTGTGGGGGAAATCCACATGGGTTTTGGTGTGCACCTTTGGCACCAAATTTTGTTTCATGATCACATATTGCAAGATGCATGTGGCAGCAAACAAGTGGCTGAAAAGACACTTGTTGCATCATATATTGAGGCAAGAAAATGATGCCCTGCACTGGTTCCATGCATGGGAATATATTTCACCTCCTTTCTCTCATAAGTTTATGCTTCCATATGTTGCTGGTGGAACACTGTTCAGAGGAAGCACTGTTTTGGAGGAGGGAAAATAAATTGAAGAGCTATTTGGAGAGTTTGAATTTTTGGAGGAGGCACTTCATGACTTTTTATGTTTGATTGGGTGGCTTGGGTCTCTTTTGAAGACCATTTCATTTCAACCATATATCAGAAGCAATCCCATATGCATCATGAGGAGGGAGAGACTCATTGGGTGGATGTGCCCTTTGGGAGAGAAGACCTCTATTCTTTTGCAGCACATGCTCCAAGGGGAGTATGGAAGATGATATGGTCACCATGTTCAGCCATGTCTTTTTCCATGAGGTGAACCATATGATTGTTTGGATGCCATATGTTGATAAATTCCAACTCATCACATATGAGATGATTTGGGCCAGCTTGATTTGCAGCGTTGGAGGAGAGGTCCTTGGGGATCTAGACTTCATCTTGCCTCTTGAAGGCAAAATTATTGTAGCGCAAGTTCATCTTTCACTCCACATTCACCATAAGTGGAGAAAAGGACAACGTGGGGTAGGCTATGAAGCTTACCAATTTCAGAAATTCATCCCACCTATTTCTCATGACCACAAGGAGGATGAGTAATTTCAAGAGTTGCCTAGTTGGAGGGTGACTCATTTTTCTTGGTTGATTGCTTGGGGATGGAGGATCTACATGAGGATATTTTAGACTCCATGCCTTGAGTGGAGGAATTTTTGCAGTTCATCCTCGCTCTTGCTTGAGGACAAGCAAGTTTTGGGAGGGGAGGACTGTAATGTTCCAAATTTTGCAATAAAGTATTTGGAACATTAATCTTGCTTTTATTTTAATAAAACGAATAGAATGGGTGAGGGAACCCATGTAGAAAATTAATAAACACTCCTAAGGTGAAAAAATTCACTTAAGTGGCTTTTGTTAGCAGCCCCAAGTGTGACAAGGGCCAAAAGCAAGTGAGTTAGACCATGGTTGACCAAGTCAACAACGTACCCAAGGGGGGAAGCTTGCATAAGAAGATTGCGTAGTTGGATGGAGGGAAATTTGAAATGAGAGAAACCCTAATGTGAGTGGGGTCCATGCATGCCTTGTATAAAAGATGAAGGAGAACCATTTTTGGGGCTTCATCTTTGGAGAAAGAATTCGAGGTTGAAGCTGCCTTCAACTGAGGGAGCTTGTGATGCTTAGCACAAGAGGGATTCCTATTTAGGAATTCCCTTCTCTTCCATGGGAGGCCATGGAGAGATTTTTCTTTATCTTCCTCACATCTTGTCTTGAGGCCAAATCAATCATTTGCAGCTACTGTGTTATTCTTGCAGCAAGAGAACGCTGGAGTTGCTGGTGTTGTAGTGAGGGACCTTCACCATCTCACTTCCAGAGTTGTTCTGTAGAGGAGGGGCCATCTCTTTCTCTAGGAGATAAGAAAAGGAGATCCTGGAGATTCTATTGCAGATTTTGGCATTAGGCCATATGTTTTCTCTCATGCCCAACACAGTCTCCTTCCCTTACAACGTTATCTTTAGAGGTGGATTTCACAAGGGTTCATTTTGTGCACTAGTGAGTGAAATCTTAAGTAAGTGGATCAGCTCCTTCACTTTGGAGATAATTGGAGGAGGTATCATTGTGATTGGAGCATATTCTTCCTTCTCCTATGTTGTATTATATTTTAGTTGCAGCAGCTACACTACAACTCCGACATTTTACTGTTTTATGTATTTTAGCCAATCCCTTGGAGGATTGATGTAATAATGTTTTTTGGGGTTGATATCTTGCTCCCCCATATTTATTTGAGTATATAATGTCATATAATCTCATGTATATAATTTTTCAATCATTTTCCCTCATAGAATATGTAGTGATAGAGTAGTTGGGTTTATGTAGCAGCGTATTCTCTTGTTTAATGTGCATTTCCTATTGAGGCTGATTTGAGCTCACCTTGAGAGGAATTTTCCTCAAGGTATTTTTATTACATTTGATGCTACATATTATGGATCAGATTTTTACTCTTCTTACATTGCATGAATCATTATTTCACTGCTGTTACATATTGAAGTTCTAATACTGCTGAAGATTCTCTCATTGAGCATTCTTTTGGTATACTTGTTGGTGGGAGATCTGAATAACCACCTTAGGGTTATTTCTTTGTGCTTATATTCTACAGGGAGTTTTTATCGGATATATGTCAAGGCATCCCATCATTGGATTGCCTTATTTTTACATGGGCTTCCTTATACAACGTCCTCATGGACAACTGTTGCAGAAATTCCTTGAAGGGAAATATTAGCTCTTGACAAGTTCTATTGGAAGAGTCTGCTAGTGGGCCAGGTAGCCTTTGGATCTCATCCTTCCTTGTGAAGGTGATATATCCAATAAATTCCCCAGCGGTAAATCTCTGAAATAGTTCAGTGTTGATTGTTAATACTTCCGGAGTGGGAAAATAGGAATATCTCTCGATATTCCCAACAGTGCAGAAATTTCCCCATTTGGGATATTATAGTGGTATCAGAGCTTCAACCTTGGCTCAGATTTTGAATTTAGAATTTCAGAGAAGAAGAGACCAGAGTGATGCAGAGGATGAGATTTATCTCATCAATTTTCAGATCCAGCAACAACCTATCCAAGGATGTTGAGGAGACAGAAAAGGAGAAGAGGAAGGACCATGCACTTCCTATTCTCATAGAGAAGCAGAGCAGAAGCATGGAGAACACTTGGAATTAAAATTCTAAGTGAGTATCTTTCTGAATGTGGAGCAAACCCTAGAGTATTCCAAGAGACTCTATCTTTTTCACACTTGTTCAGCAAAAAAAGGAAAAAACTTGGTGGTTCAGCCATGGGAGGCATGCAAGGGTTCTACTCTTGCTGAATTTTCTCAGATATTGATAAGAAGATTTGGCCAAAGGAGGGAGGAGCCCTCACTTCCAGAGGCACATGCCAGCACTATCACATTCATGGAGGAGCAGCCTGCACCTTCAGCTATTGAGGCAACCATCACACTTGAGGAAGAGACTCTTGCAGCAACACAAGATTCTTCCAAATCTCTCCAAGGTATGCATGAGTTTGCATCTATCATGGAGGATTGTACATTATTTCATGCTAATTTTCTTGAGGAGGGAAATTTCACTACATTGTGCCAGTATCTTCAGACTCCCTTGATGAGTCATGCACCACACATGAGGTTGGGGTTTGAGACATGGAATATGGAGGAGATTGCATTTCAATGTCCCATGAAATGCAAGAGGAGAAATTTGTTTTGGGAAAATGGTAGCTCTTCTGAAAGAGGTACCAAGTGGCAGGATACTTACACCAAAGAGTAGAGCCTTATGGATGAAGTGTGCCCAACGGAAATGTGGAGGATCCATAACCCACAGGTCCCAGGATCATTTCACAATTGTTGCTCTTGATGAACAAAGAGGAGAGCATGGGTGCATCATGATGGGATGGAATTTCTATTACCACTCATTATTTTCCCATTTTATATTTATTATGGTTGAAGTATGGAGGAGCAGCAAACATTGTTGTTGCTCAGATCTTGTTTGAATGTTGTGGGAGAAAGAGGAGGCACTAGCAGAGTGCAAGAGGATTTCTCTTTTATCTGGGATGCCCAAGCAACACCTTCTTCATGGGGGGACTCTAAATTTGTAGCAACATGATGGGAGGAGTCTTTGGCAACATTTATGTCAAAGAGGGGAGCTTTGAGATGACAGTGGCCCTACTCCAAAGGCCAGCAACGCTGTCACTTGAGAGCTTGAGTTACTTTTTGGAGTGTCTTTCAAGCCACTTCAAAAGTGATGTACTTTGGATGCATGTAGGTGAGGAGCATGAAGGAGTAAGGGAGGAGAGCACTCCTTACTACATTTTGACTTTCTTGGCTTGGTTGCGCAAGCAGGAGAAGAGGGAGCTACATGCAGTATTTATGGGTTCTTCTTTCATGCCTTTTCATGCATATTCTTCATTGATGGAGAAGTCCACTTGGGAGGGCATATTAATGGTTGCATATCAGCATATGGAAAGATGTGTAGCCCTAGAGATGATGATATGGTTGGCACAACCACTCCCCTACTATGTTGCAGTAAGGGGGACTTTTCACTTGAGCCATTTCAGCTCAAAGGCCAAAGTACATGATGAGAGAGGTAATTATTTGTGACATGCTTTGCACTCTCTTATCTTTATGAGCAACATATCAGATCAAGAGCAATCCTTCCTTCTTGCACATTGTGTTTTTTTGTACTTATGGTTCATTGCAGCAAAATGATGGCTATTTTAGCAGTGGATTGTGGGGGAAAGCCACATGGGTTTTGGTGTGCACCTTTGGCACCAAATTTTGTTTCATGATCACATATTGCAGGATGCATGTGGCAGAAAACAAGTGGTTGAAAAGACACTTGTTGCATCATATATTGAGGCAGGAAAATGATGCCCTGCGTTGGTTCCATGCATGGGACTATATTTTACCTCCTTTCTCTCATAAGTTTATGCTTCCATATGTTGCTGGTGGAACATTATTCAGAGGAAGCACTATTTTGGAGGAGGGAAAATAAATTGAAGAGCTATTTGGAGAGTTTGAATTTTTGGAGGAGGCACTTCATGATTTTTTATGTTTGATGGGGTGGCTTGGGTCTCTTTTGAAAACCATTTCATTTCAACCATATATCAGCAGCAGCCCCATATGTATCATGAGGAGGGAGAGACTTATTGGGTGGATGTGTTGGAAATGTTTCCATTGATGGCAAAGGAGGTATCAGATGCGGAGACAGGAACAGTTACAAGGAGACGAAGACAGATAATGGAGGCAGAGCGACAGAAGCAGCAGAGGCAGAGCCACGACTGTTATTGCAGAGAAACAACTGTTATTCTGAGAATATTTTACACAGCCGGGCGTTACACATAACATAAATTACATTCTGGATTTTATATTCAAATGTGCAGTGGAATGCAATGAGATTGGATATGCTTTGAATCAGTTAGCATTCAATGCTTGAATTATGTTTGAAATTAATCCTCAGTTTTGAACAGAGCACTTGTATTCGATTGACATGAAGGTTATATATATGGTTTATATATATGCATACACCGAAGAACTATGCATTATATATATGCTAGGACCGTGTTGAAATGCCAGAGACCAAGGCCACTTATGAATGGAGTGGAACCATAGTCGTAACAAAGAATATATATATATAATTCAAATGCGATGAATATATATATATATATATATATAATTGAAATCGTGGAGGACTGGAACCTGGAGCGTAGGGAGAAGCGGAACCATGATGGATGAGCAGTAACGGCGGTTTGGAGGAACAGTAAAGTGGAATGGTTGTATTCATCGCACCACCCTTATACGAAAAGTGATATTGAAGGAATGGGCAGTGATTCCATAGAATGCCTAATGCGTGTCCCCAAGTGAAATTGGAAAACCACTTTTTATTATGTGCCATCGCATGTTATGGTCTACGCATGTTGATCAAGTGATATCCATTGGATCGGGCAACGTAATACCAACCGTCGGATGGGCACGTGGGTTAACAAGGTACGGTGTATGCATTCGTTTGATTGTATTATGGGCCCCGACAGAGCTATATGTAATGAATTTGGTTCATTAACGTTATTCAACGTATTGAAATCTTAGTATAAGGTCCGGTGAAATATATTAAAAGAGTTTAATCGTATTGGCGGTCAATCCTTACGGATGTCGGGTTATTTGTGTGAATGAATTGTATATATATATTATATATGTTGAGATATTATGCTATGCATATAATAATGTTTGAATATGATCCGGGCACGTAACAAATATAATATATAATGGTTATTGATTGTATGTGTGGGGCCCAATCAAACATGTATTAAGGTTTATAGGTTTAATCCAAAGTTGGGATTATATGCGATGATATATATAAGCAACGGTTAACCTTCTATTAAAGTCAGTATATGTGTATGAGCGAAGTGCATATATGGAAACATTTGAATGATGTGTGAATATTCATATGACGTCGGTGAGTTATACACAAGCGCACAATAATCAAGGTATGGTTTGGCATAACGTTGGGTTGCGGCTCTACTGCTAACTATAGTTAGGAATATATGCATTGATATAGAGTGCATAACATAAGGGAATCAGGATTAATATCTCAAATATTTGAGATATTAACACTCTCATATTTAAATTTAATTGAATTTGTCAGCGTGGAATTAAAGAGAAGTGTGAGATTGCCCAGATTGGGAAAATGATTGGACATGAAACTTGAATGCAATTATGGAAAAAGAAAAAGAAGAGGAGAGAATGCAGAGATGAAATTTTGGTGAACAGGAATATGTACAGGAATGAGTTGCACAGGTGAATAAGCACATAAAATAGGGAATATGCAGATGGCAGTGAACAAAGAGTATGCAGAACAGGCTCTTAACAGCAGCAGGAAAAGACAAATCCAGTAAAGCTAAAATCCAGAAAAGGAGTTGAGTAAAATTGAAATATGTAATTAAGAATGTGAATGTAAATGTTATAATTAATTTTTTTTATTATTGTTTGTGATGCAAAGGCAAGTATCCTAAGGAAAAGAAAAAATCCCACTATAACATGGAAATTTGTACATACTGTAGTAATTCGAAAAATAAGTTGGAAAAAGGAATAAGAAGACAGAAGCCAAAGAGTCATGACTGTTCACTCCAAATTCCTTGTGAAATACAAATAGTCATTTGAGAATTTCTATATATATATAATATCAATTTGATAAAATAAAAGAGAGAGAGAGAGAGAAAATATAGAGAATGCAGAATATAGAAGAATAAAGAAGAGAATATTAAGAGAATAAGAGCAGAAAGAGAAGCTACAGAACAAAGCTGATATCTAAAGTAAATCAGGAAACATTCAGTTTGATAAATTGAGGGAGTTGGTGCTTCCTTGCAAGTTGTAGCTTGAAGAATTAAGGTTGGAGCCTCCTGTAGGTTGATGCCTGCAGAAAAACAGTGGTGAGAGGGAGTTGGAGCTTGCCTTTGCATCACAAAAATAATAAGATGTGGTTTTCTCCCTTTATGGGTTTCCACTTATATATGGAGTCTCTGTGCATGATATTTATGTATTGATCTGATATGTATCATCTGCTTAATACCTGCTACTCTCATATTAATTCTATTGCTATATTATACTAATACTTGCTGCTTACATTCTAAGATTACTCACACATTAAATTCGATATGAAATGAAGGTGTAAATAAGTTTAATGAAAAGTTTTAAAAGATCGGGAGTGTGTTAAACTGATTCACCCCCCCCCCCCCTCTCTCAGTTTAATTAAAGGTTCAACATTTGGTATCATAGCGGGTTCCTTTTGTATCAGTCTAACAACTGAAAGGAGATCCTAGGCCCTCAAGATGGCTAGTCAAGAAGGAAGCTCAACCAATAAAGCACCTTACTTCACTGGTGCTAATTATGCCTTCTGGAAAATCAGAATGAAAGCATATATAATGTCTTTAGGATTAGAAGTTTGGGATGCTGTGGAATTTGGATATGTCACAAAGTCAACTGATTCAGAGAAAGAAGCTAAACAAAGATTTTTAGCTAATGCAAAAGCAATGAATGCAATCTTAAATGGACTATGTGAAGCTGAGTTTATCAAAATAATGCACAGTAAGACTGCCAAAGATATGTGGGACACTCTATAGAATATCCATGAGGGAAATAAAAAGGTAAAGACAGCCAAACTTCAAGTATATAGAGCCCAGTTTGAAAATTTAAAAATGAATGATGATGAAGATATTGGCAGCTTCTTCTTAAAAGTTACAGAAATTGTTAACAATATGAAAGCTCTTGGAGAAACTATGCCAGAAAGTATAATTGTGCAAAATATTCTAAGATCACTTCCGTCCAGATTTAATCCCAAAGTGTTTGCAATAGAAGAAACAGCTGATTGGGAGATCTTGACCATGAACCAGCTACTTGGAAATCTAACATCATATGAAATGAGGCTCCCACAGAAGAAGCCAAGTACGAGGGAGGCAGCTTTTAAAACAGAAAAGAAGAAAGAAGAAAAGGAAGACATATGCTCTTGCTCTGATGAAGAAGAGGCTAAATTTGTCAAGAAACTAGATAGAGGCTCAGGAAGATACAAAGGTAAACTACCCTTCAAATGCTTTAACTGTGGAAGAGTTGGACATTATGCTGCTAAGTGTCCTCACAAGAAAGTGAGGAATCAGGCTCAAGAATCAGAGAAAAATACATCAAAGAACTGGAAAAAAGGAAAGAGATTCAACAGAAAATCCTTCTATGCTCAACAAGACAGCAGTACATCTAAAGACTCAGATGAATCCTCAGGAGAAGAAGGAACCTCTGAATTTTTACTGATGGCCATAGAAGAGCTTGAAGGACTCTTGCTAGAAGATGAAGAAGAAGGAGAAGTTGACCTTGAGGGGGAGCTAAGAAGTGCTCTGGAGGAGATTGACAGACTCAAAATAAAGTGTAGAAAACAAAAGGAGATTCTCCTCAGATGTGTGAAGGAAGAACAAAATTCAGAAGTCCTCATGTAGCTGAAGGTAAATCTTGAAGAAGCCAAGAAGATTGAAGATATGTTACTTTAGCAAATCAAGGATAAAACTCGAGAACAAGAGAAGCTAGAAGAAGAAATTGTATGTCTGAGGAAGAAATTAGAAAGTGCTCAACAGAAAGTGTCTATATACCCTTCTCAAATGACAAGCTCTGTTAAGTTGAATGAAATATTGGATGCTCAAATATCTCCTCTAATAAAAACTGGGATAGGCTATGAAGGAGAATCAAGTAAAGGCAAAGAAAAGGAAAACAAAAATATAATTTTTGTGAAAGCAAAGAAGGTTGATGAAGCAGCTCAAATAATTCCTACAAAGGAAGAAACATGTAATGAGAAAGACAGAGACCAGAAGAAACCTCTAATAACAAAGATTACAACAAATACTAAGACAACAGAGAAAGGCCCATATACTCCTGATTATATCAAATTTGGAAACCATCAAAGGAGATTCTTGCCTCCTATGAAGAATGCCACCTGCTATGTCTGCCACAAGCTGGGACACATTGCTGCATATTGTCATGCAAGGAGGAGTAATTCAAACCAGCTAAAGATGCAAACAGTAAAGAGAGTGTCTCAAATTAAAAATTGGAGAGGACAACCTCACATCAGGTATGCAAGTTGCTTCTATGGTTACTATTTTTATTGTAAAGAATTTGGCCATAAAATCATTGAGTGTAGAAAGTATGTACAAAGATTTATTTTCAACACTTCAAGGAGATTCATGAATCAAACAAATTTTGTTCATACTCACAATTCTGCAAAAACTATGATCAAATGCTTTATGTGCAATGAAGCTGGACATATGCCTTCCAAATTTCCTAAAAAAGGATGCAATTCATCACCTCACAAAAGATATCAAACAGAAGGATGCCTCCAGTGGAAAAAGAAGGAGAATAAGTGTGACCTGGCTCTAACTGCTCAAGATCTGAAAAGCCAATGGTATTTGGATAGTGGCTACTCTAAACACATGAATGGAGACAGAAGAAAGTTTATAACTCTTGATGAAAAGAAATATGGCAATGTTACTTTTGGAAATGATAAATCTAGTAAGATCAAGGGAAAAGGCTCAGTTAGCATAGAAAATGGCAGAGGAAAGGCCCAAGATGTACTATTTGTAGATGGGCTGAAAGAAAATTTACTGAGTGTCAGTCAAATCTGTGACAAAGTTTGTGAAGCTCTTTTTAGAGCTCAAGATTGTGAAGTCAGATCAAGCACAACAGGAAAGACTCTGCTCAAAGTTGTTCGAATAGAGAGTAATGTGTACATAGTGAAAGAGGAGGATGAAGCCTGTCATGTTAGCAAACATGAGGAGTCATGGTTATGGCATAGGAGATTGGGACATCTCAGCTTCGACCATATCATCAGATTGAGTAAGAAGAAAGCTGTCAGAAATATGCCAGAAATAATAAGACCTTCAAATACCATATGCAAATCTTGTCAATTGGGGAAACAGACTCGCACATCCTTTAAATCTAAAGATGAGCTATCAACAAGAATACCACTTCAGCTTGTGCACATGGACCTATGTGGACCTGCTAGAACTAAGACACCAAGTGGAGAATCCTACTTCATGCTGATAATAGATGATTTCTCCATAATGACATGGGTTTCTTTTCTCAAGAACAAATCAGAAGCACTGGAAAAATTTAAGATATTCAAAGCATTAGCCGAAAATCAAACTGGATGAAAAATTAAATGTATCAGATCAGACAGAGGAGGTGAATTCACAGATTATGACTTTGCAGACCTATGTAATGAACATGGCATAAAGCAACAATTTAACATTGTAGGGACACCTCAGCAGAATGGAGTAGCAGAGAGACAAAACAGGTATGTACAACAAATGTCCAGAGCTATGATGCAAGAGAGAAACATTACTCAAACCTTTTGGGTAGAAGCTGTACACACAACAGTACATATTCTAAACAAAGCTCATTTAAGACCTAATAGTGATAAGACTCCTTATGAACTATGGCATGGTAAACCAGCATCAATCAAGCACTTTAGAGTTTTTGGCAGCAAGTGCTACATAAAAAATAATGATGAAAACTTGGGGAAGTTTGATGCAAGAGAATATGAAGGAATATTCTTAGGATATGCTTCCAAGAGTAAAGGATATAGATGCTACAACAAGACTCTTCAAATAATTGTAGAAAGTATTGATGTAAGATTTGATGAAGAACTCCCAAACAAAACAACAGATATAGACTGCAGCAGCTATTCAGAAAATCATGAAGAAGAGGAGAAAGATGATGATGAAACAAGCAAGACATCAGATGATACTGAACTGAACTCGAAAACCCCCTCGAGATACACTCAAAATAACCATCCAGAAGATCAAATCATTGGAGACAAGAGTGTAGGAGTGCAGACAAGAAGGCAGCTAACTGAACAAACAGAAGAGGTATACATAGCCATGTTGTCACAAATAGAGCCAAAGAAATTTGAATAAGCCAACAAGGACAAGTCTTAGGTGAATGCAATGAATGAAGAATTGGACCAAATTGAGAAGAAAAATACCTGGGAACTAGTTCCTAGACCTACTGAGAAAAATGTCATAGGCTCAAAATGGGTATTCAAAAATAAAATGAATGAGGAAGGACAAGTCATCAGGAATGAAGCCAGACTTCTCTGCAAAGGATACTCACAAATTGAAGGACTTGATTACGATGAAACATTTTCCCCTATATCCAGAATGGAAGCTATCAGAATTTTCCTGGCATTTGCATGCTATCAAAACTTCAAAGTATATCAAATGGATGTAAAATTTGCATTTCTGAATGGAGACTTAGAAGAAGAAGTCTACATGGAACAACCAGAAGGCTTCTCATTGACAGACAAAGCAGACTATGTGTGCAGACTGAAGAAGGCCTTATATGGACTGAAACAGGCTCCCCGTGCTTGGTATTTAAGAGTGGATAAATATTTGCAAAAACAAGGCTTTAAGAGAGGTGGAGTAGACAACAATCTATACATAAAAGCCCATGAAAATGAACTCCTGATTGTTGAAGTATATGTTGATGACATCATGTTTGGTAGCAACAGAGAAGAACTAGCAAGAGGGTTTGCTGATGAGATGAAAACAGAGTTTGAAATGTCCATGACTGGAGAGCTCAGTTTCTACTTGGGACTACAAATTCAGAAAATGAACACAGGTACATTCATCTCACAAGAAAAATACTTAAAGGAAATGCTGAAAAAGTTCAAAATGGAGGACTGCAAACCTGTGTCAACTCCCATGACCACAGGTTGCAAGCTATGTACTGATGATGGGTCTGCTGATATAGATCAAAAAATCTACAGATCCATGATTGGAAGTCTATTGTATCAGACTGCATCAATACCAGACATCATGCTAGCAGTAGGACTAATGGCTAGATATCAAGCAACACCTAAACAAAATCACCTTCTTGCAATCAAAAGAATATTCAGATATCTACAAGGAACAACACAGTATGGAATTTGGTATCCTAAAAGAAAAAACTTCACTTTATCAGCATACATAGATGCATATTGGGCCAACTGTGTAGATGACAGGAAGAGTACAAGTGGAGGTGCATTCTATCTAGGAGAAAGCCTGGTGGCATGGTTAAGCAAGAAACAAACATCTATCTCCCTATCTACAGCAGAAGCAGAATATATTGTAGCAGCAGCATGTTGTACACAAGTCATGTGGATGAAGCAAACTCTTCAAGACATGAAGGTAAGCATTGATGAACCTATCTCAATCAAATGTGATAATACAAGTGCTATAAGTATATCTAGAAATCTTGTACTTCACTCAAAAACTAAACATATTCCAATCAAGTATCATTTCCTCCGAGAACAAGTGGCTCAGAAGATAGTAAAGATGGAATATCTACCAACGAAATAATAGACAGCTGATATATTTACCAAACCTCTTGCTAGAGAACCATTTCAATATTTGAGAGATAAACTAGGGGTAGTATCTGCAGATGCTACTCTCTGATATAAAGAGAAATCACAATTTCAGGGGGAGAACAAAAACGAAAATATCCATGGGGAGAACAGCCAGCAAGGAAAACATGAATCAGGTCCTTAGGATCAAAGGATTAAGGCAAAAGAACACCAAGTTATTATCCTAGAGTTATCTGCATTATTCAAGCATCAAAAGGTCAAGTACAGAGAAAAAGCATCAGTGTGAATCCAATCATACATCTCTGATTAGATAAAAGCTGATACATCTGTATTCTATGAAGTATCATTATTCTCACTTTTATCTCTATGCAACTAAAAGAAGTCTATGCATTTGAACTGTATCAATTTACAATGTATATTAAAATTCGATAATCCTCAAAGTGTTCTCTAAACAAGTCTTATACATCACTTTGGAGCAGCATGGTACAAAGTTAGCAGAAGAGGGCCTAAACATAACTCAGAGAGAGGAAATGCAAAAGGCAACCCTTTTCCATTGATGTCAAAGGGGGAGGAAGAGTAAACAACAGGAGGAAGAGCAGGCAAACAGGAAGAGCAAACAACAGGAGAAAGAGCAGGCAAACAGAGAAAATTTATTGCCATCAATGCCAAAGGGGGAGACGGTTGGAAATGTTGTTGTTGGTGTCTCTTGTTTTGATAGTTTGGAAAATAAAAAGACAAGGCAACATCAGAACCAATCTTTAGAGTTCCAAGATCTAGTCCTCCTGTTCTCAGAGAGGGATCTCTCAAATATTTGTTTGCAAAGGTTTATCTTGTGTGCTTAGAATATGGGTTTTAGACTAGTTATTAAGTGCAGATGTTTTTTTGGTTGGATTGAGTTTGATATAGCAGAACATGAAAGGTCTAATAAAGATAGACAGAAAGAGGAAATATCTGGTTCATTGGGCAATGGAGTCAAAATAAGGTCATGAGAAACTCTTCAAGAGATATGGGATATCAAAGGGAAAATCTAACTTGGCCACAGGATCCTTTTGTTTTTGGAATGAAGTGAACATTAATGATTTGGAAAGAGAGGTTTAATTCTCAACAAAGGGAACTTGAGGAACAAAACTTAACAATAAAGAAATATTTGATAGACAGGGCTGACCATAAATTCTACAAACATTCTTTAAGCAAATAATGACTTTGAGACAACTTTTAAAATTAAATCTAAGATTTGGGGAACACCCTATTTCCTCAAAGATTTTATTTTAAATGACTTAGAAAACATAAATGATTCACTGATAATTGTAGTCATAGAAGAGGGAACACCTAAATAACATCTATGCTTACAACTATAAAGACCTTCAAAACAACTGTTCAAGCAATGGAAAAGGGAAAGATCAAAACCGACCTCTCTGATTAACTTAAAACAATGGTACTTCAAAGGGAGACTTCAATAACAGCTTTCAAGTGATGGAAGACAAGCATGGAAAACCATAAATCATGTTGAAACCAACTATTTGAGCTATTATATGAATAAAAAAGCATAAATATTAAAGAGAAATTTTAAAGCCTCTAAAATAATTCAGCAGAAGGAAACATAAAACAATGAAGGATGAACAGATCTAAGGTGCTTCCTGGAGTCATTTCTTAGTCTAAAAATTTCAACCTACTGTAGTAATAATTTATGAAACATAATGAAAATAGGGGAGAAACATAGAACAAATTTAGAATACTTCACCAACAGCCAAGCTCATGGATCCAATGATAGAGCCTTCTCAGGAATAGACACGCCACAACATTATCAAGACATCCGAGACTTCAATTTTCTTTTCAACTTCAACAGACTTGTATATTTATTTCAGAGAGTTTCAAAGTTACAACTTCTGATCAATCAACAACCAACAACCAACCCCCCACTCATCTTCTGTCGTGGTATATGTAGAAGGATGAGGAGGTGAGATCTGATAAAAGATCTCAATTACAATTAATACAGAATTAAATGGCTCATTGGCCCTCGAGGGGCTCAAATGAGGAGATTTACATACATATCCTTTGTATTAAATGATTTACATAATGATTTCAATCTTGGTAGGAGTTTGTTGACTTTTGAGGTACTGTGCGGCATCGAAGTAACTCTGCAGATATTCTTTGCATTGAAGTTCCTGGCAGAAATAACTTCTTCGGCTCTGTCGATGCAAAATATCTAATCTTAATCAATAAATTAAGCTCTTGATTGAATACTTTGAGGCATAGGTGGCGCTTTTAGTTGCTCGGAGGAATCAATTTGCCTCAATTTGTAGCGGTGGAGGGTTTCCTGTTGGTGAAACCCTTTGGATTTGTTTTGAATCCTGCTTTAACCCGGGGATTAGGTTTATAATGATCATTTTGGGCCATAATCCTCGTAAACAGTCCATTAATCCTCTACTCTGATAATTTCTTGGTCTTTGGTGCTGATACTCTTTTTCTGCACTTAATCCATGTTTTCTTGCTATTGCGCAGGGCTACACAGGGTCTGTAATGCATCAATGGTTCATGAAACATTGATAAATATGAAAATTTTAAACCCGGTGATCGATTTCCTTTGGTAAATCGAAAGCAAGAGAGTCATCACCCTATTCTTTCGAATTTTCTTCGTTCATAGTGAAAACCTTCGAAAACCTGCAAAATACAAACAAAACGTTATAAAATCCTGCTTTACTGGTTTTACTACATTCGAGTGCGTGGAGGTTGCGTGGTTGTTGGATGGCATCATCCAACGGTCCAGATTTATCGAGAGTGATCGTGGAGTGAGTGAACAGAAGATCAAATCCGAGTCGTCGATCTGCAGAGATTGACGGTCGAGTTTGAAAGGGGCGGTCAAAGGAGAAGGATGAATATGAGCCATCGATCGCACAGAGATCGACGATCGGGATCGGGCGATGGAAAGTCAGCCGAGGTGAATTGTTGAATGGGCAACGGAAACGGGCGATGAAATATGGATTTTCGATCTGCAGATCAGATCGACGGCGGGGATTGATTTGCTATGGTACAAAGGCTGGTTATAGCGCGGGCACTTTAGCTATCCATCGGACACTTTGGAGGAGCGATAGTCGTTGGATGAGTGGGCCTAGATCGGTTGGCAGAGATTCATTTCATTGGGCGTCCTGGTCCAGATTTTAACGCGTGATGGACGAAGGTTGCGCGGCGGTTTTCAAATCGTACAAGGGACATGCGTCAACTGTCTTATGGAATCGCTGGCTGTCGGGGAAAAACCGACGTCCGCTGAAGAGCGGTGCGAAAGAAACCACGTGGGTTTGGAAAACAGCGCGTGGATTGGGGGGGGGCACAGGGATGGCGCGCTCTGCACCGTCCGATCTACGGAGCAGATCGATGGTGGAGATTGCTCCATCATTTATACGGGTAGCACCTTTGGGAATAAATTAAAACCAAAAAAACACAAATAACAAAGGTTTTTCGCGGTTTAGCGGAAAAAAATTAATTCGAAAGGATAAGCGCCCGATGGGTTTAGCAGTTGGTTTTGGCGCTCGGGCGCATCGGAGAAAAGGGTTAGGGACTTAGACTGAGGGGGCTTAAGTCCAGATCATAGAAAATATGGATTTTCTATGGTTTTTTAATGTTTTTCAAAGGAAATGGAGGTTCCGAGAAGGCTAAGAAGGGGTCTTAGACCTTATGAAATGGATTTTATGAAATGGAAATGGAAGAAAACATTAAATTATATGATTTCCATGGGAGATGGAGGGATAGAAAAATAGGTTAGTTTGGAAAAAAGGAAAAGGGAAACAGGGGTTTGCAGTAGTGCTTTGGCTTTGGAAATCAACAGGATTTCTGAGTTCTGAAGGGAAACAGCAGTGACGATTGTCCAAAGGATAGGATATTATCAAAAAGTCTTCAAGTATCAGCAATTTTGGTAATGAAATTGTTTCTTGAAGGCTATCTAACATTATTTAGCCACCATCTGATATGACATAAATTTATGGGTGGCTAACAGTGGCTCCACTTGGGGATGGTGCCCTTTTTAAAGGCATCAAGAACTGCAGACTTGTATTCTCTGGGAGGCTGATCAGTTGCCTCATCCATTGGGTTGTTTTCTTCTACTTGAATGATCTTCTTTTTTCTTTGGAAACAAGTTTATTAGTCATTAAAAGCAATGGAACTTCCATCAACAAAATTTCTACCTACCCAATCCTACTGATCTAACATTTTTTCTTCATCAGAGTGCACTTGGATTGGAAAAATCTCTTACAACATTTTATTCTTTTGAAAGCATAAAAACTAATCTAATTCTACTCCTTATTTCTCCATGAATTCAGATTAAATAGTTGAGCTCTAATAATTTCTCTACCTAATCTACTGTCTGTTGGGATTAAACTGTCCAACAGACTTTCATTCTCCAAATTCTATAACATAAATTTAAAAACAGTCAAGTCAAGATTAAGCTGTTTGAATTGCTGTGATCTATGGCATAAAAACAAGCTACACATAGATTATTATTTGCAGAAAATCAAATAAAATCAAAATGGAAGGCTTAAGATCTGAAAGTTTCTCATCATGGCCTTCTCTTTTCTTCACAGCTCTGTTTTTGCTTTGTTTTTGAGTTGTTTTTTCTTTTCTTCTGTTTCAGGTTTTAAGCTGATTAGAACCAGATCTTTACATTTCTTTGGCTTAGAATTTAACATAGATTTGATTTATCTCCTTTTGGAAACTTTGGTTTAGATTTTGAGTTTGTTTGAACCTTCAATTTCTATCCTAATCTATCTACTGATAAGCCAAGATTGAACAGTTTGGAAAACCGAATTCACTATCCTATCAGAAGAAAAATTTAAAACTAATTAGTCAAGATTAAAATATTTGAATAAATAGAAGTGTGTTTTGTAGTAGTGGCATTTAAGCTTGCACACTTTCAGATTTATTTCTTTTTTTTGGTATGGGGCTATAACTTTCATGTTTTGACAATTTTCCCTCTTTTCTTTCTTTTCTTTGTTTTTGTATTTTTGATTTTTCATATCTTTGAATGAAATGGTTGGACTATGATATTTACAATGGTAAAGAAAAAATGCTTTGAAACTTAATATTCTTGGCAGAAGTAATGTTTGAGAGTCCTGCCATTGACAGGACCTCCATATAGGTCTTCTCCATTCAATTCTTTCAAGAAAAATGTATTATGACCCCTCTCAGCATGAATAATATATGGCCCTTTCCACAAGTTCTCAAACTTGCCATGTTTCCCTTTCTCTTCTCTTCTTGAATCCCATTTAAGAACAACACTTCCAACCTAGAAATTGTTTGCCTTAGTCCTCTTATCGAATGGTTTCTTCATTCTTTCTTGGACCAACTATGTTCTTTCATAAACTTCTTCCCTGGTCTGTTGTAAATGGATGGTTTGGTTGATCCTCCTCTGCATATCATTTTCTTCGACCTGTAATTCTTGAAGGAGCTTCATGACTGGAACTCCCAATGAGGTAGGAAAAATTGCATCCATGCCATAAACCAACTGATAGGGGGACATATTTATTGATTTCTTTATAGTTAATCTATCAGCCCATAAGGCATGAACCAGCGTACTGTGCCATGATTTTTTATTTTGTTCCAACAACTTTTTAATGATATTGACGACTCTTGTTGGAGGATTCAGCTAATCCATTTCCTTGGGGATAGTAAGAAGTGGAATGGCCCAAGGTTATATGGTATTTGTGACAGAAATCAACCATCTTCTTAGATTTTAAAGCAGTAGCATTGTCTGTTATGATTTTCTGGGATAGCCAAATCTGGATAGGATGTGGGTTTCAAGAAAATTGATAATGACAGAGTCATTAGCATTCCTGGTAGGTATAGCTTCTATCCATTTGGTGAAGAAGATAGTGGCTATGAGGATCCACTTATGTTGAGTTGAGGATGATGGATGAATTTCCCCAATGAAGTCTAGCCCCCATTGTTGAAAAGCTGCCTCCACTCTGATAGGATGGAAGGGTAAGGGAAGGATTTTTCTCTTGCCATCAAAGATCTAACATTTATGGCAAGACATGACCAAATTCTGAGTGTCTGGGAAAAGGGTAGGCCAATAGTAACCTGATCTGAGAATTTTGTTTGCTGTGGCCTTCCAGTAGAGGTGTCCTCCACATTCACCATCATGCAATTCATGCATGATTTTTCCTACATCATCTTCAACTAAACATTTAAGCAAAATTATAACAGCATTTTTCCAATATAACACCCCATCTAATATACAAAAAATCAAAGCTTTCTGTTTCAAAAATCTGGCTTTAGTTTTAGATAAAGGAGGGGCATTTAGATATAAAAGCGCATAAACAATGTTAGCATACCAAGGAGAATTCAGAAATGTTTCCTCAACGAAAGGAGCAGTAGCTCCTTCTACTTCTTCCAACACATCTACCATATTCATGTCTAAAGCTTGGAAGTTAGACTCAGCCATAAGTTTTGCTAATCCTTGCCCCTTTACTAGTTTGGTGGGCCTAATTTCTAGGTCATATTCGAGAATAGTTGCAATCCATTTTCCCCTCTTACCATCAGGGTATTGACTTAGAATTTCCTTGACAACGGTATGTGGAACAAAAGAAATTATGTGAGAGTGTAAAATGTAGACCCTAAAGTCCTTTAAAGCTTTCACTAATGCTAAGGCTTGCTTCTCCATGATGTTATATTTGAGAGGAGCATCTCTTAAGGCCCTAATAAAGAAGTATATTGGTTGTTCTTGCCCTAAATCATTCTTTTGAAGCAAAATTGCAGCTATTTTATGTTGAGATGCAAAAGAAAAAAGTAAAAGTCTTTGGTAAAATTAGGACTAATCAGGACTGGTGTCTGGGTAAGAGCTTGTTTGACCAGTTCGAATGATTTTTAGTTGGTAAAGTCCATTTTACACCCACGTTTTTCTTAAGCATGTTTGTAATGTTTTTTAATAGCTCAGCAAGGTCGGGAATAAACCTTCTCAAAAAATTAATCTTTCCAATGAAAGATTGCAATTCTTTGAGGCTTCTAGGATGGCTAGTTTGCAATATGCCATCTATCCTTGTAGGGTCTATTTTGATTCCTTCTTATGAAATTATGTGACCAAGAAGTTTCCCTTCTTGGAGACCAAAGAGGGTCTTCTTGGGATTCAGTGATAAGCCAAATTTCCTACACTTCTCAAAAACCTTTCTTAGGTGAATTAAATGCTCTTCATCAGTTTTTGAGAAAACGGTTATGTCATCAAGGTAAATAATTATAAAATATCCAATATCTTTAGAGAAGGCTATGTCCATGGCCCTTTGGAAGGTGGCTCCTTCATTCATTAATCCGAAAGGAATTTTGAGATACATAAAGGTGCCATCTAGTAGGGATATTCTTCTTGACCCAACTACCCTTTGAAGTATATGGTCCATCTTGGGTAAGGGGTAGTTGTCTTTTAAAGAGGCTCTGTTTAAATTTCTGAAGTCAATACAGAGCCTGATTTCCCCAGTTTTCTTTCTAACAGAAACTAAGTTTGATACCCATTCTGAAAATCTAATGGGTACTATGATCCCAGCATTATACATTTTCTCAATTTCTGCCTTAACTAAAGGTAGTAAAAGGGGATTTATTCTCCTTAGTTTTTGCTTAAAAGGCTTTTTATTTTCCTTCAAGGGGATTTTATGCTGGATGATGCTGGTATCATATGATTTTAAGTCTTTGTATTCCCAAGCAAAAACATCTTTAAACTCTTTGAAAAGCTTTATGTATTGCAATTTTATGTGAGCTGGGAGGGTGCTGGATAGCTTGATCATCTTGGGTTCTGCTAGACTGTCTATGTTATGCTCTTTGACATTCGTTTCCACAGGCTCCATTCTTGGTTCTTTAGCTACATCGTTGAGATCAAACAGGTGTTCTAAAGGTGTGAGACCTCTTGGGATTTTATCATTTTTGCATTGTAAGACTTCCAAGTCTTCTTGGTCTTCATTGTTCATTATCTCTGCTTCAAAAGGATTCTCATAATGATTTATATTAGCAAGATATGTTATTTTAGCCTCTGGTATTTGTTTAATATACAAGCAGTTTTCTTTATGGCTAGTTTCTGGTGTTGGTATGCTGAAATCATTTTATGACTTCAAGAAATCATCTATGTGTTTGTCGGATTCAAACACCTGCCAGTGATCTTCATTATCAGGCACAACAGGTCTGTGTTTCACCTTTATACTGAGTTGTTCATTTATCTCAGGTACTTGGCAATTTCTGGCAGTGAAGGCAAGTTCATTTGCTAGATGATTCAGTGCTCTAGGGATGAAAACGAGTTCATAGTTTTCGAAAGTTTTTAATAAGTCAAGGGAAGCATTTCGATATTCCCTAAGCCTTGGATTCTTGGCTGATTATTCTCCTTTGATTTGTTTAATGATAAGTTCAAAATCCCCTAAAATAGATATCTTTTGGGCTTCTAATTTTTTAAGCAGTTGTAAGCCTAGGAGAAGTGCTTAATACTCAACAATATTATTAGTGCATGGGAAGTCTAACTTGTATGAAAAACTCTAATTTTTGTTTTGAATCCAAACACCTGCCCCCGCACTGGTTTTATTATAGGATCCATCGAAATTTATTGTCCAAAGTATATTTGACTCATTTTCATTTTCTTGTTGCTGTAGATTGTCAATGTTTTGAAGTTGATTTGCGGTAAGATTGGATTGTTCTGGTGAACTGATTGGGTCCATGTTTTCTTTATCTTGTTGCGTAATTTCATCTCCATTACACAGGATAAAGGAATCTAAACTTGATTGAATAGAATAGATTGGATTGTTGTTTGGTTTGTCCATGTTACTCACCATGTACTTCATGTGGGATTCTCTGTATAGTCTTCTGTTTTGGTTAAAAACAGGGATGGTGGCATAAGACATGTCCATTTGAAGGCTTCCCTGAATTTTGGCTCCCCATGATCTTGATAAGAGCATGCCATACTTAGGGGGAATGTCAGCTACAACTATATCCATTACTAGATTCTTGGCAGGGATCTGAGCTAGGTTAACACATAAATCTTTGATTAAACCCAAACATTTGACTCTGCTTGAGTCAAAGGAATACAAATATTTGTATGGTTTAGTAATTTCTAAGCCTAATCTTTCCATTATTACCTTGGGCATTAGATTGTGTGAAGCTCCAGAATCTAACATGGCATTGTGTAGAATTTTATCGTGTATGTTCAAACTAACGTAGAAGGGAGGGACTGGTCCTTCTTGATATTTTCCTTCAACCTCTGGGCCAAACAACAGCTCAGGTTTGTCATCTGTCAAGTTTAAGGTGTCAGTATCGCTTCCTAAATTCAAAGCTTTCAAAACTTGGTTTTTGTACACTTCTTGGGTTACTAGTTCAGCTAGGGGGATGGTAATTTTTATCTTAGCAATCTCTCCCTCAAGGCTAAAAGGAATAATTGACTTGTTAATATTTACATCTGTTTTTTCAATTGAATTCTTTTCAGCAGCTTTGATTTGCTGAACCTTGTTTGGACTAGCGATAGGAATAGTTTTATTAGGACCACTAGCTGAAGTGTTAGGGGTACTCTGTTCAACATCTGGCCGGACTCCCTTATCTTTGTTTAAATATGGTTTTTTGGCCGAATGTTGGTTTTTTCTGCTGTCTTTTTGGGCTGGTTTTCTGCATTTTTCTTGACAGCAGTGCTAGTATTCTTATCTTTTGAACTATCTATACTTCACTTGCTCCTAATATCATACTGTTTGTGTACCTCCATGATTGCATTTTCAAAACCCAATCTATAGTCATCAGAATCTTCATAGGTGTTTGTATTTTGATCATCAGAGAAGAAACCTTGTTCTTCTTCAGTGAGGAAAACATCATCCCCACTGTCCGATCCAATCAAGTTTACATGTGATTCTTCCAACCTTTCCAACGCCCTGTCTTCCTCATATTGATCTACATAATTCTGTTGAAAGGGAGGTCTAATTTGTTGGTCACTTTCTTTTTGCTTATCTTGATCATTATCTCTTCTATAATTCTGATTTCTATTTCTGTTTTGATTGTTTTGAAGTGCAGTTTGGTTTTGATTTGCTTGTGCTTTATTAATTATGCTCATCTATTTCATCATCTCTTCCATCATCCTCTCCATTTTTGAGCTTGAAGTAGAAGGAGGGGATTCCTCTCTGAAAGATACTCTATTTTCAGTTTTCATTCTCTCTCTTTTTCCTATTAAGTTGACTTCCACAGAAAGAACACCCCTTTGCATATCTTCGAGAGTTGCAAAATCTCTTTCTCTTAGTGAATAAGTCATGTCAGAGTCAAATCCTTCAGGAAACTTGTTTAAGGCTGAGCCTTGTGGAGGTTTTAGTTCTGGGGAAAGTGCATTGTATACACTGTTAATGCTAGTACAATAGGCTTGTACACTTTCCCCAGGGTTCCTACGGAGATTGTTGTAATCATCAAGGACTTGGAGAGGATTCTTCTTTACTTCCCATTTGTTCAAGAATGTCTGGTGGAAGCCTTGGAGATCATTAATAGTATGGGGGGCTAAACCTTTAAACCATTTTCTTACTTCTCCCCCTAAGCTTTGAGAAAATAATCTAAGCTTGACAGAATCATCATTGATCTCATTTCTATCAAAGTAGTCATCCATCCTATCCACATGTTGTGATGCAGTTACAACATTACTAGCATCATATAATGGAATTTTGGACTGATAGTCCTGTGGAAGATTTACTAGTGGTACATGAAGGACTAGAGGAGCATAACATGTTGTCATGATAGGTGGTGGGGGTGGATTCACAAGAGGGGGAGTGGGTTGAAGTGGAGTGGTTTGGACAGTGGCTGTAGGGTGAGTAGAATTGGATGGAACAGAAATGGATTGCTGAGCTGATCTTGGATGAGAGACACCTAAGTTAAGAAGAAAATGTAAATCAAGAGGTGTTGTTCCTCTTCTACCAAAATGTTCACTTGTTTCAGGAGGTGAAAGTGAAGACTCAGAATCTAGCTGATCTAAATCACCAAACGACTTAGTCCTAAAGGGATTAACTAAGTCAGCTTGTGATTGTTGTAGAGCTGAAAGATTTTCAGGGACTGAATTAGCTCTTGGGGGTGATCTAAAAATAGTTTAAAATTCTATCTTAGGAGACTTCATAAGGATTCTTTCTGGGTTAGCAACTATCTCAGGTGGATCAGGGTCAGGATGGGCTCTAGTGTGGATCTTTCTAGGAGCCACTATGCTGTGCTTTTAGATCCAAATAACAAGAAAAGTCCAACCAGATATGACAATCTTTGAGAGTTTGACTAATCTGTTTACACAAATTATAATCCTACAGTCCTCTAACTGAATTTGAATGATAGTATAATGATAAGGGTTCTTCCCAGTGGAGTCTTAAGGTCTGTTCAGGATTGTGGAGTCGCCAGGTGGAAAGTTCATAATGTTTTCTAGGAGGTACACCATCTACCACAGTGTTTGTGAAATATCCTTTTGCAAGGATATTCTGAAACACAAAAAACTCTAACCAGAGATTGAATGGGAGGGAATTCACCAAATATTTCACCTCAAAAAGAGGATGAGATCTGGAGGCTACCTGGCCCTTTCCAGAATTTGTCTAAGATTATAAGGTAAAACACAACAAAAGGTGAGTGACATATAAGAATGAGTGTTTTACTACAAAGTGGAATTTTTTAGCTCGTGAGGGGGTAAAAAGCTTTTATGGTCCACCACCACTGTTTATTATGAAGCCAAACTTGGAATGTTTTTGAGTTTTTCTGAGTTATTTTGGTTTTATAGGTTAAGAGAGTGTTCTAAGTATGATTTTGAACTTAGCTAAGGTGTTCAAACAAACAGAGTTTCTCTTATGGATTGGTAACTGGTTCCTTCAAGGTTTGGTAAGGCTTTTGCGAGAATCCTAAGGGTTACTTAATTTTTCACTGATTCAATTAAGTCCTATCATGATTACCATTTGTTAGGTAGTGCTTAAAGAAAGTTACTTATGTTATACTGGACCTAAAAAGTTTAAAGAAAGGTTTTGAAACCTCTAATTCTCAGTAGGTCCCACCGTGATCACCATTATGTTGGTGTCCCGTGTTTTGATAGTTTGGAAAATCAAAAGACAAGGCAACATCAGAACCAATCTTTAGAGTTCTAGGATCTAGTCCTCCTGTTCTTAGAGAGGGATCTCTCAAATATTTGTTTGCAAAGGTTTATCTTGTGTGCTTAGAGTATGGATTTTAGACTAGTTATTAAGTGCAGATGTTTGTTTGGTTGGATTGAGTTTGATACAGCAGAACATGAAAGGTCTAAGAAAGATAGACAGAAAGAGGAAATATCTGGTTCATTGGGCAATGGAGTCAAAATAAGGTCATGAAAAACTCTTCAAGAGATATGGGATATCAAAGGGAAAATCTAACTTGGCCACAAGATCCTTTTGTTTTTGGAATGAAGTGAACATTAATGATTTGGAAAGAGAGGTTTAATTCTAAACAAAGGGAACTTGAAGAACAAAACTTAACAATAAAGAAATATTTGATAGACAGGGCTAACCATAAATTCTACAAACATTATTTAAGCAAATAATGACTTTGAGACAACTTTTAAAATGAAATCTAAGATTCGGGGAACACCCTATTTCCTCAAAGATTTTATTTTAAAGGACTTAGAAAACATAAAAGATTCACTAATAATTGTAGTCATAGAAGAGGGAACACCTAAATAACATCTATGCTTACAACTATAAAGACCTTCAAAACAACTGTTCAAGCAATGGCAAAGGGCAAGATCAAAACCGACCTCTCTGATTAACTTAAAACAATGGTACTTCAAAGGGAGACTTCAATAACAACTTTCAAGTGATGGAAGACAAGTAGGGAAAACCATAAATCATGCTGAAACCAACTATTTGAGCTATTATAGAAATAAACAATCATAAAGATTAAAGAGAAAGTTTAAAGCCTCTAAAATACTTCAGCATAAGAAAACATAAAACAGTGAAGGATGAACATATTTAAGGTGCTTCCAAGAGTCATTTCTTAGTCTAAAACTTTCAACCTAATGTAGTAAGAATTTATGAAACATAATGAAAATAGGGGAAAAACATAGAACAAATTCAGAATACTCACCAACAGCCAAGCTCATGGATCCAATGATAGAGCCTTCTCAGGAATAGACATGCCACAACATTATCAAGACATCTGAGACTTCAATTTGCTTTTCAACTTCAACAGACTTGTATATTTATTTCAGAGAGTTTCAAAGTTACAAGTTGTGATCAAACAACAACCAAAAACCAACACCCCACTCATCTTCTTCCATGGTATATGTAGAAGGATGAGGAGGTGAGATCTGATAAAAGATCTCAATTACAATTAATACAGAATTAAATGGATCATTGGCCCTCGAGGGGCTCAAATGAGGAGATTTACATACATATCCTCTGTATTAAATGATTTACATAATGATTTCAAGATTGGTAGGAGTTTGTTGACTTTTGAGGCACTGTGCGGCATCGAAGTAACTCTATAGATATTCTTTGCATTGAAGTTCCTGGCAAAAATAACTTCTTCAGCTCCGTCGACGCAAAATATCTAATTCTGATCAATAAATTCAGCTCCTGATTGAATACTTTGAGGCATAGGTGGCGCTTTTAGTCGCTGGGAGGAATCAATTTGCCTCAATTTGTAGTGGTGAAGGGTTTCCTGTCGGTGAAACCCTTTGGATTTGTTTTGAATCCTACTTTAACCGGGGGATTAGGTTTATAATGATCATTTTGGGCCATAATCCTCGTAAACAGTTCATTAATACTCTGCTCTAATAATTTCTTGGTCTTTGGTGCTGATACTCTTTTTCTGCGCTTAATCCATGTTTTCTTGCTGTTGCACAGGGCTACACAAGGTCTGTAATGCATCAATGGTTCATGAAACATTGATAAATATGAAATTTTTAAACCCGGTGATCGATTTCCTTTGGTAAATCGAAAGCAAGAGAGTCGTCACCCTCTTCTTTCGAATTTTCTTCGTTCATAGTGAAAACCTTCGAAAACCTGCAAAATACAAACAAAATGTTATAAAATCCTGCTTTATTGGTTTTACTGCATTGGAATGCATGGAGGAAGCATGGCCGTTGGATGGAATCATCCAACGGTCCAGATTTATCGAGAGTGATCGTGGAGTGAGTGAATGGAAGATCAAATCCGAGTCGTCGATCTGCAGAGATCGACGGTCGAGATTGAAAGGGGCAGTCAGAGGAGAAGGATGAATCTGAGCCGTCGATCACACATAGATCGATGGTCGGGATCGGACGATGGAAAGTCAGCCGAGGGGAATCGTTGACTGGGCAACAGAAACGGGCGATGAAATATGAACCGTCAATCTGCAGATCAGATCGACGGTGGGGATTGATTTGATGTGGTACGAAGGCTGGTTATCGCGCGGGCACTTTAGCTATCCATCGGACACTTTGGAGGAGCGATAGCCATTGGATGAGTTGGCCTAGATCGGTCGGCAGAGATTCATTTCGCTGGGCGTCCTGGTCCAGATTTTAACACGTGATGGACGACGGTTGCGCAACGGTTTTCAAATTGTACAAGGTACACACGTCAACTATCGTATGGAATCGCTGGCTGTCAAGGAAAAACCGCCCTCTGCTGAAGAGCGGTGCGAAAGAAACCACATGGCTTTGGAAAACAGTGCGTGGATGGGGGGGGCCACAGGGATGGCACACTCCGCACCGTCCGATCTACGGAGCAGATCGATGGTGGAGATTTCTCCATCATTTATACGGGCGGCACCTTTGGGAATAAATTAAAACCCAAAAAACACAAATAACAAAGGTTTTTCGCGGTTTAGCGGAGAAAAATTAATTCGAAAGGATAAGCACCTGATGGGTTTAGCAGTTGGTTTTGGCACTCGGGCGCATGGGCGAAAAAGGTTAGGGACTTAGACCGAGGGCGCTTAATTCCAGATCATAGAAAATATGGATTTTCTATGGTTTTTTAATGTTTTTCAAAGGAAATGGAGGTTCCGAGAAGGCTAAGAAGCGGTCTTAGACCTTATGAAATGGATTTTATGAAATGGAAATGGAAGAAAACATTAAATTATATGATTTTCATGGGAGATGGAGGGATAGAAAAAGAGGTTAGTTTGGAAAAAAGGAAAATGGAAACAGGGGTTTGCAGTAGTGCTTTGGCTTTGGAAATCAACAGGATTTCTGAGTGTTGAAGGGAAACAACAGTGACGATTATCCAAAGGATAGGATATTATCAAAAAGTCTTCAAGTATCAACAATTTTGGTAATGAAATTGTTTCTTGAAGGCTATCCAACATTATTTAGCCACCATCTAATATGACAGAAATTTATGGGTGGACTAGCTTGCCATTCGATGGCAAAGGAGGTAGCAGATGCAGAGACAGGAACAGTTACAAGGAGACAAATATAGACAATGGAGGCAGAGCGACAGAAGCAGAAGAGGCAGAGCCACGGCTATTATTGCAGAGAAACAACTGTTATTCCGAGAATCTTTTACACAGCCGGGCGTTACACATAACATAAATTAAATTCTAGGCTTTATATTCAAATGTGCAGTGGAATGCAATGAGATTGGATATGCTTTGAATCAGTTAGCATTCACTACTTGAATTATGTTTGAAATTAATCCTCAGTTTTGAACAAAGCACTTGTATTCGATTGACATGAAGGTTATATATATGGTTTATATATATGCATACACCAAAGAACTGTGCATTATATATATGGTAGGACCGTGTTGAAATGCGATGAATAGTAATATATATATATATATATATATATATATATATATATATATATATATATATATATATATATATATATATATATATATATAATTGAAATCGTGGAGGATCGGAACCTGGAGCGTAGGGAGAAGCGGAACCGTGACGGATGACCAATAACGACGGTTTGGAGGAACAGTAAAGCGGAATGGTGGTATTCATCGCACCACCCTTATACGGAAACCGGTATTGAAGGAATGGGCAGCAATTCCATAGAATGCCTGACGCGTGTCCCCGAGTGAAATTGGAAAACCACTTTTTATTATGCGCCATCGCGCGTTATGGTCTGCGCATGTTGATCAAGCGATATCCATTGGATCGGGCAACGTAATACCAACCGTCGGATGGGCGCGTGGGTTAACAAGGTATGGTGTATGCGTTCATTTGATTGTATTGTGTGCCCCGACGAAGATATATGTAATGAATTTGGTTCATTAACGTTATTTGACGTATTGAAATCTTAGTATAAGGTCTAGTGAAATATATTAAAAGAGTTTAATCGTATTGGCGGTCAATCCTTACGGATGTCGAGTTATTTGTGTGAATGAATTGCATATATATATTATATATGTTGAGATATTATGTTGTACGTATAATAATGTTTGAATATGATTCGGGCGCGTAACAAATATAATATATAATGGTTATTGATTGTATGTGTGGGGCCCAATCAAACATGTATTAAGGTTTATGGGTTTAATCCAAAGTTGGGATTATATGCGATGATATATATAAGCGACGGTTAGCCTTCTATTAAAGTCAGTATATATGTATGAGCGAAGTGCATATATGGCAACATTCGAATGATGTGTGAATATTCATATGACGTCGGTGAGTTATACACAAGCGCACAATAATCAAGGTATGGTTTGGCATAACGTTGGGTTGCGGCTCTACTGCTAACTATAGTGAGGAATATATGCATTCATATAGAGCACATAACATAAGGGACTCGGGATTGATATCTCAAATATTTGAGACATTAACACTCTCAGATTTAAATTTAATTGAATTTGCCAGCGTGGAATTAAAGAGAAGTGTGAGATTGCCCGGATTGGGAAAATGATTGGGCATGAAACTTGAATGCAATTATCGAAAAAGAAAAAGAAGAGGAGAGCATGCATAGATGAAATTTCGGTGAACAGGGATATGTATAGGAGTGAGTTGGATAGGTGAATAAGCACAGAAAACAGGGAATATGAAGATGACAGTGAACAAAGAGTATGCAGAACAGGCTCTTAACAGCAGCAGGAAAAGACAAATCCAGTAAAGCTAAAATCCAGAAAAGGAGCTAAGTAAAATTGAAATATGTAATTAAGAATGTGAATGTAAATGTTGTAATCAATTTTTTTTATTATTTTTTGTGATGCAAAGGCAAGTATCCTAAGGAAAAGACAAAATCCCACTGTAGCATGGAAATTTGTACATATTGTAGTAATTCTAAAAATAAGTTGGAAAATGGAATAAGAAGATAGAAGCCAAAGAGTCATGACTGTTCACTCCAAATTCCTTGTGAAATACAAACAGTCATGTGAGAATTTATATATATAATATCAATTTGATAAACTAAAAGAGAGAGAGAGAGAAAATATAGAGAATGCATAATATAGAAGAATAAAGCAGAGAAGATTAAGAGAAGAAGAGCAGAAAGAGAAGCTACAGAACAGAGCTGATATCTGAAGTAAATCAGCAAACTTTCAGTTTGATAAATTGAGGGAGTTGGTGCTTCCTTGCAAGTTGTATCTTGAAGAATTGAGGTTGGAGCCTCCTGTAGGTTGGTGCCCGCAGAAAAACAGTGGTGAGAGGGAGTTGGAGCTTGCCTTTGCATCACAAAAATAATAAGATGTGGTTTTCTCCCTTTATGGGTTTCCACTTATATCTGGAGTCTCTGTGCATGATATTTATGTATTGATCTGATATGTATCATCTGCTTAATACCTGCTACTCTCATATTAAGTCTATTTCTATATTATACTAATACTTGCTTCTTACATTCTAAGATTACTCACACATTAAATTCGATATGAAATGAAGGTGTAAATAAGTTTAATGAAAAGTTTTAAAAGATGAGGAATGTGTTAAACTGATTCACCCCCCCCCCCCCCCCCCCCTCTCAGTTTAATTAAATTTTCAACAGGATGTTCCCTTTGGGAAAGAAGACCTATATTCTTTTGCAGCACATGCTCCAAGGGGAGTATGGAAGATGATATGGTCACCATGTTCAGCCATGTGTTTTTCCATGAGGTGAACCATATGATTGTTTGGATGCCATATTTTGATGAATTCCAACTCATCACATATGAGATGATTTGGGCCAGCTTGATTTGCAACGTTGGAGGAGAGGTCCTTGGGAATCTAGACTTCATCTTTCCTCTTGAAGGCAAAATTATTGTAGCACAAGTTCATCTTTCACTCCACATTCACCATAAGTGGAGAAGAGGACAACGTGGGGTAGGCTATGAAGAATACCAAGTTTAGAAATTCATCCCACCTATTTCTCATGACCACAAGGAGGAGGAGTAATTTCAGGAGTTGCCTAGTTGGAGGGTGACTCATTTTGCTTGGTTGATTGCTTGTGGATGGAGGATCTACATGAGGATATTTCAGACTCCATGCCTTGAGTGGAGGAATTTTTGCAGTTCATCCTTGCTCTTTATTAAGGACAAGCAAGTTTTGGGAGGGGAGGACTGTAATGTTCCAAATTTTGCAATAAAGTATTTGGAACATTAATCTTTCCTTTATTTTAATAAAAGGAATAAAGTGGGTGAGGGAACCCATGTAGCAACTTAATAAACACTCCTAAGGTGCAAAAAGTCACTTAAGTGGCTTTTGTTAGCATCCCCAAGTGTGACAAGGGCCAAAAGAAAGTGAGTTAGACCATGGTTGACCAAGTCAACAACGTGCCCAAGGGGGGAAGCTTGCACAAGAAGATTGCGTAGTTGGATGGAGGGAAATTTGAAATGAGAGAAAACCTATTGTGAGTGGGGTCCATGTATGCCTTGCATAAAATATGAAGATGAGCCATTGTTGGGGCTTCTTCTTTGGAGAAAGAATTCAAAGTTGAAGCTGCCTTCAACTGAGGGAGTTTGTGCTGCTTAGCAGAAGAGGGATTCCTATTTAGGAATGCCCTTCTCTTCAATGGGAGGCCATGGAGAGATTGTTCTCAATCTTCCTCAAATCTTGGATTGAGGCCAAATTAGTTATTTGTAGCTACTGCGTTATTCTTGCAGCAAGAGAACGCTGGAGTTGCAGATGTTGCAGTGAGGGACCTTCACTGTCTCACTTCCGGAGTTGTTTTGTAGAGGAGGGGCCATATCTTTCTCTAGGAGATCAACAAAGGAGATCTCAGAGCTTCTATTGCAGATTTTGGCATTGGGCCATATGTTTCTCTCATGTTCAGCGCAGTCTCCTTACCTTACAGAGTTATCTTCAGAGGTGGCTTGCACAAGGGTTCATTTTGTGCACTAGTGAGTGTAATATTCAGTAAGAGGATCAGCCCCTTCACTTTGGATATCATTGGAGGAGGTATCATTGTGATTGCAGCATCTTCTTCCTTCTCCTATGTTGTATTATATTTGAGTTGCAGCAGCTACACTGCAACTCCAAAATTTTACTATTTGTGTATTTTAGCCAATCCCTTGTGTTGATCAACATTTAGCATAAGTCACTGATTTATTAAATGTTGATGGGTCATGCATCAAACATTATATCAAAGGGTGAAATGTTGGAAGAGATGGTCAAAATGAAACAAGGTAACGAAAGTCACCTGCATAAAAGCCAAAGGCGGAATTAATACAAAAAGGCTAACGGAAACACAAAAGTGCAAAGAAGTGGTACAGAGAGCGCAAAACGCAAATATTAAAAGAATTACCACCGCGTGAATATGCACACAAGGGAAATTCCAAGGGGGTCGAGCAGCGAGGGAGGGAAGAGACCCATACCCCCATGGAATTGTCATAGCGTGGCGTGGTGGGGACCCAAGGCTAGAAGGAGGTGGCAATGCCTGAGCACGAAGTATAGTGACATGGAAAACGCAATGTGGGACCTTACGGATGGTAGGGTATGTATTCAATTCGCTTTGTGATTGATATGTTTCAAAGTATCAAATGGTGTTACACAGCAGAAAGGTAAGGTAAAGTTCATAGGTAAGCTGGTACTGAGACCTGTACCAGTATTAAACTTGGCATGCGGTGTTCGCCTCTCCACAACCAACGCCCAATCCCTACATGCCGCGTGCCCCACTGTTAGTGTCCTTACGACACTTGCCCTACTTATTTCACCTCTACCCGTTTTCACCTCAGAATTACCACTCTCAGGTAACAGTTTCCTGTATTTTACTGCAGTAACAGTCTCAGGTCTTCTAGTTACGGTATATACAAAGCGGGAACAAGTGCCAGGTCTACCTAATCATCACCAGACTACCACCGCGTCGCTTTCCCAAGCAAATTTACCTACTGTACAGGTACTCCGTTCCTTTCATTCCCTCTGTTTTCATTTCGTTTCTCTTTTTAGATTTCATATGTCAGTAATGGGAAGGGGGACACCCAAGAAAAACGAACCAGAAACTCCCCAGGTCCGAGAAACCAGAAACCCTCCCGGGTTCGAGCCTTTCATCAACCAACAAGCTGGAATCTGTGATCACCAATACCCTTTCCCCATTAGCAGTATAAGGCCTGGAATTTTTTCGCGTCATGTTCATAATAGGGATCGATACTGGGTGGTTGTGTCAGGCTTTTACCATCATATCACTCCCCCAGTTTTACCGGTGGTCGAGTTCATCTACTGGCTCAGAGACGCCTACGATGAAGATCGAGGTACATTTACCTCCGCCCAGGGAAACTAGATTTTATCCCTTTCGCCCGAAATCATCAAGAAAGCCCTCCGTTTTCCCACCAGCACCACGTACACTACTTTCAGCGACGAAGCTTTAAATTCCCAGTTTACCAAATCGCCATGGGAGCATCAAAAAAGCTTCATTGCTTCTATTTCCAGTAGCCAGGCTGCTACCCTTCTCGGTACGGAACTCCTCCCATTAAACCTGTTCAAGGAGGAAGTACAACCCATCCTTGCGCTCTTTACGGGTCTGTTAGGTGTAGGCAGGTTGGGGGAAACCTCCAAAGTATGTGTTTTATTTCTGTGGTTAATGTCTCAGAAGGGGATTCTCCTAGATATCCCGGGTTACTTATCTGCCAGCATCCACACCTAGTTCCAAGATCTTCTCGAAACCAGTCATTTTCGTTTATGTTCATTGGTGTTCTATATTTTCTTGTATCAGCATGCTGATAGGTTTGAGCGTTTCGGCTTGGATAGGGTATACGAGGTCAATTCTCAGCCCTGACCTGTTTTTGACTGGAACTATGCAATGCACCAATTGCCAAAAGGGGTGAGTTACTCTAGTTTCCTGAACGATTTCATGTCCATTGCTTACACCATCATTCATGGTTCGCCCTCACCTAGGGTTTTTCCTGAAATGAAGAACTGGCTGCAAGCTGGTAAAATCCAGAGCACCGGGGACTGGTATCTCTCTGATAATTATACTGAAATTTGGGTCTATGGATCTGAGGTCGCCCCTTACCTGCTGCCGGTGTTTCCCGCCCGACGATTTTATGCTCTGGAGTATATTCGGCAAGCCCTCAAGGCTGACCAGATCCACTTTGTCCCCGCTAAAAAAGGTTACATACTGAGGCTTCCTACCCAAACTGGCCCGTTTGTTGTAAATTCAAGACACGCCCTTCCCATTGTCGAAAAGCTATTGCAGGGTATGGATCTGAGACAGGGGAAGACTTGGGCTTATGATCCTCGGGAGATTATTTCAAACAGAAGAAAGAGAAATCAGTCTGCACCTTATGTACATGAACCAAGACCGTTTATAGAGTGGAAGGCTAACATGGAAATTTGGCCCTTGGTTTCGCAGATGGAGACAAATTCATCTGCCACAGGGGAAGAGGAAGGAATCAACAAAGGCTAAGAAGAGGAAGTCGGTCCTTCAGGAATAGGTTCTCCCTCTCATAAAAAATAGAAAATAGTCTCAAGTGAAGCCGAAATTATAGGAGAGGAACAGCTGCTTGAACCGTTCATACCATATGCGCCACTTGACAGCAGCAAGGCCAGAATCAAAGTGTTGAGGGACAACACCACCTCCTCCGACTTCACTGAGGTTTCACAGGCCATGGGGGACCATACCTCACCAGTGACAGCTGAAAGGATCAAGAAAAATAGTATAATCAGAGATAAATACAAAACTGAGCTGGAGGGGTATGTAGAAAAGTATCACACCAGGATTTCCGCCACCATGAATGTGGATACTGAGCATCTGGTACAGTCTATGGCTGAATCGCTTTTGGACCCTGATACAGACGCCACTAGCTACTGAGTACTCCAACATGCAATTAACATGAATAAGGTGCCAGCAACTGATATGTGTAACCTGTTTCAGGTTGTAGCTGATATGCTAAAGGATGAGGTAATGCGAGCTACCATTGCACTGAGGAAACTTGAGAAAAAGCATGAAAAAATGAGAACTACCCTGAAGAATGAGTAGGAAAGTGCCTGCGCCTAGGAAAATCGAATACGCAGTCTCCAGGATCAAATCAAAGGGAAAGACACTGGGGAAACAAACCTGCAGGCATTTTTAATAGACCAATTGCGGAAGGAAGTTACCTCACTGAAAGGCAAAGCCCACATGCTAGCCTCCCAGCATGTGCGGACAGCCGAGTTGGCACAAGTAGAGAAAGAGAAAAGGGAATTGGCCAGCACCTTGTCACAAGAAAGAGAAGAGAAGGAGAAGTTGGAAGGAACAATCGCTACTCTTCAGAGTAGGTTTACAGAGCTACAGAACACTTGGGATACGCACAGCTGTGCGCCAGCTACAACGCCACCTGAGATGAGTTCACTTTTAGAAAATATGGACGCAACGAAAGCGACAAATGACATACTGGAGAAACAGGCTTCCACTGCAAAGCAAAGGATCACGGATTTGGAAAAATCCCTGTCAGAGAATACCAGAAGGATAGAAGCATTGCAGAAAGAAATTGAACAGGAAAAGAAAACGAGGGCTGACTAGAAGAAGACTATAAATGATCTCAACGCACGCCTAAAATGTAACCTCACTCTCAGAGAAGGTAGAAAGATTAGTTGGTCTGAGATCATTTCATCTGTAACAAAGCAATGGGAATTTCTGCAAGTCATCAAGGAGATGAAATCCTCAGTACTCTATCTCAGAAGGCGATTTCAGGAAGAAGATCTCGACTTGGTTAACAGAGCTCAGCGTGCCAGAGAGTATGTGTCATTCTTGAAATGGCTGAGAGCTAACGAAGCTGAGAAACAAGGCATAGTCAGCCGGCACAAGGAGGCCTTGGAATGTCAGAAACTCATCGAAAAGGAATCGGCTCGCGTTGTGGCTACAAAGGCCTTGCAACAGTTGATATACACCGTGGATTGGTTTGATGCAGTTTGGGCTGAAATTACGACAGCAGGGCTTCCGACGTGCTGGGATTCCACCACCCATTCTATGCTGCGACCATTACCGGAATATGAAGCATGCCTGAAGCAAGAAAGGGACCGGACATATGTCATGTTAGATAAAACCACCCGGCTCAAGGTCAAAACCATGATCGCATCACTGCGCCGAGAGTTTTCTCTCCTTCACTTGTTAAATCATAAAGCCCCTACTGAGGCAAATCCGAGCGATCTCACTGAGGCTTTCATCAGGGTAGAAGGATTTTCAATGATGCCTGAGCCTGCCGCGGACAGTCAGCAGAGGTGCGCCCAGTTCGTTAGCCAAATTTCCAGTTCATCCGCAAATGCGCCGCCACCAGTATCAGCAATAGCCTCGACTCCTTCTCAAAAATGATGAATTGATATTTCATGATTCGGCCCTCGTGGCCTTTTTAGTTTTTATTGAATTAGTTACTTTTTAAAGTTTCGAGTGGGCTGCTTGCTCCACTCCAGCATTTTACCTTTTTATCAGACTACTGTTTAACTTTCTGTTTTAAAAATAGCCAAGTGCTTGACTATCCATGATGAGAGGCCTTATTCCTCATCGTGAGTTTTTTTGTTTTGATAAGGACCTTTAATAGATTTTGGTCATGTGAAGAAGATATTTTCTCAAAAAATATCTTCTCGCTGAGATAAGAAGAAGTCTATATAAGTAAGATCGAATGAGAAAAAAAAGGTTCCAGATTTTCTCAAGAAACTTGCTATGTAAGAATATTTTGTATGCTTGTTGTGGAATTATTAATGCAAATGCACAAAGCCCGTGGGGTCTCAGCGAAGAGAAGTTCTATTTTATGTGAGGATTCCGGTCTGGATGTTGCATGGTCTGTGACTCTACCTTCGTAATATTGTTTCATTTTCTATTTCACTGTATCCATTTTCCTTATATCATGTTTTGGAATGCAAGTGGCTCACCAGTTCTGATATAAATTTATCTTTGTTTGGTACTTATATGAGATTGGTCTAGCTACTTTAAATATGGCTCATGCATGATATGATGTTTCATCTCATATTTCATTCAGATTTCTTCTGTATTAAATATTGTGGGACCTTATTCGTTCAGAATTGATTGGTATATATGGATTCTTAGTTCTTAAGCCATACGCCTCTTTTAACTTCTACACCGCAAATGCCTTTGATTTAAAAACCTCTATATAACATTTGGGAACCGGCCCTCCTTAATGAAAGCTGTTTCTAAGCTTTCTGATGCATCTGTGTAAATAATTCTCCTCTTGCCTCTGAATGTTTTTATATGTTAATGCTGAATTTGAAAGCTATCTGGTTCCATATAATTTTGTGACTCATCCGAGAAGTTGATATGGTAAAGAGCCCTGAGTTGATAATGGTCTTAGGATATACCTTACACTCTTTACTAGCTAAGATGTCCTAGGCACTGGTCTCTGACAACTCGAGGCTGTCTCTAGGAACGACAACATCTTTTTGGCGCCGTTGCCGGGGAACAAAGTTGATGAAAAATTGAAATTCCTGGGCGTCGACAAAACCCTATTTCACTCTTCAATTATGTGAGCATGGAGAGTTGAGAGTTGTATATCCCTCACCTTGGCGACTCCACATTCATCTCCCTTGCTAAATATTTTTGCAGTCCTGGCTCCTCGGAAGCCACACCTTAGGTCAGATACTTCTCAGCCAAAGACACCCTCTGTGTCTGACCCAGAAAGAATTTTACATAGAAGAAGCTAGAGGGGGAGACCATTTGTTCATACTGAGATTCCACCACTCTTTCTAGAAGACCTTCCTTCTTCCTCTTCTCAGGTTGCCCAGTGGCATGATTCTAAATCCGCTCTGAGTGAAACCGGCTATTACTCAGACTATCTACCCTCGGGAAATATCCAAGTTAAGGACGAGGCCAAGTTAGTAGATACCACCCGTTACACATTTCATCCTACTCCAGAGGTCGAGGAAGTTAAAGAAGTCACGGAAGTATCTGCTGTTACCACTCCACCCTTGTCTCCATCATCCCAAGCTGTTGTTCATTATATTCCTATCATCATTCACACCTCACTTCCACCTACCCCCCCACTTACTCACCAAGCCCTCTTGTTACCTCCACCTCCTCCTCCAATGGCTAATGTCCTTGGCTTCCTGCAAAATAGATACGCTCCTCTGGAGCTACCTGCAGTATTAAATGACATGCCGCAAGATTATTTAAAGATTCTGCCCAGATTCAGTGGTGAGAATGAGATTGAAGCCCAGAAACATATTGAAGTCTTTTGCTCTTTTGCAGAGAATTTTAATGTGGAACATCTGGATGTAGTCCTAAGGCTGTTTGTGCAATATTTAGATGGGGAAGCTAGAAAGTGGTTCAAGACACTTGGAGCTCGTTCTATCACTACATGGGAGGGAATGGAGGATACTTTCATCAAAAAATGGGGAGAAAAGGAAGATCATGGTAATATTCTTACTGAATTCAACACTCTAAAAAAGAAACATAATGAAGGGGTGTCAGAGTTTATTAAAATATTTAACAAATTGTACCTGAGTCTCCCCGCCGACATGAAGCCTCACCAGACCACTGCCAAGGTTGTTTTTGTGGCAACGTTTGATTCTGAATTTGGTTTCTCCTTGAGAGAAAAGAAGCCAGACACTCTGGACGATGCACAGACCGACAAATTGGAGATAGAAGTAAATTTTGCCTCTACTGGAAAATCCAAAGGGAAGCACGAACAGGATGCTACAAGAAGGGGAAAAGAGGAAGTATCCACCTCAAGCCAAGACAGAGATTTGGCTAATGACAAGATCGAAGAAATGAAAAAGATGATCAAGAATCTCTCAAGTAAGCTGATCAAGCTTGAGATGGAGGCCAAGAATTCACCCCCAAAGAATTTCCAAAATTCTCCAAACAGAGGATTCAATCCTCAATACAGAAATCCACCCTTGCAAATACTGCAGAGGGGACAGAAGGAGCAGCAAGATCAGGTACCGCATCCTCTATACTTGGAGGGGCAACTAGAGGGTTCTACTGAAGACACTGCTTGTGAGCAAGAGGAGGCATGCCTTATTTTCTCAGATAGTAACGACATTGAATGCCCCGTACATGGAGGTGATGAAGTAGAAGTGCAACCACATTCAAAAGTGAAAGCTAATGAAGATACTGAGGATCCTGAAATTGATGATTACTGCAAGCAGTTTGTTGATTTCATGCAAGCACGGTTCAATAGAAGATATGACCTCAGGTCCTCCAGAAAGAGAACTCGCACTCAGGATCAAGAGGAGGACAAACCTCAAGAAGAGGTACCTGCACAGAAGGAGGTCACTCCTCAGAAACCCCCGGAAAAAGGTAAGAGGCCTCTTAACCCATCCTCATAGTCTGCTGATCGAATTCCTTCCTCTTCACAAGGGCCTGCACCTCCTAATGTTAAACCAACCTTAAAATAAGTCCAACCTTCTCCTTAGAGAACATACCCCAGAGATAAGGAACTAAAATAGGCTCTAATAGATAAGTCTTCCTCTGCTTTCAACTTACAAAAGGAGCTCGAGAAGGTAAAAATCCCGGTCCCTTTGACTGAATTGTTAAAACAACCTGCATATCAATCCCAGGTTACCTCCTTTATGCTCCCTCCTGAGATAATAAACGTTCCGGACAGCCTGAATCTTCAGGAAGAAAGGCCTATGGTTGAAGAATTAGATGCTGCCACTCCACCATTTTATGTGTCTTTAGTAATACATGACCTGCTGCTGCATAATTGCATGTTAGATTCAGGAGCCTCCCATAATCTTTTACCCCTCTCAGTCATGGAGCAACTAGGACTACAGATCACCCATCCATACAAATACCTTTACTCATTCGACTCCAAAAGAGTTAAGTGCCTGGGCATGATAAAAGACTTTGTGGTTAACCTGGCTCAGATCCCAGCAAAAATTGTAGTGATGGATATAGTGGTGGCTAACATCCCAGCTTGCTTCGGCATGTTACTATCAAGATCTTGGGGAACCAAAATTGGGGGATCGATTAAGCTGGATTTGACCTATGCCACTATCCCTGTATTTGGTGGCCAAGAGAGGAGGCTGTACAGAGAGACCAGATTTGTTAAGATAGTCACTGAAGTAGATGATTCAGTGAATTCTCCGGTTTATAGCAGGGAGGGGGATTTCTCATGCTTAATGCTTGAGGAAGATTAGGAGTATGCACATGAACCATAATTTTTCCAGATCAAGATAGAAAAGTTCAAAGAAAGTCCTGAATCAGAAATCTGGATGCTTCACTTCGATGGAGCCAACTCTAGAGAAAGAAACAGAGCTGGGGTGTTATTGATTTCGCCAGCAGGAAGATGGGTGCCTCTATCTTTCAAACTAGAGTATGAAGCCACAAATAATGTGGAAGCATATGAAGCACTCTTACTTGGGTTGCAGACAGCCAGGAGCATGAACATACAAAGTTTAAAAGTTCTGGGAGATTCAGAACTAGTAGTCAGGCAGGTGAAGAATCAGTGCCAAGCTAAACACCCTAGGCTGAGAGCCTATAGGAATGAAATCTGGGATCTGGTGGGAGAACTTCTTCTTAGCATTTAATATCAATTTCATGCCCCGAGAGAAAAACGTAATGACATATTCTTTAGCAGTGGCTGCTAGTACCTTTCGGCCACCTCAGAACCGTCTCTTGAGATATGAGATTGAGGTACGATATAGACCATCGATCCCAGACAATATCAAACACTGGAAGGTGTTTGAAGAGGATGAGAAAGTCAAGAGATTCTTGGAAAAAATCGGGGAGTTCTCCAACATGGAGATTGATATTTGTGAAGAAGTGGAGACGGAAGACACTGCTGGAGAGAAGTGGGAAGAAAAAGTAGCTGGTCATAAATTTCTGCAGCTGAAAGGGAATGTCATTCCCCGAGGATTAGTACCTTTAGAAAGGCTGTTTAACAAGAATGATGTCTCATTACAGCTAGGAAAATTTGTAGAGGAGAGTCAGGTAGAGGACCTGAACCTAGGCACAGAGGCTGACCCTAATTTCGTGAAGCTGTCTAAGAAGGTCCCGGGAGAATATAAACAGCTATATCAGAAGTTATTTTAGTCCTACAAGGATGTGTTTTCCTGGTCATATCAAGACCTAAAAACCTTCGATTTCAGCATTATGCAGCATAAGATTCCACTGAAGGGAGATGCAAAGCCACATAAGCAAAATCTTAGACAGATAAATCCACTATTGCTACCTTCTATTGAGAAAGAAATTAAAAAAATGCTGAAGGCTAAAATCATTGTACCATTGAGGTACTCTGAGTGGGTAGCCAATCTAGTCCCTTTACGGAAGAAGAATGGAGAAATAAGACTATGTGTTGATTTTAGGAACCTGAACAGGGCTTCATTGAAAGATAATTACCCACTGCCCAAGATGGATCACATATTGCAGAAAGTTGTAGGGGCTTCCCGGATGTCGATGATGGATGGGTTCTCTAGGTATAATCAGGTAGTTGTGTTGCTAGAGGATCAAAAGAAGACGGCCTTCACCACCCCATGGGGAACGTTTACGTATGCCAGAATGCCTTTTGGGCTGATTAACGCAGGGGCCACTTTCTAGAGGGCCATGGATATTGCTTTTATTGGAGAACAGGACTAGTTCGTGGTGGTATATCTGGACGAAATTACTGTGTTTTCAAAGGATGATGCAGAGCACATAGAACACCTGTGCAGAACCTTTGAGAAGTGTAGAAAGTATGGCCTCTCCCTTAACCCACAAAAGTCTTTGTTTGCACTAGAAGAGGGTAAGCTCCTGGGACACATTGTAACTAAATATGGAGTAAGGATAGACCCCAAAAGAGTGGAAGTCATAAATAGTATTGCCATGCCCAGAAACAAGAAGGAAGTTCAGGTGTTCCTAGGTCATATAAACTTCCTGAGGAGATTCATCCCTAACTATGCTGAGATAGTTAGGCACATAACTGATATGCTAAAGAAGAATAATGAAGTGAAATGGTCGCCAGAGTCAAGGGAAGCTTTTTCCAGAATTAAAAATGCATTTATTGAAGCTCCTGTGTTAGCCGGGCCAGATTATGCCAAACCATTTATGATCTTCTCCTTTGCATACCCCCATACAGTAGCTGGAGTTTTGTTGCAGAAAAATGAAGAGGTGTATGAATAGCCTATTACCTTTTTCAGTCAGGTGCTTCGGGATGCTGAACTGAAATATAACATATTGGAGAAGCAAGTGTATGCTCTGGTGAAATCCCTCAAAGATTTTCGAATGTATGTTTTGCAGTCCCACATCACTGCATTTGTTCCTACAATAGCCGTTAAATAAATTCTTATCCAGGGGGACAATGAAGGAAAAAGAGGGAAGTGGATAGCGAAAATATAAGAATACGAGTTAGATATCCGTCCTACCAAATTAATCAAGGGGCAAGGTTTAGCCAAGATCCTGTCTGAATCAAATTGTCAAGCCTTGGGAATCAATTTGTCTATGACAGGAAACGAAGATACTGGAGTAGGGGAGGAAGCACAGAGAATAGAAATAGCCTCTCAGAAGGTACATATGACGTACATGAGGGAATTTGTGGGGGCCATTACAGTTGGAGGGCTACTGCTCACAATATTCTGAAGGCTGGCTTCTTCTGGCCTAAACTGTTTGGAGATGTATTCGCTCGAGTTAGAGCTTGTGAGAAGTGTCAGAGGTTTGCCGAGAGACAGAAACTAGCACCACTCCCCATGATCCCTGTCCACGTAGATGAGCCATTCCAGCAGTGGGGAATCGACTTCATAGGAGAAATACATCCCCCCTCAAGTGGACAGCATAAATGGATATTGATAGCCACTGATTACTTTACAAAATGGGTGGAATTTGTACCTTCTAGGAATGCAACTGACGTTGTGGTAATAAAATTCATGGAGGAACATATCATATCCAGATTTGGTTGTCCCGCTAAGATAGTAATTGACAACGCACAAGCCTTTAAATCCACAAAATTTGTCAACTTTTGCTAGCATTATAATATTGCACTGGGTCAATCTATGGCCTACTACCCCCAAGGGAATGGCCTTGCAGAGTCCTCAAACAAAACTCTGGTCTGAGCACTGAAGAAGACTATCAACGAGAATCAGAAGAATTGGGATTCTCAACTGAAATTCGCTCTGTGGGCAAACCAAATTACTAGCAAGAGGGCAACTGGGAAGTCCCCATACGAATTAGTTTATGGGAGAGCAGCAGTTCTTCCTATACAGATGGTTTTACCAGTAGCTCGGTTCCTGCAAGAGAGTCAGGAAGAACCGGATGACGTGACTAGAAGAATTAACCAGCTGGTGGAGCTCGAAGAAACGCGTAGTCAGGTAAATCAGAGGCTAGAGGCATACCAGGAGAAAATGAAAGAGTTGTTTGATCAACACGCCAAAGACAGAAAGCTACAGACAGTGGAATTAGTACTCAGGTGGAATGTACGAAGGGCTGATAAGGGCAAACACGGAAAATTCAACCCCCTCTGGTTGGGCCCTTTCAAAATTTCGGAACAAGGTGGCAACAACACTTTTAGGCTGGAAAATTTGCAGGGTGATGTGCTGGCTACCCTTGTAAATGGTCAATTCCTTAAGCCTTATTTCCTGTACTGATCTAGGCCGTGAGAGCCTGATGTACCATATTGTATATTATTTACTATTTTAAGCATTGATTTAATAATGCGTGTTTGTTGATGAATCATGGGGAGAAGAGGTAAGAGTCGAAGGAAACGAGAAATGGCATTCACAGAAGACAAACAGGTAGTCTGCGTTGTTCTCGACACATTCAAGGATGAACGTGTCGTCCCCAGGTGCAGCCAATGTTGATCAACATTTAGCATAATTCATTGATTTATTAAATGTTGATGGGTTATGCATCAAACATTATATCAAAGGGTGAAATGTTGGAAGAGATGGTCGAAATGAAACAAGGTAACGAAAGTCACGTGCATAAAAGCCAAAGGCGGAATTAATACGAAAAGGCTGGAGTATAAAGAAAAAAGGCTAACGGAAACACAAAAGTGCAAAGAAGTGGTACAGAGAGCACAAAACGCAAATATTAAAAGAATTACCACCGCGTGAATATGCACACAAGGGAAATTCCAAGGGGGTCGAGCAGCGAGGGAGGGAAGAGACCCATACCCCTGTGGAATTGTGATAGCATGGCGTGGTGGGGACCCAAGGCTAGAAGGAGGTGGCAATGCCTGAGCATGAAGTATAGTGACGTGGCAAACACAATGTGGGCCCTTACGGATGGTAGGGTATGTATTCAATTCGCTTTGTGATTGATATGTTTCAAAGTATCAAATGGTGTTACACGGCAGAAAGGTAAGGTAAAGTTCATAGGTAAGCTGGTACTGAGACCCGTACCAGTATTAAACCTAGCACGTGGTGTTCACCTCTCCACAACCAATGCCTAATCCCTACATGTCGTGTGCCCCACTGTCAGTGTCCTTACGACACTTGCCCTACTTATTTCACCTCTACCCGTTTTCACCTCAGAATTACCACTCTCAGGTAACAGTTTCCCATATTTTACTGCAGTAAAAGTCTCAGGTCTTCCAGTTACGGTATATACAAAGCAGGAACAAGTGCCAGGTCTACCCAATCATCACTAGACTACCCCCGCGTCGCTTTCCCAAGAAAATTTACCTACTGTACAGGTACTCCATCCCTTTCATTCCCTCTATTTTCCTTTCGTTTCTCTTTTCATATTTCATATGTCAGTCATGGGAAGGGTGACACCCAAGAAAAACGAACCAGAAACTCCCCAGGTTCGAGAAACCAGAAGCCCTCCCGGGTTCGAGCCTTTCATCGGCCAGCAAGCTGGAATCTGCGATCACCAATACCCTTTCCCCATTAGCAGTATAAGGCCTGAAATTTTTTCGCGTCATGTTCATAATAGGGATCGATACCGTGTGGTTGTGTCAGGCTTTTACCATCAGATCACTCCCCCATTTTTCCCAGTGGTCGAGTTCATCTACTGGCTCAGAGACGCCTACGATGAAGACCGAGGCACGTTTACCTCCACCGAGGGAAACCAGATTTTCTCCCTTTCGCTCGACATCATCAAGAAAGCCCTCCGTTTTCCCACCAGAGCCACCTACACTACTTTCAGCGACGAAGCTTTAACTTCCCAGTTTACCAAATCACCATGGGAGCATCAAAAAAGCTTCATTGCTTCTATTTCCAGCAGCCAGGCTACTACCCTTCCCGGTACGGAACTCCTCCCATTAAACATGTTCAAGGAGGAAGTACAACCCATCCTTGCACTCATTGCAGGTCTGTTAGGTGTAGGCAGGTTGGGGGAAACCTCCAAAGTATGTGTTTTCTTTCTGTGGTTAATGTATCAGAAGGGGGTTGTCCTAGATATCCCGGGTTACTTATTTTCCAGCATCCACACCCAGTTCCAAGAGCTTCCTGAAACCAGTCATTTTCATTTTTGTTCATTGGTGTTCTATCTTTTCTTGTATCAGCGTGCTGATAGGTTCGAGCATTTGGGCTTGGATAGGGTATACGAGGTCAATTCTCAGCCCCGACCTGTTTTTGACTGGAACTCTGCAGTGCGCCAATTGCCAAAAGGGGTAGGTTACTCTAGTTTCCTGAACGATTTCATGTCCATTGCTTAGACCATCATTCATGGTTCACCCTCACCTAGGGTTTTTCCTGGAATGGAGAACTGGCTGTAAGCTGGTAAAATCCAGAGCACCTGGGACTGGTATCTCTCTGATAATTATACTAAAATTCGGGTCTATGGAGCCAAGGTCACCCCTTACCTACTGCCGGTGTTTCCCACCCGACAAGTTTATGCTCTGGAGTATATTCAGCAAGCCCTCAAGGCTGACCAGCTCCACTTTGTCCCCACTAAGAAAGGTTACATACTGAGGCTTCCTACCCAAATCGGCCCATTCGTCGTAAATTCAAGACACGCCCTTCCAATTGTCGAAAAGCTATTGTAGGGTATGGACTTGAGACAGGGGAAGACTTGGGCTTATGATCCCCGGGAGATTATTTCAAACAGAAGAAAGAGAAATCGGTCCGCACCTTATGTACATGAACCAAGACCGTTTATAGAGTGGAAGGCTAACATGGAAATTTGGCCTTTGGTTTCGCAGATGGAGACCGATTCATCTGCCACAGGGGAAGAGTAAGGCATCAAAAAAGGCCAAGAAGAGGAATTTGGTCCTTTAGGAACAGGTTCTCCCTCTCGTAAAAAACAGAAAACAGTCTCAAGTGAAGCCGAAATTATAGGAGAGGAACAGTTGCTTGAACCGTTCATACCATATGCGCCACTTGATAGCAGCAAGGCCGGAATCAAAGTGTTGAGGGACATCACCACCTCCTCCGACTTCACTGAGGTTTCGCAAGCCATGGGGGACCATACCTCACCAGTGGCAGCCGAAAGGATCAAGAAAAACAGTATAATCAGAGATAAATACAAAACTGAGCTAGAGGGGTATGTAGAAAAGTATCACACCAGGATTTCCGCCACCATGAATGGGGATAATGAGCATCTGGTACTGTCTATGGCCGAAGCCCTTTTGGACCTTGATACATGCGCCACCAGCTACTGGGTACTCCAACATGCAATTGACATGACTAAGGTGCCAGCAACTGATATGTGTAACCTGTTTCAGGTTGTAGCTGATATGCTAAAGGATGAGGTAATGCGAGCTACCATTGCACTGAGGAAACTTGAGAAAAAGCATGAACAGATGAGAACTACCCTAAATAATTTGCAGGCAAGTTCCTGCACCCAGGAAAATTGAATACGCGATCTCCAGGATCAAATCAAAGGGAAAGAAACTGGGGAAACAAACCCGCAGGCCTTTTTAATAGACCAATTGCGGAAGGAAGTTACCTCACTGAAAGGCAAAGCCCACATGCCAGCCTCCCAGCATGTGCAGACAGCTGAGTTGGCATAAGTAGAGAAAGAGAAAAGGGAATTGGCTGGCACCTTGTCACAAGAAAGAGAAGAGAAGGAGAAGTTGGCAGGAACAATCGCTACTCTTCAGAGTAGGTTGACAGAGCTACATAACACTTGGGATACACACAGCTGTACGCAAGCTACAACGCCACCTGAGACGAGTTCACTTTCAAAAAAGCTGGACACAGCGAAAGCTGTAAATGACATACTGGAGAAACAGGCTTCCAATGCAAGGCAAAGGATCATGGATTTGGAAAAATCCCTGTCAGAGAATACCAGAAGGATAGAAGCATTGCAGAAAGAAATTGAACAGGAAAATAAAATGAGGGCTGACCAGCAGAAGACTATAAATGATCTCAACACACGCCTAAAAGGTAACCTCACTCTCAGATAAGGTAGAAAGATTATTTGGTCTGAGATCATTTCAACTATAACAGAGTAATGGGAATTTCTACAAGTCATCGAGGAGATGAAATCTTCAGTACTTTATCTCAGAAGGCGATTTCAGGAAGGAGATCTCGACTTAGTTAACAGAGCTCGACGTGCCAGAAAGTATGTGTCATTCTTGAAAGGGCTAAGAGCTAACGAAGCTGAGTAACAAGGCATAGTCAGCTGGCACAAGGAGGCCTTGGAATGTCAAAAACTCATTGAAAAGGAATCGGCTCGCGTCGTGGCTGTGAAGGCCTTGTAGCAGTTGATATACACCGTGGACCGGTTTGATGCAGTTTGGGCTAAAACTACCACAGAAGGGCTTCCGACGTGCTGGGATTCCACCACCCCTTCTATGATGTGACCATTACTTGAATATGAAGCATGCCTGAAGCAAGAAAGGGACCGGACAGATGTCATGTCAGATAAAACCACCCGGCTCAAGGCCGAAACCATGATCGCATCACTGCGCCCAGAGTTTGCTCTCCTTCACTTGTTAAATCATAAAGTCCCTACTGAGGCAAATACGAGTGATCTCACTGAGGCTTTCATCAGGGTAGAAGGATTTTCAATGATGCCTGAGCCTGCCGTTGACAGTCAGCAGAGGTGCGCCCAATTCGTTAGCCAAATTTCCAGTTCATCCGCAAATGCGCCGGCACCAGTATCAGCAATAGCCTCGACTCCTTCTCACAATTGATGAATTGTTATTTCATGATTCGGCCCTCGTGGCCTTTTTACTTTTTACCAAAGTAGTTACTTTTTAAATTTTTGAGTGGGCTGCTTGCTCCACTCCAGCATTTTACCTTTTTATCAGACTACTGTTTAACTTTCTGTTTTAAAAACGGCCAAGTGCTTGACTATCCATGATGAGAGGCCTTATTCCTCATCATGAGTATTGTTGTTTTGATAAGGACCTTTAACATATTTTGGTCATGCGAAGAAGGTATTTTCTCAAAAAATATCTTCTCGCTGAGATAAGAAGAAGTCTATATAAGTAAGATCGAATGAGAAAAAAAGGGTTCCAGATTTTCTCAAGAAACTTGCTATGTAAGAATATTTTGTATGCTTGTTGTGGAATTATTAATGCAAATGCACAGAGCCCGTGGGGTCTCAGCGAAGAGAAGTTATATTTTATGTGAGGATTCCGGTCTGGATGTTGTATGGTCTGTGACTCTACCTTCGTAATATTGTTTCATTGTCTATTTCACTGTCTCCATTTTCCTTATATCATGTTTTGGAATGTGAGTGGCTCACTAGTTCTGATATAAATTTATCTTTGTTTGGTACTTATGTGAGACTGGTCTAGCTGCTTTAAATATGGCTCATGCATGATATGATGTTTCGTCTCATATTTCATTCATATTTCTTCTGTATTAAATACTGTGGGACCTTATTCGTTTAGAACTGATTGGTATATATGGATTCTTAGTTCTTAAGCCCATATTATGCCAAAATATGCTTTCTGAGTACCGTTCCATTGTTAATTAGTACGCCTCTTTTACCTTCTGCACCGCAAATGCCTTTGATTTAACAATCTCTATATAACATTTGGGAACCGGCCCTCCTTAATGAAAGCTATTTCTAAGCTGTCTAATGCATCTGTGTAAATAATTCTCCTCTTGCCTCTGAATGTTTTTATATGTTGCTGAATCTGAAAGCTGTCTGGTCCCATCTAATTTTGTGACTCATCAGAGAATTTGATATGGTAAAGAGCCCTGAGATGATAATGGTATTGGGATATACCTTACACTCTTTACTAGCTAAGATGTCCTAGGCACTGGTCTCTGACAACTCGAGGCTGTCTCTAGGAACGACAACACCTTGGAGGATTGATGTAATGATGTTTTCTGGGGTTGAGACCTTGCTCCCCCATCTTTATTTGAGCACATAATGTCATATCATCTCATGTATATCAGTTTTCAGTCATTTTCCCTCATAGACTGCACAGTGATAGAGTAGTTGGGTTTATGTAGCAATGTATTCTGTTGTTTCATGTACATTTCCTATTGAGGCTGATTTGAGCTCACCTTGAGAGGAATTTTCCTGAAGGGATTTGTATTACATTTGATGCTACAAATTATGGATCATATTTTTACTCTTCTTACATTGCATGAATCATTATTTCACTACTATTACATATTGAATTTTTAATACTGCTGAAGATTCTCTCATTGAGCATTCTTTTGGTATACTTGTTAATGGGAGATCTGAGTAACCCCCTATTGTGACCAGCAACAACCCCCCTTTTTATTTATTATTAGTAATAATACTAAATAAATGGGGACCCTTAGTTAAAAATCCAAAAAATCAATTAAGATTTGTTTTCCTTTACAAATAAAACTTTCTATCATAAACTTATAAAATCCCTTAGAAAGAATATTTAGAAACACTTAAGTTTATGATAGATTGTAATAAAATTGCTCTTCAAACAAGATAGTGCATCCATAACAAAATAGTATATATATAAAGTGCATTGATCGCAGATCGCATAGCGCAGAAAACAGAAATGATTAATAAAAATCTTTTGCGCTCTTATCAATTGTGCGCTTTTGCGATTCTGCGCTTTTGCGATTGTGCATTTTTTTTGCGATATGCGCTTTTGCGCTATTGCGCAATTCCCATTTTTGCGCTATTTTTATGACTGTGATGATTTCATTTTGCGATATTGCGACATTGCGATATTGCGATATTGCGTAGCAAATCGCAGATCGCAATGTCGCAGATTCATGTAGGCGCACTATCCCAAGGCAATCTTCCCACATGTCAAATCCGTTATGCGCTTTAATGATTATATTAAATGATTGGATTGATTATTAATATGAAAAGAGATTGTGTTTAGATTGAAAGTCGTTTCACAATTTAAATATTATGTTTCATCCGCTTTCACATTCAAAACAGTCTCATCACCTTTCTTATATCATTACTCTCATTTATTCGTAAAACGCAGGCACGAAGGAGCAGACCACTATACAAAGATTCCGCTAAACATTATGGGTAAGAAGGAGAAGAGCTCAAGTTCTGAGAACAAAGAAATGGCTTCGCTATACGCAGACCACCGCCTGTAACAAGGACGCCGGTATATCTACTTGGGAGGGAATGTATAAACTGTTAGAAGATGAAAACCCTGTGGTGATAAAAGTTGCAGCTACAGCTGGTTCAAAGGATACGTCTGAAGCAACCCTTAGAGACTTGGCTTGCTCATTTCTACATAGAATAGCAGCAAGACCAAGGATTCTCCCATATACAGACATGGTGAGATGGGTGCTGGATAGCACAGATATTTTAGACAGACAATTCAGAACTCCATCGGAAGAGCTAATTGGGTCATTCACCATAGAAGATCTGAGATTAATGTATAAGCTGCCAGAACCTCAGGCAACTTTAAACAGGCAATTTATGGAAGAGTTTGCCAAAGAAAACTCAAATTTGGCAGAATGCACAAAGGAGTGGACCAAGAAAAGTGAACCATTGAAGAAGAACAAACAAGGTATGTACAACACGGTTTCACTTACCTCTCCTTATTGTTTTACTACTGCCATGTTATGTAGGCTTTTTGGAAAGCCTGACATAAATATGATATTACCCGAATGGCTTCCTTTGTTAAATGCGGCTGTTAATTCTACAATTGTAGATTGGGCCAAAATCCTATCTGATAATCTCACCACTGCTATATTTCATTACCGGTCTAAACGAAATGTTTCCCAGCAGGTTTATCCGCCTTTTTATTTATCTACTTATGTCATGGACGCCATCTCCTATGTCTCTAAATTCCCTGTGATGGGCTGGAAATGGACTATCCACGATCCTTTGCCCATTCATGTGTACCATAAAGAACTATGGGAGTCTGAGTTTATCCCCCATTTTCATCAAATTCGTCATGGAATAATGCTGCCATTGTACAGAACATTGTATAATAAGGATGCCCCGAGGTTATCCTCAGAAACAGAGGTTGATATTCTCCCCATCGCAAGATGGTTTGGAGAGGAATTGTTCACCTATATTAGAGTTTTTGGAAGTTATGCTTCTCCCCATGTTTTACCCTTATATGTTCCAGATAGACTTGTAGCCCGGGAAATTGCTTATCAGACCTGTGGCCAGGGAGGTATGACAAAAGATTTAAAAGACAAGAAAAAGGGCATTTGGCCACAATTTCCCATAAAATGTGGAACATTTTCACTATTGGATATTGGTCATGCATTTCATGAGATAGGCAACGTTACATGCCTACAGCTGTTCAAATTCTCAAGAAGGTTATTTGACCAAAATGATATTGTTAATAATTTTACCAATGCAATCAAAGTAAGGGAATTTGTCGCGGAGCAAGATCTTTTTGATGATATGTTCCAGGCAAGAAATTCATTCAAAGAGGTTTTGAATTCAGCTAGAGAGCAGCTATCTCCAGGGGATTTTCAGGAATTCAAGTTGTACAGAGAAGGGAGACTAATTCCTATTCCTTTGGATAATCTAAGCATAGAGCCTGCAAAGGAGAAAACTCCTAGTATTAGTCTTAACAGCAATTCAAGCACAGGTAAATCCAAATCAAAATCTGACAGAGATTCTGAACACTCAAATACATCCAAAGAAATGGAAGATAAAATGGAAGAATCTATTAAAGATTCTGCACAATCTAAAGAGCTTGCTCAACAGCAAATTTTGATTTCTCAACAAACAAATCATCCTTCACCCAATGTACAGCAACATCCAGTCACCATGGAGTTAGATAAAGAATGGGAAACCTTTAATCAATTGATTAATGTAGAAGGACAGAATGTACAGACCCCTGTCCAAACAACCAAAGTTTTGAATGCAGGAACAAGCAGCACAACCGCAGTAACAGAGCACATACCAATTACACCCTCCTCTGAAATTGTACTTAATATAGAGGACATTCCTCCTCTGGATGTATTTTATAGCCCAAAATACAAAGCAGTAGTAAAGAGACAAAGGAAAAAGAGAAAAATAGAAAGTGCAATTGCTACCGAACCAGAACAAGTAGATGTTTTGTGGAAAGATCCTGCCACAGAGCCTACTCATAATCTCACTAAATTATCTCAAATAACAGGACCTTATGCTTCTGCAACAATTGATAAAGCAGTTGAGATACAACTTTTGTTGGATGAAAAAGAAGAATAGATAAAGGCTCTGCAACAGCAATTGCAACAGGTACAGGCCAATCAGGAAGCACAATTAAAACTTGAAGAGTTACAACAACAACTTCAAGAAATCCAAGAACAGCATAAGGATGATCCTAAGCTTCCAGAATTCATTTAAGAAACCATCTCTTTGAACAATCAACTACTGCAACAAGAGGAAGTTTTCTGCCAAAAAATATTGCAATGGAATTCTTTGTGCCAAGAAAGCGATAAAATCACAAATCATGTCGTAGATCTACGAAATGATTATGATTTGATTAATGAAAAGATCAATGATTATCTAGCATGGCAAAAGACAGAAGAAGGCAGAAAAGCTGGTGCACCCATCATTAATGAAAACCACAAAGAAATATTGTTCAGTAATTGGGATGCACAAATCAGAAGAGCAGAAAGGGCAGCAGAGGAGGCATCTACAGCGGCAAACACTCTAACTGATTGTGTAAATGACAATTTACACAAAGCTAACTTGATTTCTGAAACTGTTCCAGGTTATCTCCCACAGGCAAATCAATTGCAAGCAGAATGGAGGCAAAAGGCAGAGGAAAGAGCGAAATCCATCCAAGGGCTGACAAGTTTGAATTGGGACTCATACTGGATGTACTTGGTAAAGCCACACAGTCAGCACAGTGCACTCAATTGTATTATCAATGCTACAGAGAAGATTGCTCCTACGCTTTCCGACTCTGTCTTTTCAAGACAACTGAATTTTGAAGTCGGTCAACCGCATCTTCTCAAAACTATGCTAGATGCATGCAAGAGAAAAGATCAATTTCATAGATAGATAGATTTAGTTTTAATTTCACTGTATTTTAGCCTAGGAAAAGGACGGTCATTGAACCGAATCCTTATTTTTTGTAATAAACTATTTTTAGAGTTAGTTAAGTAGTATTTAAACCCCTCTCATGCATTTAGAGAGGGGTCCTGGATCTTAATATTTCTGGACTTGGAGATTGCATTTCTATACTCCATTGTCTTATATATTTTTTGAAAAGGATCACATCTGGTGATTTTCATGCGGAATTATCTTTGAAGTGTTGCATTTCTATACCTTGGAATTTGGTTTTGCATTATAATTACTGGATAGAGTATCAGAATGCATTTGAAATTCTTCAAGATGAACAAGGTATTTCTATCTGTTCACTATTGATCTCTTTTGTTTTATGATATTCGTTTTAAAATTGCTATCATTTATATGTATATTTGTTTTAACAACGCTTCCTTTTATATATCATTTCTGAGTATAATTGAAACGTTATTTTTCATAGTTACATGTAAATGGTATACAATGATGAATGCAATATGTTTATATAACTCTGTTTGATTTCTTAAACAGAGTTATCTTTATTTGTTTATGCATATTTCAATTTAATTAATAATACATTTTCATGGTTATTGTTGAATTGGAACAATCTTAAGTTGTATTCACATATAGCTACCCGGGTTAATGTTAGAATTTCTTTATCAGTATTTAGCTTAAATTAGATAGTTTTATTTCAGTTATTCTAGTCTCATTTCCACCCATCCAATCCAATCCATTTAGTTACAAGGAAACTGGTCCTTTAAATCCAGTCGGAGCCACCACACCAAACGGAAAAGGAGTTGTCTTAAGGTCCTATCCGGGTGGTTTTCCCCGATGTTTGAAGCAGAGATTTTCTAGGCTTCAACATTTTTGGCGCTAGAAGGAGGGCCTGAGTTATGAATGGCAAGTAAATCTTTATCCACAAGCCATTCTGAGAGCAAAACACCCTCATTAACTTCTTCAATTTCTTTTGAAATTCAAAATCCAAGAGAAGAAATTGCAGAAAATATTCAGACACCCACTACCAAAATCTTAAAACATTCAGACAAACAACATCCTGAGTCTCCTGAAGTTCAAGATCTAATTCATAAATTGAAAGGATTCTCATTATCTTTAGAAGAGTCTGAAATATATGAAGGTAGTGTAAGCTCAAAATTTATTCCTTCAAAACCTCTTACTAGGTTGCAAAGTGAAAAACTTGGTATTCCTCCGAAAGAATTTCCTTTACCTAGTAAGGGAAAAACAAAAAGAATTCAATCGGAAACAGAAAGTGATAAAAGTTCATCATCTCATATTCAATCACCTGTTTCCAAAACCACAACTCAACAAAGTACAGTTGTTTCATCATCATCTCTTCAGTCATCATCTCCACAAACATCTTCTACTCAATCCTCATCAATCTCAACATCATCTGTTCCAACCACTTCAATTCAAATACCACCAGTTTCTGGTATTCCTCCAATAATCATCCCAATAATGGCACAGAGACCATGGTCTACTCCAGGAGCAGTCAATATGGCTGCACCTTTACATGATTTACCAGACAATCCTGGAAAATGGCTTCCAAAGTTTAGCCCAGATCTTAACATTCAAGCTGAAGAACATATCAATAACTTTATGTTGGCTATTAATTTGAATGGAGTCATACACGAAGATGTTGTAGTTAGATTATTCCCATATACTCTTCAGGGAGTAGCAGGATCATGGTACTTTTCGTTACCATCAGGATCCATAACAAGTTGGGACATTTTTGCAGATCATTTTCTGACCAAATTTGGAGATGACCGATCAATTGCAACTTTACTCAATGATCTCTCAAATTTGAAAATAGAACCCAAGGAACCTATAAAAGAATTCAATGCTAGATTCAACAAACTTTTGAACAAAATTCATACAGATTCACAACCCAGTGAACAAGTTAGAATTGAATGGTATATAACTACCTTACCCTCAAACATAGCAATTTTCGTAGACAGAGCTGCAAAGCCTACATTGGCTGAGAATATGAAAGAAGCTATTGCAGTAGAAAAACGTATCACTTCTCTGGAAAAGAAAAATGCTCTTGAAGAAAGGAAATCAAAGAAGGTCAGCTTCAGAGATGATTCAAAGAAAAAGGCCAAAGATCCATATGACATGGAAGGTTTACAGAAAGTTCTTAAAACCATGTCAAATGAAATGGTTGAAATTAAAAAAACAAGTGGCTGAAACTTCTACCAAGAAACCATTCCGAAATTTCAGAAGAAACCAAGTTGAATCTAAACCTCCTAATGCAATATCTAATGCAGAGTCAGAAGAAGAGGAAGAAGAAGAAGATACATCTATAGTATCAGATCAAGAAGATGAAAGTGAAGAGATAGTTGAATTAAATGGAATGTGGGATTTTATTCTCCCTAATTCTGATAGTGAAGAAGCTATGCCTGTAAGTACTAGGAGTAAATCTACAGCAGAACCAGTGCAAACAGTTCCAAAAAAGAAAATTACAACTCCAAGTACCAAAGACAAACCCATTGTAAAGAAAACTTCTCAATTACCTACTCAAAATCAACCATCTTCTTCTAATCCTCTCGCATCAACAGCAAAAACTTTAGTAGTGTCAGATCCTATGGAATACAATATTGTCGAAGACATGAAAAATATTAAAGCCAACATTTCCTTACATGAACTCAGCAAACTGAAACACCAGCAAAAGTTTCTATTGAAAGAATTAAATGCTACACCAATTGCTCCTTTACCAAGCGGTGTAGTTGCAAAAGCAGCAAGAGGAACTGGTAAGCCACCAGATAAGGTAGATGCTACTAATACTGTGCTCATTGGGGAAAAGTCAAATTCTCAAACTCCTCCTTTTCTTTTAACTTATGAGATGTACAATAAAAATCTGCACAATTGTTTGATTGATTCTGGAGCTTCCTCCAATATAATGCCTACTTCTGTCTGTGCTAAATTGAATATTGAACCACAGAAATCAGCGGTTCATATCGTTCAGTTGGATCGCTCTAAAGTCCAAGTGGTAGGAGAAATCAATTCAGTTACTATCAGATTAGCCTCTGATCCTAGGATTGTCCAAAGAATTGATATTCTGATTGCTGATATTCCTGAATTCTATGGATTAATCTTGAGCAGGGACTGGTCTGCAAAACTTAACGGTTATATCTCGACTGATTATTCGCACATGTGGCTTCCCTACAAAGGGAAACCAAATCAAATCAAAATTGAACGAGAAAAACATATGATGCACACTGTCATTGAATTTGAACAACCTAATGAACCTGTAGCATTCAACAACAACATTCTTAGAGGTTATTCTGATGAATCATTTCTTGGAAATTTCAAAGCTCCTCAATCACCGTTTTCTGTAAATACTTTTGTTTCTCAGATAGAAAATTTTTCACAGTCTGATACTTCTAGAATTGTAAATATTTCAGATGTAATTATAGATAAGTCAATAGATAAGTCTTTATTTTGGTCATTATATTTTGATGGATCAAAGTCTAGTGATGGAGCTGGAGCTGGATGCATCCTAATTGATCCAAATGGGGAGAAAACCATGCTGTCATGTAGATTAGAATTTGAGTATACTAACAATACCGCAGAATATGAAGCCTTGGTTCAAGGACTTTATAAAGCTATAGGGTTAGATGTTAAATACTTGAAAGTCTTTGGTGATTCCGAAATTGTCATTAAACAAGTTAGGAATACTATTCATTGCCTTTCAGGACATCTTAAACACTATCAAACCCTAGTACAAGAACTCACCACTCATTTTTTAGCATTCAATATTTCACCTATTCCTAGGAATCAGAATACATCAACTGACTTGTTAGCTAATGTTGCATCTAAACTCTTACTTGCTGAAGATTGCAGTCCTGATAGATTTTCTGTAGAATTGATTTTTTGTCCATCTGTCCTGGATAATGTTACAAATTGGAGAGTTTTCTATCATGATCAAGATATTCTAAATTTCATGACTTCAGAGAAATCATATGATGAGCAAATTATTGACGAAGATGATCATGATTTACAAATTGCTTTAAAAGGTAATGAAAACCCCATTCCAAAATCTGTTGTTAAATTAGAGGATTTATATGACATTAGAGACAGATTCAAGAAAGTTGTTAATTCAAAACTTCAAAGTTCCACTTTGAATTTTGAATTAGTAAATCTTGGTTCTGATTCTAAACCTCAAAACGTTAACTTAGGACTCAACTTAACACCAGAGGAAAGGAATGCATTCATTAAACTGCTGAACAAGTATAAAAACATTTTTGCTTGGAATTATGATGATCTAAAAACGTATGATACTTCAATTATTCAACACACAATTCCAATGCTTCCTGATGTTAAGCCTGTTCAACAGAAGTTGAGAAAGATCCATCCAAATCTCGAAAGTCAAATCAAATCAGAACTTAATAAACTTTTGAAAGCCAAAATCATTTTTCCAGTTAGGCACTCTAATTGGGTTTCCAATATGGTACCTGTAAGGAAGAAGAATGGTGATATAAGAATCTGTATTGATTTCAGAAATTTAAACAAGGCATGTTTAAAAGACAATTTCCCATTGCCAACCATGGAACAAATACTTCAAAAAGTAGCTGGTTCTGAACTTATGTCTTTTCTCGATGGATTTTCAGGCTATAATCAAGTTTTAGTTCACCCAGATGACAGATTGAAAACAACTTTCAGAACAAAATGGGGAACTTATGCTTATCAGAAAATGCCTTTTGGTCTAATAAATGCAGGAGAAACTTTTCAAAGAGCCATGGACATAGCATTCAAAGGCCTGATCAATAAATCAGTTGTTTTTTATCTTGATGACATAACAGTATTTTCAAAAAAGAGAACCAATCATCTACATGATTTAAAACAAATATTTGAAAGATGTAGAAAGTTTGGTATCTCCTTAAATCCCAAGAAATCTTTCTTTTCTTTAGATGAAGGAAAACTCTTAGGATTTGTTGTGTCAAAAGATGGTATATATATTGATCCAGATAGAGTGAAAGAAATTTCTGATATTTCTTTACCACATAACAAAAAATCCATGCAATCTTTTCTTGGACAGATCAATTTTGTTAAGAGATTTATTCCTGATTTTTCTTTAATTGTTTTACCTATGAAAAATATGATCAAGAAAAATTCAATATTCAAATGGACGCATAAAGAAAAAGAAGTTTTTGATTCAATCAAAGAAGCAATCATTAATGCACCAGCACTGAATACCCCAGATTTTTCTAAAGATTTTACTTTGTATACTCTGGCCACTGAAACATCTTATGCAGCCATTTTAACACAACTCAATGATCATGAAATTGAAGCACCTATTTCTTTCTTTAGCTCGAATCTGCAAGGAGCTGAGCTTAATTATTCCGATGTTGAAAAACAAGCCTTTGCTGTGTTTAAATCAATCAAACATTTCAGACCTTTTCTCTTAAAAACACATACAAAAATCATTGTCCCATTCTCTGCAGTGAGGCAGTTATTAATTCAAAAAGAAGTAGGAGAAAAGAGAGCTAACTGGGTAACAGCCTTGCAAGAATATGATGTTGATATTAAACCAGCTAAGATTGTTAGAGGACAAGGTTTTTGCAGATTATTGGCGGGAGCTCATAACATACCAGAAAATCAAGATTCAAATCAAGATATTCAAGTAAGTCAGATAAGTGTTACAAATTCCGGATCTCAGTATGCTGATCTTATCTATTACTTGAAAAATGGGTATGCTCCTTCTAATCTTAGCTATAAGAGTAAATGCGCTTTAAGGTTAAAGGCTATTAAATACCAGATCATTGATAATGTGTTATTTAGAAAAAATTATGATTCAATTTTATTAAGATGTTTGGAAAAGACTGAAGCTGAAAAGGTTTTGTAGGAATTGCATGATGGACCAGCAGGAGGTCATTTTGGAGGTGATACCACGGCTCACAAAATAATTCGCACTGGTTATTACTGGCCTACCCTTTTTAAAGATACACATGATTACGTAAGGAAGTGCCAAATTTGTCAAACTGCAAGTGGAAGACAAAGGAAACCAGCTTTTCCTTTGCAACCAATAACTATTGAGCAACCATTCGAACAATGGGTGCTTGACATTATTGGTAAAATAGTACCTCATTCTTCCAAGCAGCACAAGTACATCCTTACTGCAACTGATTACTTTACGAAATGGGTAGAGGCAATCCCGTTGAAGGTAGCCAATTCTGATGCAATTATTGATTTCATAGATCAATTCATCATAACCAGGTTTGGTGTACCTCAAGCTCTTGTTTTTTATAATGCATATTACTTCTCTGGAAATAGTTTAATTGAATTTGCAGTCAAAAGAGGTTTTAAATTAAAATATTCAGCAAATTATTACCCACAAGGTAATGGTTTAGCTGAATCCACTAATAAAAACCTTATCAAAATCATTAAAAGGACCGTTGATCAAAATCAAAAGAATTGGCACAAATCTTTAATCTTTCCGTTATGGGCTGATCGTATCACTGAAAAAGCTTCAATAGGGACTTCACCTTTCAATCTAGTTTATGGAAAAGAAGTTGTGATACCATCAAACTTAACACTTCCATCATTAGCCCTAGTACAGTTTATTGAAGAAAATCCTTCATCATCCATTCAATTGAGATATGATCAAATCCTTAAATTAGAAGAAGATAGGGATAAAGCAAAAATTACTCATGAAAAAAATCAACAGCTTGTAAAATCTTCTTTTGATGCAAATTCTACCGGCTCAAAAATTTTGTCAATTGGTGATCTCATTTTGAAATGGGATAAAGCACACGAAGAAAAAGGTAAACATACCAAATTTCAGAAAATGTGGCTTGGACCATTTCAAATCGTTGAGAAGATAAGCTCAAATACATTTATACTCCAAGATCTAACAGGTAAGAGAGAGTCTCTTCCTGTAAATGGGCTTATCTTGAAGAAATTCTTTTCATAAGGAGGTAACCCCTTCTTAAACTGTATATATTTATTTCTGCAAAGTTTTTGATTGTTTTTGTTTTTAGAAATAAAGGTTGTTCATGAGTCTCTGATCAACTGTTTACTATTTGAGAAAATTTCTTCGGAAAAATATTATAAATATTTATTTTGTGTAAATAAGAATTTTTAAAGTAATGATTACAGTTTTTGAATAGTTTAAAATAAGATGTTAAACTTTGAAAAAATTATTTCAATCATTTACATGATCTTTTGAAAACTTAAGGAAAATGTAAATCATTATAAGGTTTATTAAGCAGAGAAAGGTTATCTATTAAAGTAAAGATATTTTTTCAAAGTTTTGGAACTCAAAAAACTCTAAAAATTGTCATCCATTGATTCTTAAGGATAAAAATATTTCACCCCATCCATTTAAGTTGTGACTTTTTAGAATGTAATTCTAAGAAATTATACGAAAATTTTAAGAGATAAGAGGTCTCATTACGAGCCGACTTACCATGTTCATAAGGAGTAATAAAACTGACATTACCAATACTGCATACCAAAACAGGGTAATGGCTTATAACTATAAGACAAGGGGTCTCATCACGAGCCAGCTTGTTCAGTTTGATTATAACTAGTGAATGTCATTGTTAATAACTGGCTACCAAACCAGAACAATGACTCTTAAAATAAAAATAAATAAAAGACAAAAAACATGAGATAATAAGTCTTATGAATTTATCTTTTAAAAAGTCATAATTTTAGTTGGATGGGACAATGAATGGTTAATGGTTTAAAGGTAACCCTGTCGAGACTATGGACGTTTGCTGGCAGCAGAGGCAATACCTATGGCAATAGAGTATATTATAAAACCAAAACTTGGAGAGATCCACTTACTTCATTATTAACACCAATCAAAGCTTGATATAACCCAAAATGTTTTTATTTCTTAAAGAATTAGAAATAAATTATGAAATTATTTTTATTTCTTTTTTCATAGTAGCATTTTATTTGAATTATCCTAAGATAGTTTTCATTATCTTTAAAAACCTTTATTTACTAAAGATAGAATATTCATTTTATTTTTTCAGAGATAACTGTTTCTTTCAGTGAATCACCAATTGTTGTGACCAGCAACAACCCCCCTTTTTATTTATTATTAGTAATAATAATAAATAAATGGGGACCCTTAGTTAAAAATCCAAAAAATCAATTAAGATTTGTTTGCCTTTACAAATAAAACTTTCTATCATAAACTTATAAAATCCCTTAGAAAGAATATTTAGAAACACTTAAGTTTATGATAGATTGTAATAAAATTGCTCTTCAAACAAGATAGCGCATCCATAACAAAATAGTATATATATAAAGTGCATTGATTGCAGATCGCATAGCGCAGAAAACAGAAATGATTAATAAAAATCTTTTGCGCTCTTACCAATTGTGCGCTTTTACGATTCTGCGCTTTTGCGATTGTGCGTTTTTTTTTCGATATGCGCTTTTGTGATTTTTGCGACATGCGCTTTTGCGCTATTACGCAATTCCCGTTTTTGTACTATTTTTATGACTGTGATGATTTCATTTTGCGATATTGTGACATTGCGATATTGCGATATTGCGCAGCAAATCGCAGATCGCAATGTCGCAGATTCATGTAGGCGCACTATCCCAAGGCAATCTTCCCACATGTCAAATCCGTTATGCGCTTTAATGATTATATTAAATGATTGGATTGATTATTAATGTGAAAAGAGATTGTGTTTAGATTGAAAGTCGTTTCACAATTTAAATATTATATTTCATACGCTTTCACATTCAAAACAGTCTCATCACCTTTCTTATGTCATTACTCTCATTTATTCGTAAAATGCAGGCACGAAGGAGCAGACCACTATACAAAGCTTCCGCTAAACATTATGGGTAAGAAGGAGAAGAGCTCAAGTTCTGAGAACAAAGAAATGGTTTCGCTATACGCAGACACCGCCTGTAACAAGGACGTCGGTATATCTACTTGGGAGGGAATGTATAAACTGTTAGAAGATGAAAACCCTGTGGTGATAAAAGTTGCAGCTACAGTTGGTTCAAAGGATACGTCTAAAGCAACCCTTAGAGACTTGGCTTGCTCATTTCTACATAGAATAGCAGAAAGACCAAGGATTCTCCCATATACAAACATGGTGAGATGGGTGCTGTATAGCACAGATATTTCAGACAGACAATTCAGAACTCCATCGGAAGAGCTAATCGGGTCATTCACCATAGAAGATCTGAGATTAATGTATAAGCTACCAGAACCTCAGGCAACTTTCAATAGGCAATTTATGGAAGAGTTTGCCAAAGAACACTCAAATTTGGCAGAATGCACAAAGGAGTGGACCAAGAAAAGTGAACCATTGAAGAAGAACAAACAAGGTATGTACAGCACGGGTTCACTTACCTCTCCTTATTGTTTTACTGCTGCCATGTTATGCAGGCTTTTTGGAAAGCCTGACATAAATATGATATTACCCGAATGGCTTCCTTTGTTAAATGCGGCTGTTAATTCTACAATTGTAGATTGGGCCAAAATCCTATCTGATAATCTCACCACTGCTATATTTCATTACCGGTCTAAACGAAATGTTTCCCAGTGGGTTTATCCGCCTTTTTATTTATCTGCTTATGTCATGGACGCCATCTGCTAGGTCTCTAAATTCCCTGTGATGGGCTAGAAATGGACTATCCACGATCCTTTGCCCATTCATGTGTACCATAAAGAACTATGGGAGTCATTTAGAGAAAAAGGGCATTTGGCCACAATTTCCCATAAAGAAAAAGGGCATTTGGCCACAATTTACCATAAAGAAAAAGGGCATTTGGCCACAATTTCCCATAAAATGTGGAACATTTTCACTGTTGGATATTGGTTATGCATTTCATGAGATAGGCAACGTTACATGCCTACAGCTGTTCAAATTCTCAAGAAGGTTATTTGACCAAAATGATATTGTTAAGAATTTTACCAATGTAATCAAAGTAAGGGAATTTGTCGCGGAGCAAGATCTTTTTGATGATATGTTCCAGGCAAGAAATTCATTCAAATAGGTTTTGAATTCAGCTAGAGAGCAGCTATCTCCAGGGGATTTTCAGGAATTCAAGTTGTACAGATAAAGGAGACTAATTCCTATTCCTTTGGATAATCTACGCATAGAGCCTGCAAAGGAGCAAACTCCTAGTGTTAGTCTTAACAGCAGTTCAAGCACAGGTAAATCCAAATCAAAATCTAACAGAGATTCTTAACACTCAAATACATCCAAAGAAATGGAAGATAAAATGGAAGAATCTATTAAAGATTCTGCACAATCTAAAGAGCTTGCTCAACAAAAATTTTTGATTTCTCAACAAAAAAATCCTCCTTCACCCAATGTACAGCAACAGCCAGTCACCATGGAGTTAGATAAAGAATGGGAAACCTTTAATCAATTGATTAATGTAGAAGGACAGAATGTACAGACCCCCCTCCAAACAACCAAAGTTTTGAATGCAGGAACAAGCAGCACACCCGCAGTAACAGAGCACATACCAATTACACCCTCCTCTGAAATTGTACTTAATATAGAGGACATTCCTCCTCTGGATGTATTTTATAGCCAAAAATACAAAGCAGTAGTAAAGAGACAAAGGAAAAAGAGAAAAATAGAAAGTGCAATTGCTGCCGAACCAGAACAAGTAGATGTTTTGTGGAAAGATCCTGCCACAGAGCCTACTCATAATCTCACTAAATTATCTCAAATAACAGGAGCTTATGCTTCTGCAACAATTGATAAAGTAGTTGAGATACAACTTTTGTTGGATGAAAAAGAAGAACAGATAAAGGCTCTGCAACAGCAATTGCAACAGGTACAAGCCAATCAGGAAGAACAATTAAAACTTGAAGAGTTACAACAACAAATTCAAGAAATCCAAGAACAGCATAAGGATGATCCTAAGCTTCCAGAATTCATTTCAAAAACCATCTCTTTGAACAATCAACTACTACAACAAGAGGAAGTTTTCTGCCAAAAAATATTGCAATGGAATTCTTTGTGCCAAGAAAGCGATAAAATCACAAATCATGTCGTAGATCTACGAAATGATTATGATTTGATTAATGAAAAGATCAATGATTATCTAGCATGGCAAAATACAGAAGAAGGAAGAAAAGCTGGTGCACCCATCATTAATGAAAACCACAAAGAAATACTATTCAGTAATTGGGATGCACAAATCGGAAGAGCAGAAAGGGCAGCAGAGGAGGCATCTACAGCGGCAAACACTCTCACTGATTGTGTAAATGACAATTTACACAAAGCTAACTTGATTTCTGAAACTGTTCCAGGTTATCTCCCACAGGCAAATCAATTGCAAGCAGAATGGAGGAAAAAGGCAGAGGAAAGAGCGAAATCCATCCAAGGGCTGACAAGTTTGAATTGGGACTCATACTGGATGTACTTGGTAAAGCCACACAATCAGCACAGTGCACTCAATTGTATTATCAATGCTATAGAGAAGATTGCTCCTACGCTTGCCGACTCTGTCTTTTCAGGACAGCTGAATTCTGAAGTCGGTCAACCGCATCTTCTCAAAACTATGCTAGATGCCTGCAAGAGCAAAGATCAATTTCATAGATAGATAGATTTAGTTTTAATTTCACTGTATTTTAGCCTAGGAAAAGGACGGTCATTGAACCGAATCCTTAATTTTTGTAATAAACTATTTTTAGAGTTAGTTAAGTAGTATTTAAACCCCTCTCATGCATTTAGAGAGGGGTCTTGGATCTTAATATTTTTGGACTTGGAGATTGCATTTATGTACTCCATTGTCTTATATATTTTTTGAAAAGGATCACATCTGGTGATTTTCATGCGGAATTATCTTTGAAGTGTTGCATTTTTGTACCTTGGAATTTGGTTTTGCATTATAATTACTGGATAGAGTATCAGAATGCATTTGAAATTCTTCAAGATGAACAAGGTATTTCTATCTGTTCACTATTGATCTCTTTTGTTTTATGATATTCGTTTTAAAATTGCTATCATTTATATGTATATTTTCTTTAACAACGCTTCCTTTTATATATCATTTCTGAGTATAATTGAAATGTTATTTTTCATAGTTACATGTAAATGGTATACAATGATGAATGCAATATGTTTATATAACTCTGTTTAATTTCTTAAACAGAGTTATCTTTATTTGTTTCTGCACATTTCAATTTGATTAATAATACATTTTCATGGTTATTGTTGAATTGGAACAATCTTAAGTTGTATTCACATATAATTACCCGGGTTAGTATTAGAGTTTCTTTATTAGTATTTAGCTTAAATTAGATAGTTTTATTTCAGTTAGTCTAGTCTCATTTCCACCCATCCAATCCAATCCATTTAGTTACAAGGAGACTGGTCCTTTAAATCCAGTCGGAGCCACCACACCAAACGGAAAAGGAGCTGTCTTAAGGTCCCGGCCTGGTGGTTTTCCCCAATGTTTGAAGCAGAGATTTTCTAGGCTTCAACACCCCCTAAGGGTTATCTCTTTGGGATGATATTCTGCAGGGAGTTTGTATCATATATATTTCAAGGCATCCCACCATTGTTTGCCTTATTTTTACATGGGCTTCCTTATACAGCATGATCATGGATAACTGTTGTAGAAATTCCTTGAAGGGAAATATTAGCTCTTGACAAGTTATATTGGCAGAGTCTACTAGTGGGCCAGGTAGCCTCTAGATCTCATCTTTCCTTGTGAATGTGATATATCCAGTAAATTCCCCAGCAGTCAATCTTTGAAATAGTTCAGTGTTGATTGTTAATACTTCCGGAGTGAGAAAATAGGAATATCTCCAGATATTCCCGACATTGCAGAAATTTCCCCATTTGGGATATTACAAAGACCCAGGTAATCATGTTATGACCTTTCACATGTGGTTCTCATCAAACAGTATCATTGACGACACTATTTGATTGAGATTATTTCAATGCACTCTCATTGTAGTGGCCATGAAATGGTATGTGGAGAAACCCTCAAATTCACATGGAACCTTTAGCACCCTTGCTACCACATTCCTAACATATTTTCAGTTACCCATTCACCATGATTTTGAAATGGAATTGTTGACTCATTTTAGAAAAACCCCCACCATCCACATCTCAGACCATCTCCATGAATGGAGGTGACGTCGAAGTTTATGTAAAGCTAAACTTGACAATCGATTTCTCTTAGATTTGTTCTTGAAAACTCTGACTACGAAGATTTCAAAGTATGTAGCGCAACAAAATCCCGCATCCAAAGAGGATGCAATTAGTAAAGCCCAGAAGCTTGAGCTAATTTATACGCAGTCAGGATACATTTATAACATCCTGCCTAACACCCCATGCCTGTAAACTTATCAAGAAGTTCCAGGTGCATCGAACTTTGCAGACGGACTAATTTGGTGAATGACCCAGGGTTACCTAGGTAGTAGCAGTCAAAAACCCCGTTACACATATATTTCTACCCAGAACGTGCCTCAGCCCGGTTTTCAAAGTCATCATATGCCTCAGCATAATTTGACTAATAGGGCGCAAGCGTATCACCAAGGAGGACCTTATCCTCTGACTCAGGGGAATAAAAACACAGAAAGGGAAATTGACGGAAGAGCTCCCCTCCAATAGTTAGGTGCAAACCCAGGACCGCATTACGCTCAGTCCTTAGCACAGGACCCACCTTTGCAAAACAATGCACAGGTGAACTTTGTGCGGCTGTCCCAAAACCAACCACACCAATATAAAAAGGAGAACTACTCTCCTAACGTTGTAAAGAAAAAATACAAAACCAAGAAAAAAGGGAACCCTGTACAGGGGAGTAGCAACCAGCAACCCGCACCACGATCCTAGGCTAGAGATAACTCTAATCAACATCAGAACTAGGAGCCAAGAAATGCCCAACGACAGAGAAAAATGCCACCACTCCGAGAAAACCATTCATGTTTGATATGTGGCGAGTACAGGCACTATACTCACCACTTTCCTAATCTCCATGAGCTAAAGAAGCTACAAAGTAACCAAGGACAAGGAGGATCTTCACAACAACCAGTTGTGATGCAAGAACCTTTCCCCAACCAAGGGACTGTAAGCAGTCACGAGAAAAATATAGAAGTTTCAAGGAAAAGCAGCAATGAAATATACATGACTGGAGAAGAGATGTTTTTCCAAACCCGGTATCACAACTATGACACCCCATCAGACACCAGTATGTCAGGGGAAAGTACCAGTGCACCAACTTCACCTTTTACCATTTCGAAGATGCCTATAGAACCATTTCTGAAAATGGCAAAGGGACCTAATAGGCTAGCAGGAAACTACTCCAAGGCGGCCCATAATTATAGCATTGTGGATGATTTAGAACAATCTCCCACTGATATGTCAGCATTGGAAGTACTGAATTCATGCCCAAAAACAATGGAAAGCTCTGCTTTTCACATTAGGTGCTATTGACCCTGCTGATATGCACTTGATGGCTTTTTACTTAGACAAAGCCACCCCTCGGCTTCCTTCCATGGTCGCCTTCTAGATACTAGTATCAGTGTAGAATATCACTATCGACCGATGTGTCATATATGAGGTTTCATCCACATGCATCATGTCAAAAAAAAATGGCAGAAGTTAGGTTATGTCAAATTAAAACCCTCAGTCATCATGGTTCGAGCATATTACTATTGTCCCTCGACCCTCGTCGGCCTCTACCAAAATTTCCGAGTCTCTTTACCTAAAAAGATGATCCACATAGACATTGGAGTCTTGGACGCTCACTTGGATTAGAATATACTCCTCGGACAGAGATATATGTATGCCATGTCTTCCATAGCCTCCTCCGTCTTCGGCATTATGATGTTCCCCCACGAGGACCGCATCATTACAGTAGACCAGCTAACACATAGCGAGAAGCGTCCCCTAACCAACATGGATGTAATTATACCTTACGTAGATATAGCATTGCATGGTCTTTCACGGTACCAAGAATATGGCCTTGGCCAATTCAAACCATCATCCATTCTAGGGTCATTTCTAGGAGATCCTCCTATTATCCCTGAGGCATCACCCAATGTCATAGGAGCTATGGCATGCATGATGTCAACATAAAGTCCCAAGGTTAGTGAAGAAATGGAATCAAGCAGTAAAAAAACCAAGTCATCGGCCATGGCAGCCTCTCTAGCCTATGCCACCTCCCAAACCCCTTTCCTCTACCCCCCATCTGGCTTCGTCTCCCAGCAGGTTTTGGAAACACTGGTATTACCCAACATATTGTTGGCATTCCTAGTTTGGTATCTCATTCCTCCTTCTAGGATCAGAACCACCCACATTACTACCACAGGGTTGAAGCTCCTCAATCCTGAGTATCCCTCTCCTTCCCAAGAAACAGTTGCAACCACCCTTGGAAAGGAAATTCCCATTGCAAAACTAGCAATCACCAATAGGAAAACTGAGAAGAGAGGAAAGAAGATGGTGACCCCTGCAATTCAACGGGAATCAGTAGAATGCACCGTATGTGACGTAATAGGTCATCCTACCCATATATGTCTGGAGCTGGATGAATTAAAATGACTCCTTGGCTCTAAAACAGACATCTTGATGTTGCATTCCTGTAAAAAGGAACCTACCATAAAAGGTAAAGGCAAAGCACTGCATACCAATCACGCATGTGCTCTCTGCAGCAACTATGGGCACTATACCCACCATTTTCCCAAGATACCATGATATAGGGATGCCTTACATGCGATCGAGCGATCCTATCAAGAGGATCCCTCCATCTAGTCTGTCGGCGATGAACCTCATACCATCCTATACTTACAGGAGGAATGAAGGGTTGTAGAAAGACCCCAGTTATGCCCATTATATGTTGTACTCTATGCGATGAATGTGGTCACTTCCTAGAAGAGTGAACATCCCTAGAGCTCATCCACATATGGTATCCAATTGAAAGGGTTTACTGCGTTGGACTGAGGGCAGCGCAATTCACATGTCCATTATGCACCGACAATCACCTTTTGGAGGATTGTCACTACATACCTTGATTCCGGCTAGCCCTCGCTAGCCTTCGCTTAGTCATAGTATGCATTTCCCAAGAATATGACATGGATGCTGAGTCCACGGGCAGCTCCATGACCCAAGCGGATGAGATGAGCGTGTCCATCATGTTATTGACGGTTGAAGAACGGCCCACCAGGAAACCCCTAGTTACTCCCAACCGCTCTTCACAGGGATGACTAGCATGTACGTTATGAAAAAATACATACCATGCAGTCTTCCATTGCCCTGATTTAGCATCCTTCTGGTGTTGTTTCCCCATCAGACCTCAAAATGAACTCGACGGATGTAATATCCCAAAATGTGAACTCAGCAATACATGAACACAATACTAGAGTAGCAGGGAGAATTTAACTCATAAAATTTGTTAAAAAACACATAGCCATCAATTAGTGTTACAACAACAACTTATTATTCCTTTTATGATCCCAAAAGTTGGGGAAATGCAGCAATATGGACCATAAAAACGTTATCTTCATTAAATTATGCTATAATTGTGAGAAATGGGACTTGGATCCCTTATTTCATATATTATACATCTCACATATAGAATGGGAGAAAAAATCAATCACTCTAGCCAAGTTAAACATATCTCCCCAACCCAATATGGCCTAAAAATGACCAAACCCCATGACTTATGACATGAAGAATTCCTAAAGGATGTGATAGCATTATTCTAATGAGGTTTTATGTAGAAAATTATAAGAAATAATAGTTCAGGAGTCAACAATCATTCAATGGTTGAGAAAAATGGAGATCCCTTCCTTCTTATACAATATGAGAATAATCCAACAAGGGTTTCATGAAAGTACATGTATAAGATGCCATATCTATAGATATATATCTGAAAAAATGTAGGTATATTGCATCTTTGTATATATATAGCTGAATATTACAAGAGTAGAAGAATATGCTTTATACAATCCTTCCGGGAGAAGGGTTGGCCCTTTCCCCAAGGAACAAGATCAAGATCAAGGGTCTTAACCCTGCTACTACAATACTAAGAGAAATGACACAGTTCCTGCAAATGACTGCACTGTAGAATATGGAGAATTCTTTGGCCAAGTGCCAAGATGTAAAATATTCTCAAAAGTCTCCCTCACTAATCTCCCAAGGAGAGGAATGCTTCCTCCTTGGAAAGACAAGCTCTGGAAGTGGTGTTGTGAACCTTCCACTACAACACCCTGCAACACAATGTTACACTCTACAAAAATAACATTGTAGCTAAAGGAGGATGCTTAGCTTTAAGCCTGAGTGTGGAAAACTGAAGTAAAATTCTCCTCCAAGAGGCCTCTCAAGGAAGGAGAAGGAATCCCTAAGTAGGAATCCTTGTGCTAAACAACCCTGCAAACTCAACTCAACAGCTGAAGAATGCCCCATAGTCATGCAGACCCTAAAATATATAATCATCAAGCTAACCTAAAATGGCTTCCATCATCTTCCTTATAAACTATGTGAGCCTTCTCACCTTGGGTCCCACCAATTAGGGTTTCCAACATCGCATGATCAATCTCCCTCCAAAACTGCATTGTATCTCCATCATGGCCACTCCTCCATAACAACACTGTTTGATTTGATCAAAGTTGACCTCTTCAACCTAATTCACCCCTTTTCACACCCAAGTGCATTCAATATAGCTCTCATAATTTTTTCTAAATTGATCCTTGTTCATATTGAGCTATTTGCAATGATGATCCACTCCTCCTCATGAATGTTGTTGACTTGGTCAAACTTGACTTTGTCCACATCCATTTGCCCCTGTCCACACATGATGGTGTTGAATCTAGCTACTAGAATGATCCCTTTTCATACCAAGAGGGTTTTTCTGCTAATCCAAGATAAGTATGGGCCTCTTTCCCCATTTATTCATCTACTAGGTGCAAAAAGAAAGAACCAATATTCCTATTAGCTGCATGCTAATTTAGGAATATTACATTCCTCCCCTCCCAAATGTTGCTTGTCCTCAAGCAACTGTAAGGATAGAACTGTAAATTCTCCTTTCCTCCCCCTGTAGCATCATCATATGATGAACTCATCCAAGGAATATGATGATGTTTCATCAATAAATCTCCATAGTGCCCCTCCCAAGCATGTAAGCTACCATTGGGTGAGTATCCCAAATAGAGGTCCTCTCAAGGCATGGAGTCTGAAATGCATTGGGAACCATCAATCCCATGTAAAACCTCCATCACCAAGCTATCATCCATACAAAATGAGCCACCCTCCAGAATGGTAACTCTTGAAGAATCCCCTCCACCTTTGGCTCCTTAAATGTAGGTGGGATGAATAACTGAACATGGTAGACAAAATGACCTACCCCACACTATCTTTATCTCCACTCATGATAAGTTTAGAGTATATGTTGATCATGGCCTGCACACAAGTTGCCCTCAAGTGCCAAAAAGAATATTGGATCTTCAAATATCCTCTCTCCTATGTCATGAATCATGCTAACCCAAACCATTCCATATAAGATGAATTGCACATCATCACCATATGGCATCCAAATTAGAAAAATTTTGAACGTTGTGTGTAAGTTTAGATATTACCAATGGTTTCTCAAGTGGATACATCGGAGTCTTCCCAACTGCTGTTTGAGAACATCATGTGGCAAGTTTTCTTCCAATGAATTACTAGTTGTGCATGTTTGCTCATCTACTATGTGGTAGTAAGCAGCAATATATATCAGCTGTGCATAATCAAAATAACAATACACTTTCCCAAATTCATGTATAGAAGGGTTATCATCATTATAAATGTTGGTCCTAGAGTGACCATGAAACCCAAACATCATCTTACCCCTTTGTGGAGCAATGCACTGTCCATAGATGGTAAGAAGATGAAAATACTCGATGGAATAATCAATAAGTACAGAAATACATTTCTTACCATGCATAATGAGTAAGATGAAAGTGAGGTCCATGGATGAGTTCTCCCATTAGAATCTCCTCATCAAAGTCTGCAAAAATAAGGGTTGCATACTTCCCTTGGAAGACACCATCAATAGAAACATACTCGCAAGTGACAACATTATTGGCCTTAGTGATAAGGCTCTTATCACTCCATTACTCCTTTCTTTGACATTCCACATACCAAATCCATCCACCATCATGCTTCTATGTGAGGAAATATTCTTCCTATGTGGAAGCCTCTTCTTATCCTCCAATGCTGAAGGGTAGCCTCTTTTCACTTTGAATGTGCCATCCCCCTCTCCAGAAATATCATGATAAGTATGGGAAAGATTCTGCCCATACTCTCCCAAGAGAAACCATAGCAACAATAACCCTTGTTGCTCCCTTATCTCTCCCTCATACAAGCCATAGAGTAATATCATGATGGTTGTATTGTATGATGCTCCATACAAAAAAAACTTCTGATGCCATATCATATGGGTACCATGCAGTGCCTCAATCCATAACATACCTTTTGAGAAGGAATCCCTAAGCAGGAATGACTTGTGCTAAACAACCCTGCAAACTCAACTCAACAGCTGAAGAACACCCAATAGTCATGCAGACCATAAAATCTATAATAATCAAGATAACTCCAAATGGCTTCCATCTTCTTCCTTATAAACTATGTGAGCCTCCTCACCTTGGGTCCCACCCATTAGGGTTTCCAACATCACATGATCAATCTCCCTCCAAAACTGCGTTGTATCTCCATCAAGGCCACTCCTCCATAATAGTGTTGTTTGATTTGGTCAAATTTGACCTCTTCAACCTGCTTCACCCCTTTTCACACCTAAGTTCCTTCAATCCAGCTCTCATAAGTTCGTCTAAACTGATCCTTGTTCATATTGAGCTATTTACATTGATGATCCTCTCCTCTTCATGAATGTTGTTGAATTGGTCAAACATGACTTTGTCCACATCCATTTTCCCCTATTCACACATGATGGTGTCAAATCCAGCTACTAGAATGATCCTTTTTCATACCAAGAGGGCTTTTATGCTAATCCAAGATAAGTATGTGCCTCTTTCCCCATTCATTCATCTACTAGGTGGAAAAATCAAGAATCAATATTCCTATTAGTTGCATGCTAATTTAGGAATATTACAACAAATCAATATTCCTATTAGTTGCAAGCTAATTTAGGAATATTACAATGGAAACTTCATATAAAGGATATTTTGCCTTATATGTCACAGAAATCATTATGAGCGACACTGTACTTATGCCTCTCAAATTTTTCCCACCATCGACATGATTAATGCCATAGAGAAGAGACAGGACGAACTCTGGGAATGGCACAAAAAGCACATTGTCGGGTCAATGTCCCCACCCTCACAATGGTGTATCAAGAAAGATAATACAACACACCAACAAAGCATAACCTTGGCAAAGCCTAGGGTAACATCCAGCTTATGTGATATGAATGATCACTGAGTCAACCAATGCAGAGAACTGAAGCATCTTGCAAATAGTTTCTGCATAGTCTCTTCTCTCCCTCAGAAACTCCTCTCAAACCAAGAGAAGATCATGCATACTTATTCCTGAATTTGTTCACACTTTCACCATACGTTTAAGTGTGTACATCTCCCTAAGCTGAGAGCGGCATGAGCTGCGTTGAGTCTACACTCCTCCAAAGAGATATACACACCCAAGCCAACAATACAGAAATGGAAGCATAAGACAACCTCTTCTACGCCAGACCCTTTTCGAGCATCCACATCAAGAACAACGAGTAGCATATAATCTCACACTATCTACTCCATTGTCTCAGTGATACCATGCACCATCTTCACTGGCCCAAATCACACACCAGATTCATGCCAGCTAATGGAAACATTCAGGCAGCTCTATGGCAGGCACAATTTCCACTTACTAGAAATCGACCATCCTAGCGGGGAACCCAACCTTGCGCTTATACAGAATTCCATTACATAGATTCTTCCCCCGCCAAACAACGATGACACAATCCACCATATACAATTTGTATCTGCACATATTGGCGATAGAATTACTGTCGTCTCCTCATCCCACAATTTCCATCTAATTCCCGTCACAAAAGATCAAGGTACCTTGCGCTTTTGCATATATTTCTGCAAGATCCCAAATTTTCATGCTGCCATCGAGCTCCTCAATTACACCCAGCCTCTAGAGAAGCGTGTAGTAAAATTAGAGCTTGTCAACGAAAATCGACGTCATTCACTGTAACACAAAAAGGCCCACAAGAAAAATGTAAAAGCAACATTCGACTGCCACATCACCCCTCGCTCATTCACCGAGGGAGAATTAGTCCTCCGCTACGATGTCACAAAAGAGGCCTTATGGCTAGGAAAGATTGAAACCTTGTGGAAAGGACCCTACATCATTAAACATTTCCTCTAATAGGGGGCATACATCTTGATAGAACCGGATGGGACTTGCCTCAACAACCCCGTCAACAGCCTTTACCTTGAGAAATTCTACCCATAAGGGTCGAGACAGCCATTCCCCTAGAGTGAAAGAACACAAAAACCCAAACACTCCAAATTTTTGACCCAAAGCCTTATTTAAAAGTGCTCAAAGTATCACTATGCATCACCAAAACGAACCCTATTTCGGATTTGCTGATGGAGCATCAAGATGGTCTCAAAATTTAGCTGCAGCCACCTAGGTCATTTACCTCCCTGACCAATCACCACTGTGTTCAAACGGTGTGTTTATCGGTTCAGCAACAAACAATTAGGTAGAATATGACATCGTCATCAGACTTATGTGCGACGCACTCCATCAGGGCATTCGCCATATGCATGTCTACCTCGATTCCTAGTTAGTAGTATCACAGCTAAACCAAACATTTAAGACAAGAGATACACATCTATTTAGAAAATATTTGCGTGCCAAAATATTAAGCAGACAATTTGACTATATCACATTTTCACATGTAAGAAGGAGTCAAATCCAAATAGCTGATCGCATAGTTAAAAATATCCTAAATTGGAATGCATCTCGAATAAATCATCATGCACAAAACCAAAAAATTCCATCAACATAAAAAAATACATAAACAGAAATAGATGATACATCATGTAGAGTCACAAAGAATATCTCTCATATATATATATATATATATTTGTGTGTGTGTGTGTGTATATCTGAGTACAAAAAATAGTGTCGCTAGCCCAACTGCCAGCCCAAAGATACAAAAGTCGTCAAAAATAATGGAAGAATCCTCATAACAAGTGCTTTACCTATGTAAAAAAATACTCTACGGGGGGTGCCCCTTCAAGAAGGGAACTTGGACCCACCACTCCTCCTGGTACCACCACCGAAGTTGTCGTTGCAATTGCAAACACCACCCAACATAGATTGGGCCGATAATCCCACTCGCGGGCCATCACTGTCTCTAACCAAACCTCCTCAAAGTCATCCATGAAACCTCGAGTAGGCATCCCCTGGGTCAAGTGGTCCACTCAACCGTGGAATCCCTCAAGAGTAGAAACCTGAGCGTTAGTTCTGCAATGAGAGCCTCTGCCGCATCATCACGAGCTCGCTCGACCGCAACCTCTCCAGCCACCAAGTTGCTACCATCCCCAGAAGGGACAACACCACGAGCAGGGCCGCCAGCACCACCACCTAGTCCACTTGAATAATCTCCTCCTTGACCACCCCAAGGTCGTCGTGGAGGGTCATGGCCCACCAACCGAGCCACGGGGTGACCCACCTCACCAACATCTGCACAAGAAACCAAAATAATGTCAGTGACACTAGCAAAACACATAAGTACATATATACCCAAAAAAGTGCAGAAAACATATAAAATATACCTGCAGGATCCAAACATAACCAAAAGGTAGACCAATGTCTGGGTCGCCCTGGAAGTCCATTCTCGCATACGAGTATGGCAAGAATATCTGTGTGTTGGCCTCGAACCAAGCCTCTGTCGTGGCATTCCAATAACTCCCCACCATGCCACCATCGCCTCGCAGCATCACCGAAGCCCACCTCCTCATGCGTGGCTCTCGTGGCCCCCCAATAGGCACCACCACTACTGGCCTCAGCAGCACCACCCTCTCGTACATGATGCTGCACAAGATGTTTTCATACGCAAATGACATAGATCCATGTTGGACCTTGTTAAACTCCGACACCATCCCATCAAAACAAAAGTGAGCGAAGTCGAAAAAATGCCTGGACCTCAGCTGACGCAGAACTCCAACCTGTGGGCCAGATGCCCGATGCTGAGCAAACGACCCCGCTAGCCATACGATCACTGCCAGAGCACATTGCTCTGCCACATTTGTAACTGAATAAATGTTGATGCAGCCCACCGTAAGAGGCACCACACCACAATTCCGCCTATGGAATCTATCCAAGTGCACTCTCCCTATAGTGAGTGGATACCTCAACGCTTCACCCTAAGATAATAACCCAGTCACAAAATATATATCTGTCTTAGGATGGATGATCAGGTTCGTACCACGCAACACAAACATGTTGCACCTCCTGCACTAGTTCTGAATAATATACTGTAGAAATCGGTCCTGTGACTGAAGAAACTCATTCTCAGCAAACTTCGAAAGACTCCATAATGCCAACTAATGACACGCCCCAACATCAACATCTAAAGCAGTTTAGATGTCGGGCCAGTCCCGCTCCCTCCACACTAACTTGTCATCAACACAGAGAAAAAACATAATAGGAGGCAAAAGACCAAATAATTTTGTCCCCTCAGCCTTTGCGCACCTGTCCCTTAGATAGGCATGCTAAAATTGGGGAATATGGTGCCCTTATGCGCTTGTCCCTTAAATTTTCCTGCAAAGAAGGCATGCTTTTTCCTAGATCGCCCATGCAATCTAGGCCAAAAGTCACCCAAAATCCATACAAACCTAGTCTGTATAGACCCCAGCATCATCAAACTATAAAAAATTAAAATGCAGGACATCATGGAAGTTACCTAAGCATAGTATCACTAGTCCGCGGTACACAGGCTGACCGCAATGGAAAGAAATTCTATGCAAACACATCTGACCTCTCAAAACTCAGCAAGTATAAATGAATTGAATTAGGGACATATTCACCTATTTATCGCCCTTTTCAAAAACTTCAGAGAGCCATAAAAAGAGGTTAGAAAGTCCATTTTGTGAACCATAATTTGCACCATCACTAACACTCCATGGTGAATAGAAGAAATGCCACATATTCGCATTCCAGAAAAAATAAATTTTCAGCTCCAGCAGGTATGCCCTCTCTCATCTTCCTCTTTAAAGCTCATTCCTTTCAATAATATTTGATAAAATGAATATGATTTCACTTGAGGTATTTTTTTTTTGCAGGAAAAGCCTGCAAACCATCCACAACATTATCTCCTGAAAGTTCTAGAGAAGGCATCTTTCTACCCCCAGCATGATAGAGTCCCAGAGAACTTTGCATATCCTGACATCATTTCTCCATCAGAAATAAAATATAGGGCCCTCATATCCGATCATGTTTATCATCACCTCACCTTGCACATGATAAACATCTGCGTTGGTCGGTAGAGCATCCCCTCCATGGCACCTGTTACCCATAGTAGACCATATAACACAACATAGTTGATGCCATGGCTATACCACTTAAGTCTGGGAAGCACCTCATGCCTATCCATTAATCATGCATAAGGTCAATTTTACCATACAAGATTAACCCTCCTTCTCGGGTGATGCGGTATTACAAGTATATCAAAAGTGCACCACCATGCCTCGCATTTGTCCCACCATACCTCCACCAGCATAATCCCATCTATGATACCTTTTCATGTGCTTCATTAGCCCTGCACATGAGACCAACCAATGGGACCCGCACCCCCACCCCCAACAAAACTCCATCCTCACAACATCAGTGAGTGGACACTTTCATGTTTTGGGGTACTCGTCTCTGTGTTTTGTACAAACTAAACCCCATTATTTTATTCTTTTGGTAAGTGTACAAAGATCACAAACGATGCACTTCATCCCCTCACCCTCACATTTCATATTTTCTCCCATGGAAGTAGTCCTTGAACACCCTTGGTCGGCATATTTCACACCCCACGCATAAAAAACCATGACATTCATAGCCGGTTTATACCCGCCATCAAAGTTTTACCGACTCCAGGGATTTTCCCCTGTAGAAATAAATATGATTGCCGCCAAGTTGCTTAAGTATACTCTGACCTTGGATCACTGAATCCCCATCATCAGTTTTCAGCCACCCCTCACCAACATGCCTATGTTAAACCCACCACATCAAGGTACCCGATCCCTCACATCGGCGACCCGTTGTTCAATTGAGGCTTCCTTTTTGTCAACTTCAACACCCATATTCCAGAAACGAAGCGGTACCTTGGATCACCCCTCTCGATACAAAGGGGAATCCTTAGGTGGCACTGAGGGAGACATCATTGTCCACAGATGTCATCGATCCTCATGACATTCAACTATGAAAAAATATTTCATGTCAAGATGGTATCATACCTTACAACCATTACACTTTGATCAGATCCGTTGAAGACCCATGCCTCCATAAGTGTCTCTATCAACAATGCTTACACGGGAAGGTCCCAACCAACACCTATGTGTACATTTCGCAGCTATATGCCATACCAAGTTTACGCATATGGGTACCACATTCCACCTATATTTAAAGAAAAAATGCCCCTGAGGGCATCAAGAGTCTTCGTCAACAACCACCAGCATCACTACCATAGTAGTGACACAGACAGAACATATATCTGTCAATTTTGTTTAACTAGCCATAGCATCAAGAGCATGGGACATGCTCACCTCATTGAAATTTTTTATATTGTATTATAAATTATATTCTCTAATAGGGTTCCCTTAGACTTGGTCATTCTTGGAAATGGTGCAGGGTGTGTTCAAACCCAAGTCTTGACACAGATCTCTCTCTCTCTATGCATGTTACAAAAAATAAACTACAATGTATTTCGGCTATATAGTCCTTCCTAGACCTCACACATTAGGGGGAAACTATTAACACTGGAAAATCGTATATCAGAAGATGAGATTAATTAATTTCAAGCCAAAGGATTTACAGGGCTGGAAGACATTACATGATCCAGAAAATATTTAAAAATCTCAAAGGTTTAAAGAAAATCAAATTTGAACTGGTATTAAATGTTGATTGCGCGCATTATCCTTTGAGAAGAGCACCTTCTGCGTGCCTTTTTTCTTGATAAGCGCACATTCTTGAGAGTGGAAAAATGTCTAATCGGGACCATATAAAGAAAATGACAAGTTACCCCTTACTTGGAGTCACATAAGGACAGCCACCAACACCTCCTTAGACACTGTGAGCACACAATGAAATATTTAGAGCACACAAAGGAATCATACCTCACCCTTGGGTCACCATCCACAATGTACCAAGGGAGGTGTTAGTCATCAGTAATTTTTGTTAATATCAAAAGATTACTAAATGATGATCCTAGATTTCTAGAAACAAGATTTAAAGAATATTGTAAGTTATAGAAATCTCACTGTCTTCATCATCCTAAGTTTAAATTGTTTTCACTATAATTTCCTCTCTACCTCCTAAAAGGTCTACCTTCACTACTGCAAAATGGATTTTTCTCTTTTGATCTATTTGCCCCATTTCATCACCTCACCCTCACCCTCATTCATAACCCTCTTCCTCTGAAAAGCCCACTTTTTCGCTTCCTAAAAATCTTCCTCAGTCCCCTTCATTTCATCATTCTTCCTTTAAACATATTAAACAATGTAAAAACCCTCTTTTTAAATTGTTTAAAAACTAAATTTTATCCTATTGGGTTATTTAAAATTATACATAAACCCTTTTTATGTATAAAACCCTCTCTTTGTATAAAACAGGCCTTAAGCCCCTTTCTGCTTATTCATTAGCCCCATCCTCATTTTTATAAAACTCTGACCATTCTATTTTATTGAAACCCCCAAAACCTTATTATCCATACCCCTTAACCCTTAAAATAATAAAAAGTGGGCCCAATTTCCCTCACCCCGCCTTTCATGTCACCAAGCCATCTCCACTATTGATTGGGATCTGTTCCCCCGATCCAACGATTGTCGCATCCCCCACCTTGCCACACATTAATATAACCCCAAACTACCCAACAAAATTCTCCACGTCACCTCGTCCCAGGTCCCACCTTCCACTACCCCCGACCCCATTCACATGGTGCCACCTGTCCCTAGGTTCCACCTCCCAAATCTGCTTGTCGCTCCTCTAATCATTCCACACCATAGATCTCATCATCCGAGATCTGACGACTTAGGATGCATATCACATAGAAAGTCGTGACATGTTTAATAATTCCTGACCCACGCGAAATAAGCAGTTTCCACCTGCCATGCGTCAATCACTTAGTGGTATCACGCGTCCATCACCCAAAAAAACTTACCGCCTTCAACCTACGTGATAAACTACTTATGGTTTTTGAAAACCACTTTTCACCTCCACGACAAAATTTAATTTACCCGCCTCGATTTGAATTTTCTCCTAGTTCTGCCTTCGGAACTCTGGCATCTGCACCCTCTCCACCTCTGCAATTTCCTCCCGACAGCTCCAAACCCCTCAAAATGTAGTCAGGCCTTCTCTCGCAGGTTTTTGCTAACATTTTTTTTTTTATGCAAGTTTTAATGGTGGAAAAGGTTCAAAGCTCCCTCCCATAGTCCATAAATGGTGGATGAATCCCTAGGTGATGACGATCCAAGGGTCTAAAATCCAGAATTACGGAGGTCAGAGGCTTTCTCAGGGTTTGATCGATGATGAAGCATGCTCATCAATAGATTTTTAGGGTCCCATAATTTTTCATATTGGCTAAACCAAATGATAGGGTAACATTAGAACAGTCTTTGAAGTCCTAGGACCTCGCCTTCCTGGACTGAGAGAGGGCTCTCTCTATTATGCAAAGGATATGAACTTGTTCACTTCGGATGATTGATTTTAGGCTAGTTGTTAAGTGTAATTTGTTTGTTTGTTTTGGGTTGGGGTAATATGACTAAGTAGGATAGGTGGAATGTAAGCTTATAAAATCAATAGGGCTATGGGGTCAAATGAAGTCAAGGGTGTATAAATGATGAAGAAGAGTGTATTTCAGGGCCGATTTAGCAAGGTTAATGGATCCTTTGGTTGATGCATGAGGTGTAATGAAAACTAAGTTTTGGAAAAACTAAGAGGCCTTAAAAATATATAGTCTGAAAGAAATAACTCATGAGGTAGGGAAAACCATTAATCTCTATGAACAATACTCAAACTGATAAACATGTAAGATGAACATTCTGGTGATACATAGAAGCATTAGAACTCCTAACTTTAGAAATTCACCTTCAGCTTTTTGAGAAAACACATAAGATAAAAAAACAACTCAATATATGGATAGGGAACTCCTAAAAAACATATATCAAACTATCAGGAACTCTGAAACAACTTGGTAAGCATGTGAAAAGGGCAAGATTGAAACGAGACCTCTTTGTCTTAACCTAATCAATCAATATTCCATAAAAAAGCTTCAAAATAAGGTTTTGGAAACTTTAAATAAGCAGGGCATACCATGAATCATATTTATAAGCTAACATACTAACCATTCATGAAACAAAACAAGTTTTAGTGGGCCTAAGGAGAAATCAAGAATTCCTTAAGATGACTAAAAGAGGAAAACGTCAAAACTATAGCAAACAGGAGGATTGAGGTGCTTCCATGAGCATATCTCAACCTATACTTTTCTGATCTATAAAAACCAAGCAGGCAGACTGAAATAAAATGAGGACAAGAAAAAATTAACAAGTTATGAAAACATCACCACTCACCAAGCTATGGAGTCTTGCAAGCAAGCTTCTCCAACATCAAGCCACACAAGCCATTCATTCACTTCATAAAACCAATATCTTGTCCAAGCTCATAAAACCATGTATTTCACTTAAAAACGTCAAGTCCCAACTGTTTACAATAAATCCTCATGTATTATATAACAAATGAGGAGAGGAGAGCCTACTAGAGAATCTAGAAGCCTATTGGCCAAAGAGAAATATCCTAACTTTTCCTTGAGGCCTTACAAGGCCCAAGGCACAAAAATATCTAAATAAATATCTTTTCTAGCTATAAATGGAAATAAAATTGAATTTTAGGCCTGACATGCCTAAGAAAACTTTCCAAACGCACATTTTCCCCACTCAGCCACATGTGCGTAGTGCATTGTGTTAAACAGTGAAAAATTTCCAGGTGCGTAACACCGAAATAGGCCTTTGCAACAGTCTTTTGGAGGTCTTCTCGACACTGGATTTGGCTCCAGGATGGCTCGTTGGAAAGCCTGATGAGTATAATTTCCAAAAATGTTTGATTTGTGCTGAACGGATTTCATTTACCTGATCAAAAATAAAATATGCCAACACTTCTCTATGCGTAACACTTGGTCTGAAAAGGAGGCAGAAAGGTCAAATTTTTTATGTTTTTTGACCCTTTTGAGGGGGTAAAACTGCTTCGAATGATCTGAAAATTGGTGAGCAAACTGTTGGTGATGTTGAAAATACAAAAATGTAAAATTTAAGAGCTGAAGATGCATCAAATTTGTGTGTAATGCCTAGGGTGTTGTGCTCCTAGGGATCGAAATTTGGAAAAAACAAAAAGTTGTCCAAATTGCCTCAAAATTTCTGAGAGATCGCTCAAGAGGTTTTGGATACCTGTTGAAATTCCTCAGCCAAGACTCCAAGGCTATCATGCACTTTGGCTCTTTCTAGGTCTTCTACTTCAATGAGGGCCTTTTTTAGCTTAGCTCTACCAAGCATGATTTTCCTTGCATAATGTTTTGCCATTTTCTTTTGTAGGGCAAGGCCCCTCTTGACCTCCTTGAAATGCTTATGTTCCTCTTTGTAATAGTAGATGACCCTTTCAGCCATATTGAATTCCCTTTCGACTCCTAAATTTTTGCATCTTTTTCCAAGAGGAGCAACCTAGTTTTTATTTCTTGGTCCTCATTGTCATTGTCTAGATCAATGAATTGAGATCCTTGAGAAGTCTTCTTGATCCTTTTTCTCCTTCTTACCTGTACCTTCTGCTCACCTTTGTCCACCTTTCCCTTTCCTTTGTCTTGATTCTTGATTACTGGAGGAGAGATGGCCCTTTTGCCTTTTTGAGGTAGCAAACACATCTCTTTTTCCTCTGTGATAGGTGCATGTGAGAGGTTTTATGATGGTGTCTCTACCTTTAGAGGTGCCACAAGCCTTTTCATCTTCTTCATCATAAGACCCAGTATTTTTCCCCTTTTTCTCATCACGGGGCTTATTGATTTCAACTCTATTTTCTTGCTCATTGTTTCCTTCTTGAGAGGCCGCCTCTTCTTGGTCATAATCACTCTATTGTTCCTCTTATTTAAACTCTGTTTTTGTCCCATAATCTTCATCATTTTCACCACTTTCATCATCTTTATCAAGCTCTGCATTTGCCTCAATTTTTTCAACCTTTACTTCACTTGCATCTTTCTCTTGATTTCTATTGTCATCATTTTTCTGTTTGTTGTGGCTATTATCACTTTCCTTCTCACTATTTTCCTCTTCCTTGTCTTATTCATCTTCCTCAGCATCCACCTCACTGTCCTCTTCCTAATTATCTTCATCTATCTCAGTTTCTACCTCACTGTCCTCTTCCTCATTATTTTCATACTTTTTTTCTTTATTAGAGCCACTGTCAGCTTCTTCACTAGGCATATTAGGAGAAGAGATAGAGGGTGAATTCCTTTGTGGAGAAGGCATATGGATAGATGATGGAGGAGTGGATGTAGGTGGCTGTGAAGTGGAGGGTAGATTCTGCTGAATGAAGGCTTGGGGGTTTGTAAAAACATCATGTGAGATGAAGACTTCCAAATGGATTCCTTACTTCTCTAACTGGTGTAAGACAATCATTTTGATCAAGGAGTGGTGGAAGAAGCTCGACTTCTGGTGGTCGTAGCTTTTTTTCTTGACAAGTGAGGCCATCTTGTAAATGCTCAGGAAAAGGTAGTATGTTAGGTTCATCATTTTGACTTTGGTGAAGTGAATTAGTAACCTTATATGATATGAGTAAATCGTAGAGTATCTCCCCTCACAGGTGAAATATCTGGTGATCTGTTTCATGAGTAAGGTATACCTCTCTAACAAGTGGGAGAAAGGAAAAAAAACATTGCAGCCTTGTTGATAGCTTGGTTTTAGGTAGGGCTCATAATAGCTCAACTCCAAATTATTTTGTTTAAACCATATTTTACCAATGTCTGGTATACCTATTGCTTTAGAAATGGGTTCAAATGAGAGCTCAGAATCTACTCCTGCTAGGCTAACTTGGTGATTTTGTAAGCCAAGGATGAACAATCTAGTCAGGTCTGAGTGGCTTTTGACTTGATTGACCTTTTCACAAAAATGATAACACCCAACATCCTGAAAGCATGAAATGATCATGGGAGAGGAAGTAATCTGGATGGTGTCTAGGGGCTCAAACCTAGTTTCCCTTCCTCCCTTGTGTTTAGGCTTGGAATTTCTTTGGCTTTGATCACTGCTGGTATGAACTTCTCCTTCAGACATGGTGGCGGGTTTTAGCATAGCAAGTCTTTTAGATTTTGTTGGAGATTTTTTAGATCAAAAGGCTGCAAAGAGTGAGGTGATGGGTGAATTTTTCAAATGGGGGCCAAGATGAAACTCTCCAAGAGTGCACTCGGTGTTTTAGAGGTTTTTTTGATGCGACTTAGCCTCCTCTGGCACATATAAAGATTTTCTCCTTTAAACCCTAACCAAAGTTATTTAAAATTGATTTCTTAGGTAGCCTAGGGTTTGGTTTAATTAAGCCTTTAAATATCTCTTTACTTAGGAAAATGAAATATTTGGAGGCAAGAAATAAAATCACTAACCTTATGTTTTTTATTGCAAGAAGTTTGTAGGAGAAAAACCGAAATTTTGACTGTTTTTAGCAAGTTTGGACAAAATTTTCTTGTGCGTAGAGCTAGTGCATATCATCTGTGTGTTGTGCCCGTGCATAGCACCAGGTTAGCTTGGGCTGGAGACGGGCCAGTCAAGCACTCAGGAGCATAGCGCCGGTGGCCAACAGGAAATTTCGGGCACTTGTTGTGTCTGTGCATAACACTGGCCCAGGTGCGTAGCACCATGCCCTGGTTGCGCGACGCAGTATTAAATAACATTGCGGCCACCCCCCCTATGCGTAGCACTGAGATCTAGGTGCGTAGCATCAGTCTCGGTGTATAGCGCCGGCCTCGGTGTGTAGCACCTGGAGATTTTCACCTATTTGCATAGAAAGTTTTGAAACCTTCTCTCAACGGCTTCATTTGGCTTGGAGATGAAAAATGATGCGAGGGGAATACCCAAAAGGCCTTTATAACCTTCTTGAAAGATAAATTTGAAGCCAAACTCAATTTTATAATGTTCATTTCCTTTCACTTTTTCTCACTATGTTTTTATCCCTTTTTGGTCCTATAGGTGATGTTTTGGAAAAACAAGTTTCCTTTTTGTGCTTGGAGCCCTTTTGATGTGTCTACTGTGCTAATACAACCCTTCAACCAAGTCTTAACCAGTGGCTTTAAACCATTTCAAACAGTGAACCTATTTATGATGTTTATCACCGATACACATCAAACTTTGTCATACTAGCCATTTTTCCTTTGACTGATATTTATGTATTTGAAAACATTCTTTCCTGTGACCTTGTGGAGTATAGTGCCTATCTGCAAAACCATATAAGGTAGCTGGGAAAACCGTGAAACCATCTGCTGTGATGAAGGAAGTTTCTTGCTCACATTTTTTACCCTCTTTGTCTATCTCCCCAAGATTCTAAGATTTTTGGGATACTTTAGAAAAACAAATAGTCTTATCTTTTGAGTTGTCAAAGAGACACTTATCAATTTTAATATTTAATGTCTAAAGCCTTCAATGGTATTTGGAAGGGTTTTAGGTGTTCTTTTCCTTTGTAACCTTAGCATTTCTCTACTACTTGGTCAAAATAGTCAACGAATCTTGATTCCCAACAAATAAATACCTTGCTGCTTTCTTCTAGGTTGTGAATGGTCCTCTCATGATGGTCCTCATTTTTTACCTTACCTCAAGGCTAATCTGATGGCTTTTTGGTCTTATTTGCAAGAATTCAAGAAAAGGGCAACTGTCCCTCTACAAGTTTCATGTTTTAAGCCAAACAACCTTTTAATGATCTTTTTGATTGATGTACGGTGTTGCTTATGTGCCACTTTCTTTTATGACCTCTATGGACCTTTTTATGGGAAGAAATTCATAACACTCTGTCAAGATATCATGTTATTTATTGTAAAATTAAGCCTGTTTGTATCTATCTACCAGTTGTGGATGCATTTATAAGCTTTTTAGGTCTCCTTCTTTGCCTCTGTTTTTGTTGTTGACCATTTACAAAACATTCCTGCAGAAATGCTTTGACATGGTAAATTGCTCCTTTGCAGGCTTACTACTTGATCAAGAGGATACCTTTGGAGGTCTTTGATGTTCTTTGGAAAATGATAAGCCTCATCCTTGTATTCTCTTGACTTTACCTTTGAATACCTATGGAAATATTTAATTTAGAAACATGATAGTGCATAACCTAGGTGACCCTATTTGACTTATTGTAATGCTCTTGGAATAGGTTTTTTGACTGAAAAATTCAAATAGGGTTTGGATGAGGAGAAAGGGTTTTTGACACTATTATGCACTATCATCCTAGACAACTAGAAAACCTTGTTTTACTTCAAAGAGATTTTAGACAGGGAGTTTTGACAACACCATTTCTTGAGGCAGTTGGTGAGTAGGGGGAAAAGTTTAGTCTACTTGGCGAAATAAGGTATGAAAATAGAGGGCTTAGGCAAACATAGACATAGTGTTATAGGAAAAGGTGGAAAACATAGTGAGAGTGTGGGACATCAGTTCAGCATTTGGTCTTTTCTGGGTGATAGATTGGCCATGCTTTGACAATAAAGTGAGATAATGAAAAAAATTTCTCTGAGGAGCTTTCTAGAACTCACATGATTCTTGAATTTTTTTTTCTAGAAATATTGGACAAAGCATTTAGTCAAACACATAAAAATTACTGATGACTAACAGTGGCTCCACTTAGGGAGGGCAGCTCCTTTTCAAGAGGTGTCCATAATTTGAGATCTCTTGGTTTATGAAGACCATTGCCTCATCCATTGGGCAGATTTTATCTTTTCTTTTGTTGTTTCTTACCCTGAAGTAGTGATTTTGAAAATATGAAAGCATGCTTAGCTCAACTTCACTTTTACCTACCCAACGTACTCGCCTAACATTTTTTTTCTTCCTTGGGTGCATTTGAACAGGAAAACCCATTAACATTTTATTTTGAAAGTGAAAACAAACTATATACTTCTACACTTATCTCTTTTGGGAGTTCAGATTAGGCTATTGAACTCCTTTGATTCTCTACTTATTCTACTCAACTATCAAGGTTAAACTGTTTGATAGGATTTATTAACTAAGCTAAAAGCATGAAATTGAAAACATGACTAGATCAAGATTATAAAATTTGATTTATCATGGGTTTGTGGCATAAAAGCAAGCTGCACATAAATGCTATTTTTGTACAAAATAAGACTAGAAAAATCAGGGCTAAGATACATAGTTTGCTATTCATCCCTATTTTTCTCCTTGGTTCTGTTTTGAGCATGTGGACCCAATATCTTTCTTTCCTAATATATTTTCTTTGACAAGTCAAGCTTTAATGTTTTGACCAGCATTATTTTCACTAACTTATGAACAATAAATTTAAAACATGTTTAGCCATGATTAGGCTAGATAGCTGAATAAGACACTCTTTTTTCATTAGTAGCAACATTTAGGCTTGCACACTTTCAGTATTACTATTTTTGGGTATGGGGTTGTACCTTGTTTTGAATCTGCCCTCTTTTCTATTTTTTTTATTTTTTTGTGTTTTCTCTCTTTTTGAATTTTTCTTCACACAATGGTATGTACAATGAGGGAAAATTTTAAAGCTAGGAATATTGGAAAATGTAGTGTTTTAGTGTCCTGCCATTGACAGGACCTCCAAATGTTTTAGTTCCATGAGGTTCTTGTAAAAATAAGGCATTGTTAAATATATCTGAACTAATAATGAATGGCCTTTTACACAAGTTTTCAAACTTACCATGTTTACATTTATCTTCTCTCCTTGAGTCCCACTTCAACACCTTATCTCAAATATAGAAATCATTGTCTTTGCTTCTTCTATCAAAGATTTTCTTCATATTTTCCTGTACTAACCGTGTCTTTTTGTACACGTCCTCTCTTTTCTGCTGTAAATGGATAGTTTGGTTCAACCTCCTTTGCATGTCATTTTATTCTGATTGTACTTCTTGTAACAGTTTCATTACCGGGACTCCCAAAGATGTCGGGAAAATGGTGTCCATGCCATACACTAATTTATAGGGGGACATGCCAATTGATTTCTTGGTGGTTAGTATATCATCCCATAGTGCATGTACTAGCTTTCCATGCCATGCCTTTTGATTCTGTTCCAAAATCTTCTTAATGATATTGACCAGGATTTTATTAAAGGACTCGGCTAACCCATTACCTTAAGGGTAATAAGCTGTGGAATGTCCTAGTGTGATGTGATATTTATCACAGAAGTCAACCATTCTTTTGGATGTAAAGGCAGCCGCATTCTCTATAATTATTTTCCTGGGGCAACCGAATCTAGACAGAATGTTGGTCTCAAGAAATTTGATAATGACTGAATCGGTGGCATTCCTAGAGGGGATGGATTCTATCCATTTGGTAAAGTAATCAGTAGCTGTAAGGATCCATTTGTGTTGGGAAGATGAAGAAGGGTGGATCTCTCTAATGAATTCTAAACCCCATTGTTGAAACATAGCTTCAACAATGATCGGATGTAAAGGAAAAGGTAAAAGCTTTCTTTTGCCATTGAAAATTTGGAATTTATGGCAAGTCATGACTAGTTTGTGGGTGTCGAAGAATAGTGTAGGCCAATAGTAACTGGCTCTAAGGATCTTCTTAGCTGTGGTTTTCCAGTAAATATGGCCCCCACATTCTCCCTCATGCATTTCATGAATGATATTTCCTTCATCATCCTCAAGCAAACATTTAAGAAATATACCAATAAGATTCTTCCAGTATAGAACTTCATCTAAAATGCAGAATTTTAAAGATATTTTTTTCACGAAACTTTATTTTTCCTTTGATAAGGTAGGAGGAGCATTAATATAGAGTGCACAAAAAGAATATTAGCATACCAAGGTGAATTTAAAAATAATTCTTCAACATGAGGAGCTGTGCATTCTTCTTGTTCTTCAAAAGAGTCAACAAAATTCATATCTAATGCTTGGATATTTGTTTCAGCCATGAGTTTGGAAAGTTCTTGTCCTTTAACTAGTTTAGTGGGTCTGATTTCTAAATAATATTCTAAAATAATAGCAATCCACTTTCCCCTTTTACCATCTGGATCCTGATTTAAGATATCTTTGACAGTTGTGTGCAGAACAAAAGCAATAATATGAGAATGCAAAATATAAACTCTAAAGTCTTTCAATGCTTTTATTAATGTGAAGGCCTATTTTTCCATGATGTTATATTTTAAGGGGGCATCCATAAGGGCTTTGCTAAAGAAAGCTATGGGTTGTTCTTGTCCCATTGTGTTTTTTTGTAACAACACCACAACCATAGTATGTTCATATGCAAATGAGAAAATATAGAAGTCTTTGGTGAAATCGAGACTTATTAGAATTGGTGTTTGGGTGAGTGATTTTTTACCCAGTTCAAAATATTGTTTGGCCTCCAAAGTCCATTTAACTCCTACCTCTTTTTTTAGCATGTTTGTAATATTTCTCAAGAGTTCTGCAAGGTTGGGAATGAATCTTCTTAAGAAGTTGATTTTCCCAATAAAGCATTGCAATTCCTTAATGTTTCTAGGAGGGCTAATTTGCAATATGCCTTCAAAGCTTTTGGGGTCTATTTTGATTCCTTGTTCAAAGATGATGTGGCCGAGAATTTTTCCTTCCTCGATACCAAACAATGTTTTCTTGGGATTCAAAGATAGTCCATATTTCCTACATTTTTTGTAAACTTTTCTTAAGTGGACTAAGTGCTCCTCATCGGTCTTGGAGTAAACAGTGATGTCATCAAGGTAAATGACTATGAAGTAGGCTATGTCTTCTGAAAAGGCTATGTCAATGGCTCTTTGAAATGTGGCCCCTGCATTCATCAATCCAAATGGAATTTTAACATACATGAATGTGCCCCAAGGAGTGGTGAAGGCAGTTTTGTTTTGATCACTCGGGAATACTAGCACTTGGTTGTAACTGGAAAAACCATAAAGTAGCGAGATTATTTTAGAGCCAACTACCTTTTGTAGTATGTGGTCCATTTTAGGCAAGGGATAGTTTTCTTTCAAGGAGGACTTATTCAGATTTCTAAAGTCATTGCAAAGTCTAATCTCTCCGGTTTTATTCCTAACTGACACAAGGTTGGAAACCCATTCAGAGTATCTGAGAGGGACTATTATCCCAGTGTCATACATATTTTTGATATCTTGTTCAAATAGAGGTAATAAGACAGGGTTTATTCTTCTTAACTTTTGTTTGAAAGGTTTTTGGTTCTCCTTGAGAGGGATTTTGTGTTGAATAATGCTTGTGTCATAATATTTTAAATCTTGATACCCCCATGCAAACACATCTTTAAACTCCTTGAAGAGCTCAATATATTTTTTATTTATGTGAGAAAGAAGGGTCTTAGAAATTTTGATCATTTTAGGTTCCCTAGTGCTTCCTATGTTGTATTCCTCTACAACAGCCTCAGTAGATTCTATCTTTGGTTTTTTACATACATCATTAAAATCAAAAAGCTCTTCCAAAGGTGCAAGGCCTCTTCGTAATGTGTCATTCTTATAGTGTAAAAATTCAAGGTCTCTTTGGTCTAGGTCCTCACAGATCTCAGCTTTAGAAGGATGTGTGATCAGATTTGTATCAGCAAAAGAGGGAAAATCTGATTCATGATCTCCATCTTTAGCAGGACTGTCTCCCTCATGTTCTAAGCTAGGTTTAGTTAATGTAAATTCATTCCTATATTGTAGGAAATCATCAATTTGTTCATCACCCTCAAATACCTGCCAATAATTAATGTTTTCAGGTACCGTAGGATGATGTTTGACTTTGATATGGTTTTTCTCACTTGCAAGTGGTATTTGGCAATTTCTAGCAGCAAAGGCGAGCTCATGGGCAAGGCTATTTTGGGCTCTAGGATGTAGGTGACCTCATATTTCTTGAAAGTTTTGAGGAGGTCTAGGGCTGCATTTCTGTACTCTCTTTAAATCTTGGGTTCTTGGCTCAGTATCCACCTTTGATCTATTTAATGACCATCTCTGAATCTCCCTGGGCTGATATTTTCTTAGCTCCTAAGTCTTCAAGAAAGTGTAAACTGAGGAGGAGAGCCTCGTATTCTGTAATGTTATTAGTACATTGAAATTCCAATCTGTAAGAATGGCCCTCGTGTGTGTTATGTATCCAAACAACAGCCCCTGAACCGGCCTTGCCACATGAACCGTCAAACCTCATGTTCCAAAGTGTTTCTATTTCATGTTTATCACTGAGTTTTTGTTCAGGGTTGTTAAAGTTTTGGTTGTCATTTTCCTCATTTGAGGGTGAGTATGAGTGTTCCGATGAGCCTAGCTCTTTCTTACTTCCTTTTTTTTGTCCACTAATATCATTCTCATTATGCAAGATAAAAGAATCCAAATCTAAATGTATGGAATAAACTAGGGTGTTGTTAGGCCTATCTTGGATACTCACCATATTTCAATCAAACCAAAATATTATATCGAGAATCCCACAGGGATAGTAGCATAAGACATGTCAAGTTGGAGGTTTCCCAGAAGTTTGGCTCCCCAATATCGGGACAAAAGCATGCCATATTTGGGGGAAATGTCAGCCACGACTATATCCAAGACCAGGCTCTTAGCAGGGATTTGTGCCAGATTGACACATAAGTCCTTGATTAGGCCCAAGAATTTAAATCTACTTAAATCGAAGGAATACAGATCTTTATAGGGCCTAGTTATTTCTAGGCCCAATATTTCCATCACTACCTTCGGCATGAGGTTGTGAGAGGCACTAGAGTCAAGCATGGCATTATGTAGGATTTTGTTGTGTATGTTTAGGCTGACATAGAATGGGGGAATGGCTCATTCTTGGTATTTTCCATCTACTTCGGGTCCATAAAATAGCTTTGGTTTATCATCTGTCAAATTCAAAATATTGGTATCATTTCCTATGTTCAAAACTTTCAAAACTTGGGAGCGGTACATATCCTGCACTACCAGTTCAATGAGAGGGATGGTTATTTTGATTTTAGTTTTCTCCTTCAAAAATGAAAGGTATTTGAGTTTTAGACATATTTACATCAGTTTTATCAACCATAAATTTCTCCACATTTTTAATTTTCTGATTTTGGTTCGAGGCATTAGTCACTAGAGTTTTTTGAGGGCCGCTAGTGGAGGTGCGAGGACAACTTGTGTCAACTCCTGGTTGTCTAGCGTTATCCTTGTTGGGATCAGTTTTCTTAGCCATGGTGCTGTTATTGTCTGTTGTTCTTTTAAGAATGTTTTTGGGAGTTTTCTTAACAACAGTGTCTGAGTTGTTTTTCTTGGAGTTGACTTGGTTTTTCTTACTCCTAAGATCATATTACCTATGGAATTCCATTATGGAATTTTATAATCCCATTTTGTGGTCTTTGGAATCTTCATAGCTTATTTCATCTTGGTTTGAGAAGAAAAAACCTTGTTCTTCTTCTATGAGAAAAACCTCACCCTCACTATCAGAGCCTATTAAGTTTAGATGATTCTCATCTAGTTGTTCAATATCTCTTTCCCCTTCATCAACATAGTTATCTTGGAAGGGTGGCCTAATTTGTTAATCATTCTCCCTTGTTTTGTTTTGGGGCGGGTCTCTTCTAAAATTTTGATTCTGGTTTCTGTTTTGGGGAATTGTTTGGTTGTCCCTAAGGGGTGTTCTTTCGTTTATGCTTATTCTCTCCATCATTCTTTCTGTGCTCCTAAGAAGCTTGTCCATCTTCAAATCATATGAGGAGGTGGAGGGCATGGTGTCATCTTTGTATGTTACCCTCTTTTCTGATCTTAGCCTAGCTCTTTTTTCAATTAAGTTGGCCTCTACACTTATAGCTCCTTTTTGCATGTCTTCTAAAGTTAGTGGCTCTATTTATCTTAGTTTATAGGCCATATCAGGGTCAAAACCCTCCGGGAATTTAGCTAAGTCTAGGCCTAATGGGGGTTTCATGTTTGGCGGTAGTGTGTTGTAAACACTATTGAACCTAGTGCAATAGTCTTGGACACTTTCTCCCGTTTTTCTTTTAAGATTACTATATTCTGAAAGGATCTGAAGAGGGCTTTTATTGATTTCCCATTTGTTTATGAAATTTTTGTAAAGGGAACGAAGATCATGTATGTTGTTGGGAGTTAGGCTTTTGAACCATTTCTTAGCTTCTCCTCCTAGGCTTTGGGCAAAAATCCACATCTTCATGGTTTCCTCTTCTAATTCCATCTAGTCAAAAGTATCATTCATTCTATCTACATGTTGTTGGGCGGTAGTGGATTCAGCCCCAGTGAAGTGTGGGATCCTGGATTGGTAATCATTTGGAAAAGGTACTAATGGTTGTGGTAACACAGAGGGTGCATACCGTGCTGCCATGGTGGGAGCTAATGGTGGATTTACAAGTGGAGGATTTGTGCTATGAGATGAATTGGTTTTCACAGTGGTGGTGTGAATGGGTGTGACGGGAGTACTTGGACCAGTAAACTAATTCTGAGCAGACTTGGGATGAAAAGGGCCAAAGTGGTGGAGAATTTGGAAATCAAATGGTGTGGAAGGAGAAGCTTCTCTGCTAAGACTTTGTTGCAAGTCTATGGGCTCAAGGTCAGTATGGTCGATTCTACTTTGTGACTTGGTTTTGAAAAGGTTTTTGGTATGGTGCAAGTAAAACTGGGGATCTTGTAAGGCTGTAAGTTGTTCAGGTACAAGGCTTGCTTTATGAATGGTCCTATTAGTAGCTAAGTTTCCAGTTTCAGAAGTTTTCCAAATAATCGTTTGTGGGTCATCAACTATAGTAGGAGGGTTTGGGTCCGGATGAGATCTGGTATTGATTCTTCATGGAGCCAGATTTCAAATTCAAAATTTAAAGAGGTTGAAAGTTTATGACTGCTTTCGGAAGGATGACCTCTCTAGGTGCTATAAAACTCACACAGTGTGTGACTAGGTTTCTAGACTTCTCAGGGCTGGTTTGATGCAGTCCTACATGAGTCTATAGATACATAAAAAAAATTAGAAGGCCTACTTGAGGCTAGTGGAGTCGCCAGGTGGATTTGTTTAGTTGTTTTGAAGATATGTTGTCTATGGTCCACCACCAATACCGAAAAAAATCCAATCTAGAAATGTTTTGGGGTTTTCTAAGTTTCTATATGTAGCCCGAAGGTTTGTAAGAGTGTCCTATAGCCGATTCATAAATCTTCTAAGATGTTGAAAAAGCTAGATTCTACTCTTAGGCTATCAGTTAAGTTTTCTATTATTTGACGAAGGTTTCTGAAGTCCTAAGGGATACTTAGTTTGTCACTCACATTAGAGGTTGCATCATAATCACCATTGTGTTAGTGATAGTGATGAGGTAGCTATAAATCATAGGATACTATTTTATGAAGGGATTCTGGATTCCTAATGGGTACATAGATTGTTATGAACTCAGAAGGTCCCACCGGGATCACCATTATGTTAGGGTCCCATAATTTGGCAGATTGGCTAAACCAAATGACAGGGTAACATTAGAATATTCTTTGGATTCCTAATACCTAGCCTTCCCGTACTCAGACAAGGTTTTCTCTATTATGTGAAGGATGTGAACTTGTTCACTACGGATGATTGATTTTATGCTAATTGTTAAGTGTAATTTGTTTGCTTGTTTTGGGTTGGGGTAAGATGACTAAGTAGGATAAGTGGAATGAGATATTATCAAATCAATAAGGCTATGGGGTGAGATGAAGTCGAGGGTGTCTAAATGATGAAGCAGAGTGTATTGCAGGCCCGATTTAGCAAGTTTACTAGATCATTTGGGTGATGTATTAGGTGTAATGAACATTAAGTATGGGAAAAACTAAGAGGTATTAAACATACATAGTCTAAAAGCAATAAATCATGAGGTACATAAAACCATTAATCTCTATGAACAATACTTAAACTGATAAACATGTAAGATGAACATTCTGGTGATACATAGAAGCATTAGAACTCCTAACTTTAGAAATTCACCTTCAGCTTTTTGAGAAAACACATAAGATAAACAAACAACTCAACGTATGGAGAGGGAAGTTCTAAATAACATATATCAAACTATCGAGAACTCTGAAACAAGTTGGTAAGAATGGGAAAAGGGAAAGATCGAAACGAGACCTCTTTGTCTTAACCTAACAATCAATATTCCATAGAAGAGCTTCAAAATAGGGTCTTGGAAACTTTAAATAAGAAGGGCATAACATGAATCATATTTATAAGCTAACATGCTAACCATTTACGAAACAAAAGAAATTTTTAGTGTGCCTAAGGAGAAATCAATAATTCCTTAAGATGACTAAAAGAGGAAAACATCAAAACTATAGAAAATACGAGGTTTGAGGTGTTTACATGAGCATATCTCAACCTATACTTTTCTGATCTATAGAAACCGAGAAGACTAAAAACAATGAGGACAATAAAACATTAACAAGTTAGGAAAACATCACCATTCACCAAGCTATGGAATCCTGCAAGCAAGCCTCTCCAACATCAAGCCACAGAAGCCATTCATTCACTTCATAAAACCAATTTCTTGTCCAAGCTCATAAAAGCATGTATTGCTCTTGAACACATAAAGTCCCAACTGTTTACAATGAATCCTCATGTATTATATAACAAATGAGGAGAGGAGAGCCTACTAGAGCATCTAGAAGCCTATTGGCCAAAGAGAAATATCCTAACTTGTCCTTGAGGCCTTGCAAGGCCCAAGGCACAAAACTATCTAAATAAATATATTTTCTGACTATAAATGGAAATCAAATTTATTTTTAGGCCTGACATGCCTAAGAAAACTTTCCAAACTAACATTTTTCCCACTCAGCCACATGTGCGTAGCGCACTGTGTTAAACAGTGAAAAAGTTCCAGGTGCGTAGCGCCGAAATAGGCCTTCTTGCAACAGTCTTTTGGAGGTCTTCCCGACACCGGATTTGGCTTCGTGATGGCTCCTTGGAAAGCCTGATGAGTTTAATTTCAAAAAAAAAATTATTTTTGCTGAATGGATGCCATTTAACTATTGAAAAATGAAATCTCTGAATACTACTATGTGCGTAGCACCTGGTCTGAAAAGGAGGCAGAAAGGTCAACTTTTCGATGTTTTTTGAACTTTTGAGGGGGTAAAACTGCTCCAAATTATCTAAAAATTGGTGAGTAGACTATTGGTGACGTGAAAAATCCAAAATTTTAAAATTTGAGAGCTGAAGATGCACCAAATTGGTGCGTAGTGCTTAGGGTGTTGCGCTCCTAGCAGTCAAAATTTGGAAAAAAAGAAAAAATTGTCCAAATTGCCTCAAAATTTGTGGAGAGACCCCTCAAGAGGTTTTGGATACCTATTGAGAAGCCTCAGCCAAGACTCCAAGGCTGTCATGCACGTTGGCTCTTTTTAGGTCTTCTAGTTCAATGAGGGCCTTCTTTATCTTGGTGCTAGCAAGCATGATTTTCCTTGCATAATGTTTGGCCATTTTATTTTGTAGGGAAAGGCCCCTCTTGACCTCCTTGAAATGATTATGTTCTTGTTTTTAATATTAGATGACCCTTTCAGCCATATTAAATTCCCTTTCCCACTCCTGAAGTTGTGCATATTTTTCCAAGAGGAGCAACCTAGTTTTCATCTCTTGGTCCTCATTGTCACTGTCTAGATCAATGAATTGAGATCCTTGAGAAGTATTCTTGATCCTTTTGCTCCTTCTTACCTGTACCTTCTCCTCACCTTTTTCCACCTTTCCCTTTGCTTTGTCTTGATGCTTGATTACTAGAGGAGAGATGACCCCTTTTCCTTTTTGAGGCAGCAAACACATCTCTTCTGCCTCTGTAATAGGTGCATGTGAGAGGTTTTATGATGGTGTGTCTACCTTTGGAGGTGCCACAAGACTTGTCATATTCTTCATCATAATACCCATGGTTTTGGCCTTTTTGCTAATCACGAGGCTTACTTATTTAAACTCTGTTTTCTTGTTCACTGTTTTCTTTTTGAGAGGTTGCATCTTCTTGGTCATCATCACTCTATTGCTTCTCTTCTTTACACTCTGTTCTGTCCCATAATCTTCATCATTTTCACCACTTTCATCATTTTTATCAAGCTCTACATTTGACTCAATGTTTTCAACCTTTTCTTCACTTGAATCTTTCTCTTGACTTCTGTTGTCATCATTTTGCTGTTTGTTGTGGCTATTATCACTTTCTTTCTCACTACTGTCCTCTTCCTTGTCTTCTTCATCTTCCTCATCTTCTACCTCACTGTCTTGTTCCTCATTATCTTCATCCATCTCAGTTTATACCTCACTATCCTCTTCCTCATTATTGTCATCTATTTTTTATTTATTATAGCCACTATCAACTTCTTCACTTGTCACATTAGGAGAAGAGATAGGCGGTGAATTCCTCTATGGAGATGGAATATGGAGAGATGATGGAGGAGTGGAGGTAGGTGATTGTGAAGTGGAGGGTAGATTCTGCTGAATGAAGGCTCGGGGGTTTGTAAACACATCTTGTGAGATGAATACTTCCCAAGGGATTCCTTGCTACTCTAACTAGTGTAAGAAAATCATTTTGATCAAGGAGTGGTGGAAAAGGTTCGGCATTTTGTGGTCATAGATTCTTTTCTTGACAAGTGAGGCCATCTTGTCAATGCTCTGGAAAAGGTAGTATGGTAGGTTCATCATTTTGAATTTTGTGAAGTGTATTAGTAACCTTATATGTAATCAGTAAATCCTAGAGTATCTCCCCTCATAGGTAAAATATCTGATAACCTATTTCATGAGTAAGGCATACCTCTCTAGCAAGTGGGAGAAAGGAAAAACATCCTTGCAGCCTCGTTGACAACTTGGTTTTAGGTAGGGATCATACTAGCTCAACTCCCACTTCTTTTGTTTAAACCGTATTTCACCAATGTCTGGTATACTTGTTGCTTTAGAGATGGATTTAGATGAGAGCTCAGACTCTACTCTTGCTAGGCTAACTTGGTGATTTTGTAAGCCAAGGATGAACAATCTAGTCAGGTCTGAGTGGCTTTTGACATTATTGACCTTTTCACAAAAATGATAACGCCCAACATCCTAAAAGCATGAAAGGATCATGGGAGAGAAAGTAATATAGATGGTGTCTAGGGGATCAAACATATTTTCCCTTCTTCCCTTCTGTTTAGGCTTAGAAGGTCTTTGGCTTTCATCATTACTGGTATGAACTTCTCCTTCAGACATGGTGGCTAGTTTTAGCACAACAAGACTTTTAGATTTTGTTTGAGTGTAATTAGGTCAAAAGGCTGCAATGAGTGAGGTGATGGGTGAATTTTGAAAATTGGGGCCAAGATGAAACTCTCAAATATTGCACTCAGTGTTTTAGAGGTATTTTTGATGCCACTCAGCATCCTCTGGCACATATAACAATTTTCTCCTTCAAACCCTAACCAAAGGTATTTAAAACTTATTTCTTAGGTAGCCTAGGGTTTGGTTAAATTAAGCCTTTAAATATCTCTTTACTTAGGAAAATGAAAGCTTTGGAGGCAAGAAATAAAATCACCAACCTTGTATTTTTTATTGCAGGAAGTTTGGAGGAGAAAAACTAAAATTTTGACTATTTTTAGCAAGTTTGGACAAAATTTTCTTGTGCATAGTGCCAGTGCATAACACCTGTGCGTAGTGCCCATGCATAGCACCAGGTCATCTCGGGCTGGAGACGAGCCAGTCGGGCACTCAGGAGCATAGCGCCGGTGGCTGACAGGAAATTTCAGACACTTTTTGTGTCTATGCGTAACACTTCCCAGGTGCATAGAATCGTGCCCTGGTTGCATAGTGCAGTGTTAAGTAACATTGCGGCCACCCCTCCTGTGCGTAGCACTGAGAGCAAGGTGTGTAGCACTGAGAGCCAGAGTGCACTTAATGTTTTAGAGGTTTTTTTGATGCCACTCAGCCTCCTCTGGCACATATAACAATTTTCTCCTTGAAACCCTAACCAAAGGTATTTAAAATTGATTTCTTAGGTAGCCTAGGATTTGGTTTAATTAAGCCTTTAAATATCTCTTTACTTAGGAAAATGAAAGCTTTGGAGGCAAGAAATAAAATCACCAACCTTGTGTTTTTTATTGCAGGACGTTTGGAGGAGAAAAATCAAAATTTTGACTCTTTTTAGCATGTTTGGACAAAATTCACCTGTGCATATGCTAGTGCATAACGCTTGTGTGTGATGCTCGTGCGCAATGTTGGGTCAGCTCGGGCCAGAGATGGGCCAGTCGGGTGCTCAAGAGCATAGCACCAGTGACCAACAGGAAATTTCAGGCACTTGTTGTGTCTATGCATAACACTGGCCCAGGCGCATAGCACCGGGCCTTGGGTGCACGACGCAGTGTTAAATAACACTGCGGCCACCCCTCCTGTGTGTAGCACCGAGAGCCAGGTGCGTAGTGTTGGCCTCGGTGCGTAACGCTTGGAGATTTTCATTGATTTGCACAGAAACTTTTGAAACCTTCTCTCAATGGCTTCCTTTGGCTTGGAGATGACAAATGATGCCGGGGGAATACCCAAAAGGCCTTTATAACCTTCTTGAAAGATAAATTTGAAGCCAACCCCACTTTTATAATGTTCATTTCCTTTCAATTTTTCTCACTGTGTTTTTAGCCTTTTTTGGTCCTGTAGGTGATGTTCTGGAAAAACAAGATTCCTTTCTGTGCTGGGAGCCCTTTTGATGAATCTCTTGTGCTAATACAACCCTTCAACAAAGTCTTAACCAGTGGCTTTAAACAGTTTCAAATAGTGAACCTATTTATGATGTTTATCACTGATACACATCAAACTTTGTCATACTGGCCATTTTTCCTTTGACTGATATTTCTGTATTTGAAAACATTCTTTCTCATGACCCTGTGGAGTATAGTTCTTGTCTACCAAACCATATAAGGTAGCTGGGAAAACCTTGAAACCATCTGCTGTGATTAAGGAGGTTTATTGGTCACATTTTTCACCCTCTTTGTCTATCTTCCCAAGCTTCTGAGTTTTTTGGGATACTTCAGAAAACAAGAAGTCGTATCTTCTAAGTTGTCAAAGAGACACTTATCAAACTACTATTTTATGTCTAAAGCCTTCAATGGTATTTTGAAGGGTTTTAGGTGTATTTTGCCTTTAAAACCTTAGCATTTCTCTACCGCTTGGTCAAAACATTCAATGAATCTTGATTCCCAACAAAGAAATACCTTGCTACTTTCTTCTAGGTTGTGAATGGTCCTCTCATGATGATCCTCCTTTTTTACCTTACCTCATGGCTAATCTGATGGCTTTTTGGTCTTCTTTGCAAGAATTCAATCAAAGGGCAATTGTCCCTCTACAGGCTTCATGTTTGAAGCCAAACAACCTTTTAATGATATTTTTGATTGATGTACAGTGTTGCTTATGTGCCACTATATTTTATGACCTGTATGGACCTTTTGATGGGAAGAAATTCATAACACTCTCTCATGAGATCATGTTCTTGCTTCTAAAATTAAGCCTCTTTGTATCTAGCTACCAGCTATGGATGCCTTTATGAGAATTTTAGGTCTCCTTCTTTGCCTTTGTTTCTGTTGTTGACCATTTACAAAACATTCCTGCAAAAATGCTTTGACATGGTAAATTGCTCCTTTGCAGGCTTACTACTTGATCAAGAGGACACCTTTGGAGGTCTTTGATGTTCTTTGGAAAATGATAAGCCTCATCCTTGTATTCTCTTGACTTTACCTTTTAATACCTGTGGAAATATTGAATTTATAAACATGATAGTGCATAACCTAGGTGACCCTGTTTGACTTATTGTAATGCTCTTGGAATAGGTTTTTTTACTGAAAACTTTGAATAGGATTTGGATGAGGAGATAGGGTTTTTGACACTCTATTATGCACTATCATCCTAGAAAAATATAAAACCTTGTTTTACTTCAAAGAGCTTTTAGACAGGGAGTTTTGACAACACCATTTCTTGAGGCACTTGGTGAGTAGGGGAAAAATTTTAGTCTACTTGGTGAAATAAGGTATGAAAATAGAGGGCTTAGGAAAACAAAGACATAGTGTTATAGGCATAGGTGGAAAACATAGTGAGAGTGTAGGACATTAGTTTAGGATTTGGTCTTATCTGGGTGATATATTAGCCATGCTTTGACAAGGAAGTGAGATAATCAAAAAAATTTCTCTCTAAGGAGATTTCTAGAACTCACATGATTCTTGAATTCTATTTCTAGAAATCTCGGAAAAATCGTTTAGTCATCTAAACAGGTGAAATTTTCTTATGACTAACATAGGTCATAAACCCTCCGGCTACAAATATCGGTCTCCCCTGCACATAGAAGACACAAACAACAAAGGAATAAAGAAGAAAAATTAAAAAGCTAATCCTAATTAATGGACAAAACAAAAGGATTAGCCAAATAACACAGAATATTAAAGAAAATATAGATTGATAAAGGTCAAAGGAAAAAAATAAGATAGCAAAAATATAAAAAGGTAAAAGAAAAGGATCAAAGGAAATAAATCAAAAGATTAAAAGAACATAATAGAAGGATCAAATAGATTAAAGAAAAATGATAGAGAGTAGACAACAAAGCATAAAGACAGAGTTTAAGGCTTAAAACAGAGATTAAAGATAAAACAAAGGACATATTAACCTAATAAAAATTCGAATGACTCAGCTCATAGCAGTTATTCTTCTGGGAGATATTTTTAGCCACCTAATTATTTTGTTTCCTTCAAAAAGCATTAGGCAGTTATTGAGTTAAGTCAGTGATATTTTATCTGTCAAAACAATTATGGTAAAATTTATGAATAAGCCTTAAATTCAACACATTCACCTATTTTTCCTTATAATTTAAGATAGAAGTTATTAAAATAGAGGATTAGTCGTAGATATTCCTGCCTTGAGCCTTGCATGGTCTTCAAGGTTAGGAATGCACTTACTCTGTAATAAATGATACTCAAATCCTATCTTAGGCTTCACCTCCTCATTTGCAACATAAATACTACATCTCAACTCATTATATTGTTGACATCTGAAGACTCTTTGAAGTAATACATAGTCTCTTGGAAGTTGAAAAAAAATTGAAGTCTTGGAACTTGTGGATGTCTTGGTTTTCTTATTGATGGAGGAGGCTAGATCACTGGATCCCTGAGCTTGGTTGTTGGTGAATTGCTTCTAATGTATTATTGTTATTTATTGTTTTCGTTATGTTTTCATCTTTTTGTGTTGCAGTAGATTAAAGGTTTTAGGATAATAAATGTCTTTTAAAAGCACCTTAGTTCTGTTTATTATTCACTGCCTTAATGTTTTCTTCTGCTAGGACATTTTAGAGAATTCTTAATTGCTCTCTGGACCCCCTAAGCATGTTTATTTCATAAATAGTTGAATACAATTAGTTTCAAGCATGATTTATGGTTTTCCTTGATTACTTGCTACCACTTAAACACTATTTTTTGAAGTCTCTCTCTAAAGTACCATTCTTTAAAGTCCGCCAAAGAGGTTTTGTTTCGATCATACGCTTTGTACTTCCTTAAATAATTTTTTTAGAGATATTCATAACTATAATCAAGGATGTTTAGGAGTTCCCTCTTCCCTGATTATATTTATATGTGTGTCTTAAGTGTTTTCTGTCCTTGAAGGTGAAATCACTAGAAGTTAAATGAGTTTCTCGCCTTCTATATTTCATTGTAAAAGTTTGTCTTGAATTATTACTTGCTGAAGTGTGGATTGTAGAATTTATGGTTTCCCTGTCTATTGATTTCCTCTTCACGATTTTGTGATATTTATGTCCCTTTGTTGAGAAGTACATATGATAAAGGATTCTTGATTGCCCTTTAACCTACTTTTCATTCTTACAATTGATGTACATCGCATAAAACCCCTTAAAACTTGAAGATCCACTGGCCAAGTTATATTTTCTCTATGATACTCCCCGATCAATTGATGAACTTATCATGAATTCCATTTGACTCCATTGCCCAATGACTTAGATATTTCCTCATTATACCTATGCTTATTTATCATCATGAAAACAAACAACAAAACCCCACACTTAATAACTAGCCTAAAATCACCCCTTTAAAAGCAAACAAGTTCATATCCTTTGCTAACAAATAGAGAGATCCCTCTCTGAGTCTAGGAAGGCTAGGTCCTTGGGCTCCAAAGACTAGTTCCATGTTGCCTTGTCATTTGGTATGCCAATCTTCCAAATCATGGGACACCAACATTCTAGTGATCGCGGTGGGACCTTCTGAGTCAGTGACAAACTAAGTACACCTTAGGAGTCCATAAACCATTACTAAATCATAGAAAAAATAGATGATGGCCATAGAGTGGACTTTGTTTGTTTCACCATCTTAGATAAATGATGATTCAAGTGTATAAAAATCTTACAAACCTTAGAAATACAGAAAATAAACTCATAAAACCCCAAAACCCTCCCTAGATTGGTTTTTTGTCAATTATTGGTGGTGGACCTTACACATTCTTACCTTCAAAAAGCTAAAAATTTCCACCTGGCGACTCCATTAGCCTAGTAGGCCTATTAATTCACTAGTTCTTTTATATTCCTTTAAGATTGTATCAAATCAGTCCTAAAGAAGTTTAGAAGCCTAGTCCCATATTTTAGAAGTTTAATAAACATTGTGAGAGGTCAACCTTCTGAAAACGATCCTAAAAATTTCATCATCTCTAAAAAATTTGAACTTGAAATATGGCTTCACATAGGATCAATACCAAATCTCATCCAGACCCTAATCCTCCTACTATAGTTGATGATCCAGAGAAGATTTTGTGGAAAACTTCTAGAGCTGAAAATATAACTACTGATAGGACTATCCAAAGAGCAAGATATGTCCCTGAAAACCTCATAGTCTTGAAAGATCCTCACTTTGACTTATGTCATTCAAATAACTTATTTAGAACCAAGTCACATATTGATATTGACCAATCCGACCTTGAGCCCACAGATTTGTAGTAGAATTTTAGCAGAGAAGCATCTCCTTCCACTCCTCCTGATTTTCAGATCCTCCACCACTTTAGATCCTTTGATAACAAATCTTCTCATAATCAATTTGCTGGTCCAAGTACTTCCACCACACCCTTTCACACATCCACTGTTAAAAAAAATTAATTTCATCCCACTTTCCCTTCCATAAATCCACCTCTTGTAAATCCCCCATTTTCTCCCACCATGGCAGCATGATATGCTCCATTAGTATTATCACAACCTCTGGTTCCTTTACCAAATGATTATCAATCTAGAATTCCCCATTTCACTAGAACTAAATGTACTACTGCCCAACAACATGTAGATAAAATGGATGATGCCTTTTTTTACATGGAAATAGAGAAAGATACCATTAAGATGAGAATATTTGCCCAAATTTTAGGAGGAGAAGCTAAAAAATGGTTTAAAAGCTTAACTCCTAATAGCATAAATGATCTCCCTTATTTATACCAAAAATTCATAAAAAAATGGGAAATTAAAAAGAACCCTCCCTAAATCCTTTCAGAATATAGAAACCTTAAAAGAAATGCTGTGTAAAGTGTCCAAGATTATTCCATTAGATTCAATAGTGTTTACAATGCACTTCCTCCAAACATGAAACCTCCACTAGGCTTCGCCTTATCAAAATTTCCTGAAGGCTTTGACCCAAACATGGCCTACCAGCTAAGAGAAATAGACTCGTTGACTTTAGAAGATATGCAGAGGGGAGCTATAAGTGTAGAAGAAAATCTGATTGAGAAAAGAGCTAGGTTGAAATCAGAAAAAAGAGTTACATATAAAGATGAAACAATGGCACATTAGGGGAATTTTGAGGTCTAAAATGGGCCTCATAAGAAAAATGTACAACAAAAATAAACTTTATAACAACCAATAGGATTCAAGATGATGATGTCATCCATAATGGATGATTCACCATTTTTGGAGTAAAAAAGTAAAAATATTAAAAAATAATAAAATAATAAAACTACTTTTTCAACTCTTATTTTAAACTTATCTCCCAAAATTTTTACTCAAATTTCGAGCGGGAGTACTCGTTGGATGCGGAATTTAATTCCTCATCCAAGGAGTACCCATGTTGCATACTTTTGATGAACTCTTCTACACGAAAAATGAGAAATACATAAAAAAATGTGATTGTAATCACATTTTTTTTTTATGTATTTCTCATTTTTCGTGTAGTAGGACCAATCGAAAGTATGCAACATGGGTACTCCTTGGATGGGGAATTAAATTCCGCATCCAACGAGTACTCCCACTTAAAATTTGAGTAAAAACTTTGGGAGATAAGTTGAAAATATGAATTGAAAAAGTAGTTTTTTCATTTTTCCCTCTAAAATTTGATGATGTCATCAAATCTTATTAGATTTTTTCCACTATTATTTTATAATTTCTTTAGGAGGCCCATTTTAGACCTCAAAATTTCCCTAATGTCAACCTCATCATCTGATGCAAAAATTGATAACTTAGTAAGGGTAATGGAAAGGATTCTGGAAAAGATAAACTTAAATGATAGAGTGCCTCCCAGGGAGAACCAAATCAATCCCAAAAATAGAAATAGAAATCCCAATTTCAAAAGAGACCCTATTCAAAATAGAGAGATAGATAATGACTAACAAGTTAGGCCTCCTTTTCAAGAAAAATATGTAAATTAGGAAGAAGAAAGGGATACAGATAGGTTGGAAGAAAATCACGTGAATTTAATAGGATCTAACAGTGAGGGTGATGCTTTCCTCACTGAAGAAGAACAAGGATTCTTCTCCTCAGAACAAACTGAAAGCAATCATGAATATTATGAAGACTACCAATTGGGGTTTGAAAATGCTATAATAGAGGTTCACAGACAATATGATCTTAGAAGCAAAAGGAATCAAGAGACCTCCAAGAATAAAAAAACAGAAACTACTATTAGGAATACCTCAGAAAATCTTCCTAGAAAGACAACAAAAAATTCTAACACTGTTGCTAAGAAAAGTAACTTAAACACAGAAAAAACTAGCCAGCCAAGTGTTGACCCAAGCTGCCCTAGTACTTCTTCTTGTGGCCCTAAGAAATCTATCCAAAATAGTAGTCCTAATAAAGCTTAGAAAATCACAATTGTTGAAAAACTATGTTTGACAAATCAGATATAAATATGTCAAAAACACTAGTCCCATTCAGCCTTGAGGGAGAAATTGCCAAGATCAAAATTAGCATACCCTTAGATAAACTAGTAACCCAGGATGTATATAAAAATCAAGTTTTAAAAGCTTTGAATATAGGAAGAGATATTGATACTGTGAACTTGACAGATGATAAACCATAATTGTTGTTTGGTCCTGAAGTAGATGGAAAATACCAAGAAGGAACCATTTCTCCATTTTATGTCAGCTTAAATATACATGATAAGATATTACAGAATGCCATGCTAGACTCTAGTGCCTCTCACAATCTCATGCCAAAAGTGGTGATGGAGAGATTAGGGCTAGAAATTACCAAACCTTACAAAGACCTGTATTCCTTTGATTCAAGAAGAGTCAAATGTTTAGGTCTAATCAAGGATTTATGTGTCAATCTGGCACAAAATCCTGCTGAGGGTCTAGTTATGGACATAGTTTTTGCTGACATTACCCCAATGTATGGCATGCTTTTATCCAGATCATGGGGAGCCAAACATCAAGGGAACCTTCAAATGGACATGTCTTATGCTACCATTCTAGTTTTTAACTAAACAAGAAGGCTATACAGGGAATCTCATATGAAATATATGGTAAGCAACATAGATAGACCAAACAACACTCCTGTTTATTCCATTCATTTAGATCTTGATTCATTTATCTTGTTTAATGAAGAGGAAATCAACACACAAGAAAACGAAAATAAAAAAGAGTTAAGCCCACTTGAACAACCAAATTTGTCCTCGAAAGAAAAACATAACAGCCCAAACTTTAGCAGCCTTGAACAACAAAATAAGGATGAATATGAGATAGAAACACTTTGGACAATGAGCTTTGATGGCTCATATAGCATAACAGGTTTTGGAGCTGGTGTATGGATACATAATACAAACAAAGGACATTCATATAAACTTGTTTTCCCATCCACTAATAACATTGCAGAATATGAAGCTCTCCTCCTTGGCCTACATTTGCTTAAATATTTAGGAGCCAAGAAAATATCAGTCCAAGGAGATTCAGAGCTGATTATTAGGCAAATAAAAGGGGATTATTCAGCAAAAAACCCAAGATTAAGAGAATATAGGAATGCTTCCCTAGATCTCCTGAAAACTTTTGAAAAATATGAACTCACTTTCATCCCTAGAGCTCAAAATAACCTTGCAAATGAGCTTTCCTTCACTGCCAGCAATTTCCAAATACCTCAGGAAAATGAAATTTTCATTGTCAAAGTAAAAGATAGGCCTATAGTCCTTGACAATGAAAACTATTAGCAAATGTTTGAGGGAGATAAACACATTGATGATTTTCTGCAATCTGAAAATGATTTTGCTATATCAACACTTAGCTTAAGCCATGAAGAAGAAAGTTTTGATGAAAAAAAAAACCCCTAAAACAGAGCTGACCTTTGCTGCTGATACAAACCAATTTGAACTTCTTTATAAGGAAGAATTGTTTAACAACTTAGATCAAAAGAACCTTGAGGTTTTACAATGCAAAAATGATTCGATACCGAGGGGCCTAACACCATTAGAATAAATTTTTGACTTCAATGATGTAGCTAAAAAACCAAATATGGAGCCTACAGAAACTAATGTAGAAGAAAATAACATAGGCAACATGAATGAACCCAAAATGATCAAGTTGTCTAGCACTCTTCCTACTCATATAAAACAGTAATATATTGCACTTTTTAAAGAGTTTGGAGATGTGTTTGCATGGGGATACAAAGATCTGAAATCATATGATACTACCATTATTCAACACAAAATTCCTCTTAAGGAAAATAAGAAACCTTTCAAAAAAAAACTAAGAAGGATAAATCCTGTTTTATTACATTTAGTTGAGAAAGAGGTCAAAAGGATGTATGATGCTGAGATTATAGTTCCCCTTATATATTCACAGTGCGTTTCCAACCTTGTATCTGTTAGGAAGAATACCGATGAAATTAGGCTTTGCATTGACTTTATAAATCTAAACAAAGCCTCCTTGAACGATAATTACCTCTTGCCTAAGATGGATCACATACTCCAAAACGTGGTTGGATCTAAGAGAATATCACTCTTGGATGGTTTTTCAGGCTATAACCAAGTGCTAGTACTCCCAAGTGATCAACACAAAACTGCTTTCACCACACCTTGGGGTACATTCATGTATGTTAAAATGGAATTTGGTTTGATGAATGCAGGGGGCACCTTCCAAAGGGCCATGGACATAGATTTTTCAGAAGACATAGGCTATTTCATAATAATTTACCTTGATGACATCATTGTTTTCTTCAAAACTGACAAAGAACACTTAGTCCATTTAAGAAACATTTTTGAGAAATGTAGGAAATATGGCTTATCCTTGAATCCTAAGAAAACACTCTTTGGTATCTAGGAAGGAAATATCCCAGGCCAAATAATCTCTGAAGAAGGAATCAAAGTAGATCCCAAAAGGATTGAAGGCATATTGAAAATCAGCCATCCTAGAAACCTCAAAGTATTGCAATCTTTCATTGGGAAGATCAGCTTTTTGAGAAGGTTCATCCCTAGCCTTGTTGAATTTTTGAGGAATATCACAAAAATGCTCAAAAAGGAAAAAAGAGTAAAATGTACCTTAAAATCCAAACAGTCATTTGAACTGGTAAAACAAGCTCTCACTCAAACACCAGTTCTTAATAGTCCTAATTTCACCAAGGATTTGTACATTTTTTCATTTGCATCTGAGCACACCAATGTTGTTGCAAAAGAATAACATGGGCCAAGAACAACCAATATCCTTCTTCAGTAGAGCCTTAAGAAATTATCCACTCAAATATAACATCATGGAGAAACAAGCCTTAGCCTTGATAAAAGCATTGAAATATTTTCGAGTCTACATTTTACACTCACATATCATTGCTTTTGTCCCACATACAGTTGTAAAAGAAATTCCAAATCAATGCCTTGATGGTAAAAGGGGAAAATGGATTGCTATCAACTTAGATAATGATTTAGAAATCAGGCCTACCAAGCTGATTAAAGGACAAGGATTAGCAAAACTCATGAAAGAATCAAATTTCAAAGCATTAGACATGAATATGGTTGATGTTTTAAAAGAATAGGAAGAATTCACAACTCCATACATTGAAGAAAAAATTTTGAATTCACCTTGGTATGCTGATATCATTTATGTGCTTCTCTATCTTAATAATCCTTCTTCTATATCAAATACTAAAGCTAGATTCTTGGAACAGAAAAATTTAAATCACTGCATTTTAGATGGAGTGCTATATTGGAAAAATGTTGTTGGCATACTGCTTAAATGTTTGCTTGAGAATGATGCAGAAAACATCATGCATGAGCTGCATGAGGGAGAGTGTGGAGGTCACCTTTACTGGAAGACCACAACAAACAAAATTCTTAGAGCTGGCTATTACTAGCCCACCCTTTTCCCTGATACTAAAAAAGTAGTCATGAGCTACATGAGGGAGAGTGTGGAGGTCACCTTTACTGGAAGACCACAACAGACAAAATTCTTAGAGCTGGCTATTACCATAAGTGTCAAATTTTTTATGGAAAGAGAAAACTTCTACCTTTACCTTTTCATCCCATTAGTGTTGAGGCTCCCTTTCAGCATTGGGGTTTAGAATTTATTGGATAAATTCACCCAACCTCATCTGCCCAACATAAGTGGATCCTTACTTCCACTGATTACTTTACCAAGTGGATAGAAGTTATCCTTTCTAAAAATGCTACTGACTCAATCATTATCAAATTCCTTGAGACCAACATATTATCTAGATTTGGTTGTCCTTGAAATATCAATACAGGAAATGTTGCTACCTTCAAATCCAAAAGAATTATTGACTTCTGATATAAATACCATATCACCTTAGGACACTCCACAACTTACTACCCTCAGGGAAATGGAATTGCTGAATCTTCTAACAAAAGCCTGATCAGCATTATCAAAATACTGTTGGACCAAAATCAGAAATCATGGAATTGTAAGTTGGTTCGTGCATTATGGGCTGATAGGATAACCACCAAGAAATAAATAAATATGTCCCCCTATATGCTGGTATATGGCCTAGATGCAGTATTTCCAACATCTTTGGGAGTTCCAGTCATGAAACTCTCCAAGAAGTACAATCAAAAGAAAATTAAATGCAGAGAAGGTTGAATCAAACTATTCATTTACAACAGACAAGAGAGGAAGTGTACCAAAGGGCACAAACAGTTCAAGAAAGCATCAAGAAGATCTTTGACAAAAGAACTAAAGCAAGCAATTTTGAAATTGGAGATATCGTCTTAAAATGGGATTCTAGAAGGGAAGACAAAGGTAAGCATGGAAAATTTGAAATTTTTTGGAAAGGGCCTTACATCATTCACTCAATTATGGGTCATAATGCTTTATTTTTACAAGGGTTGAATGGAGAAGAATTATTTGAAGGTCCTATCAATGGTAGGATGCTCAAACACTATTTCTGTCAAGAGTCTTAGCTTCAAAGCTTTCATTCATTGTATATAAACATTGCATGAGACAATCTTGAGAACAAAAATACAAAAACAATGAAAGAAAGGAAAAAGAGGGCAGATTCAAAAGAGGTATAGCCCCATCCCAAAAAAAAGTACTACTGAAAGTGTGTAAGCCTAAATGCCACTACTGATTCAAAATGGTATCATGTTCAGTCATCTAGCCTAATCACGGTTGAACATGCTTTAAATTTAGGTTGATAAGTTAGTGAAAACAATGATTGTCGAGATTATTTCAAAGCTTGACTTATCAAGAAAGATAGATTAGGGAATATAGGATACTGGTTCCCCATGCTCAAAATAGAACCAAAGAGGAAGATAAGGATGCATTACAAATGATAGATCATAGCCTTATCTTTCTAAGTTACTTTTTATGAAAAATAATGCTTGTGTGCAGCTTGTTCCAATGGCACAACCATGGTAAGTCAAAATGCTTAATCCTGATTTGAACCATGTTTTAAATTTTTGTCAATAGTTTAGAAAATTGAGACTTCCAAACAGCTTAATCTTGGTAGTAAAATAGTTTTAGGTAGAGAATAAAAAGAGTTCACTAGTTTAATATGAGCTCTTGGAAGAAATAAGGTTTGAAATAGATAATTTATTTCTGTTTTCAAAAATAAAATGTCAAGAGTTTTCCAGTTCAAGTGCACTCAAAAGTAGAGAAAATGCTAGGAAAAGTAGGTGGGTAAGTAGAAATTTTGTTGAAAGGATCACATGTTGCACATTATTGAGATTCTAACTTCAAAATAATTACCAAAAAGTGAAGAGAAAGAAGAAAATATGCCCAATGGAAAGGCCACTAGTCTGCAAAAACTCAAAGATCGATAAACTGAAAGTTATGGACACCTCCAAAAGGGAGCTACCCTCCCCAAGTGGAGCCACTGTTAGTCATCAGTAATTTTTGCTGATATAAAAAGATGACTAAATTATGATCCTAGATTTCTACAAACAATATTTAAATAATATTGTGAGTTCTAGAAATCTCACTATCTTCATCATCCTAAGTTTAAATTGCTTTCACTATATTTTCCTCTCTACCTCCTAAAAGGTCTACCCTCACTACTGCAAAAGGGATTTTTCTCATTTGACTTGTTTTCCCCCTTTCATCACCTCACCCCCACCCTCATTCATAACCCTCTTCCTCTAAAAAGCCCACATTTTCCCTTCCTCAAAACCTGTTGGGTGTGGAGCCTGATTATCCTATTTATTTTGTATCACAGCATTGGACCCCTGTACCTTAATGGGGCGGGCAATGCCGTTAGTAATTAAATACTGTCTGGGGGGTCTAGGGGGGGCTATGACTTTATGGAGCCCCTCCCTGGCGGGGGGTTTCAGGGGCGCCCCCGAAGCTAAAAATAGATGTAAATTGCCTTGTAAAAGTATATTAATTTCTAGTCAATCTGGGTTGTTCATTAGGTGGATGATCTGACGATAGAATTTATCTTTATTTTAGGGATTTTTTCCCTAGAAGGTAACCCCTCGCTTGTATGAGGGTATTGTATTGCGGCTGTGTATTTTTATGTGTATTCTTGGAGCGAGAAACAGAGAGGGAGACTATGAGAGAGAACAAAGGATATCTCAACGGATCTGCTGTAGGTTGTGTCTCTTCATTTTGCTGGATAATACAAACGAAGGACTGGATGTTCGGGGTGGACATAGCCCACACTGGGTGAACCATGTATATATATGTCTCTCTAGTTTTATGTGTTTTGTGTGCTTATTTTTTCTGCATATTTTATGTGTTTCATTGCTCTGTAATATTTAATTTTCTAACAGAACCTTCCTTAGTCCCCTTCATTTCATCATTCTTCCTTTAAACATATTAAACAATGTAAAAACCCTATTTTTACATTGTTTAAAAGCTAAATTTTATCCTATCAGGTCATTTAAAATTATACATAAAACCCTTTTTATGTATAAAACCCTCTGTTTGTATAAAACATGCCTTAAGACCCTCTCCGCTTATTCATTAGCCCCTTCCTCATTTTTATAAAACTCTTCCCCTTCTGTTTTATTAAAACCCCCAAAAACTTATTATACATACCCCTTAACCCTTGAAATAATAAAATGTGGGCCCAATTTCCCTCACCCCGCCTTTCCTGTCACCAAGCCATCTCCACCGTTGATCGAGATCTGTTCCCCATATCCAACGGTTGTCGCATCCCCCACCTTGCCCCACATTAATATAACCCCGCGCTACCCGAAAAAAGTCTCAACGTCACCTCGCCCTGGGTCCCACCTTCCACTACCCCCGACCCCATTCACATGGTGCCAACTGTCCCTGGGCTTCACCTCCCAAATCCTCTCGCCGCTCCTCTAACCTTTCCGCACCGTAGATCTCATCATCCGAGATCCGACGGCTCAGGATGCATATCGCATGAAATGTCGCGACGGGTTTAATGATTCTCGATCCAAATGAAATAGGCTATTTATACCTACCACGTGTGAATCGCCCAGTGGTATCGTGCGCCCATTGCCCAAAACATCTTACCACCTTCTACCTACGCGATAAAATACTTATGGTTTTTGAAAACCACTTTTCACCTTCGCGTCAAAATTTAATTTCCCCGCCTCCATTTTAATTTCTGCCTAGTTGTGCCTTCAGAACTCTACTGTATGCACCCTCTCCACCTCTGTAATTGCCTCCTGAAAGCTCCAAACCCCTCAAAATATAGTCAAGCCCTCTCTTACAGGTTTTTGCTAATAGTTTGTGTTTTATGGAGGTTTTAATGGCGGAAAAGGTTCAAAGTTCCCTCCCACAGTCCATAAATGGTGGATGAAGCCCTAGGTGATGATCCGGGGGTCTGAAATCCAAAATTAGGGAGGTCAAAGGCTTTCTCAGGGTTTGATCGATGATGAAACATACTCATAAACAGATCATAAACCCTCCTGCTACAAAGCTCAGCCTCCCTTGCACACATAAGACACAAATGGTCAAGAAACAACAAAGGAAGAAAGCAGAAGAATTAAAAGGCTAATCCTAATTAATGTACAGAAAAAAAGGATTAGCCAATTAACACATAATATTAAATAAAAGACAGATTGATAGAGGTCAAAGGAAAGAAAGAAGATAGCAGAAAGATAAAAAGGTAAAAGCAAAGGATCAAAAGAGATAAATCAAAAGATTAAAAGAACAGAACAGAAAGATCAAATAGATTAAAGAAAAATGATACAGAGTAGACAAAAAAGCATAAAGAGAGATTTTAAGGCTTAAAACAGAGATTAAAGATAAAACAAAGGATGGATTAACTTAATACAAATTCCAATGACTCAGCTCACAACAGTTATTCTTCTTAGAGATATTTTTAGCCACCTAAGTATTTTGCTTCCTTCAAAAATCATTAGGCAGTTATTGAGCTAACTCAGAGACAATTTATCTGTCAAAACATTTATCATAAAATTTATGAATAAGCCTTAAAGTCAACACATTCACCCATTTTTCCTTAGAAGTTAAGATAGAAGTTATTAAAGTAGAGGATTAGCTGTAGATATTCTTGCCTTGAGCCTTGCATGGTCTTCAATGTTAGGAATGTGCTTACTCTGTAATAAATGATACTCAAACCCTATCTTAGGCTTCACCTCCTCATTTGCAGCATAAATATTGCATCTAAACTCATTATCTTCTTGGAATTTGATGACTCTTTGAAGTAATACATAGTCTCCTAGAAGTCGATAAGAAATTGAAGTCTTGGAACTTGTGGATGTCTTGATTTTCTTGTTGATGGAGGAGCCTAGATCAATGGATCCATAAGCTTGGTTGTTGGTGAAGTGATTCTAAAATGTTATTTCTATTTCCTATTTTCATTATGTTTCCATCTTTCTGTGTTGCAGTAGAATAAAGGTTTTAGGCTAAGAAATGTCTTTTGAAAGCACCTTAGTTCTCTTTATTCTTCACTGCCTTAATGTTTTCTTCTACTAGGACATTTCAGATAATTCTTAATTTCTTTCTGGAACCCCTAAGCCTGTTTATTTCATAAATAGTTCAATTCAGTTGGTTTCAAGCATGATTTATGGTTTTCCCTACTTACTTGTGGCCACTTAAACACTGTTTTTTGAAGTCTATCTCTAAAGTACCATTCTTTAAAGTCTTACAAAGAGGTTTTGTTTCAATCACACCCTTTGTACTTGCTTAACTAATTGTTTTAGAGATATTCATAACTATAATCAAGGATTTTTAGGAGTTCCCTCTTCCCTAATTACAGTTATATGTGTTTCTTAAGTGTTTTCTATCCTTGAAGGTGAAATCACTAGAAGTTAAATGAGTTTCTCGCCTTCTATATTTCATTGTAAAAGTTTGTCTTGAACTATTACTTGCTAAAGTGTGGATTGTAGAATTTATGGTTTTCCCTATCTATTAATTGTATCTTCATGATTTTGTGATATTTAAGTCCCTTTGTTGATAAGTACATATGATAAAGGATTCTTGATTGCCCTTTACCCTACTTTTCATTCTTGCAATTGATGTCCATCTCATAAAACTCCTTAAAACTTGAAGATCCATTGGCCAAGTTAGATTTTCCCTATGATACTCCCCAATCCATTGATGAACATCATGACTTCCATTTGACTCCATTGCCAAATGACTTAGATATTTCCTCATTCTACCTATGCTTATTGATCATCATGCCCAACCAAAACAAACAACAAAACCCCACACTTAATAACTAGGCTAAAATCAACCCTTTAAAAGAAAAAAAGTTCATATCCTTTGCAAACAAATAAAGATAACCCTCTCTAAGTCTAGGCTAGGTCTTGGGGCTTCAAAGACTGGTTCCATGTTGCCTTGTCATTTGGTATGCCAATCTACCAAATCACACGATACCAACACGAGCGAAGGAGGATTTGAAATCCCCTATATAAAGCCACCATGAGATCAAGAATGGGTGATCACATTGCTATGCTGGCCAGAATGGCCCAAGAAATACCAGCGGTGTGTAACCTGGAGCTGCAGATGGAGGGGACTCACTTGTTGGTCATCCAACAAGCTCAGTCCATATAGTAGAGAGAGAGAGAGGGAGATTGCACCGAGGCAAGCTTGGAATGAACAACATCCTTGAATCGGGACCTACAACCATTGTCTAGAGGCCCTTTGGGAACAGGGTTAAGTATTATTCTCCTTACTACTAGTGCTCAATAAGAGGGGCCTAGAGCCACCATTTGCATTATTGTGTCGTTTGACTCGTTTAGAGCTTCTGTTTATTTATGTATATTTTAGTATAGTTTTTAGATTACATTTTCATGCTTATTTTTATATATGCTATGGTTAGTTACTCCACTTATTTATGCCTATTACTAATAGTTTAAAGGGGTAAACCACACCCCTTAAATTGGTGTGATTTCGTACATACGTGCACCAAACACACCACAACAAGTTGGATGCCCGATGCGGAGCTAACGACCATAAAAGTTGCACAATCACTACTAGAGCACATTTATTTTCCAAATATGTCGCTAATCCAATGCTGATGCACCCTTCCGTAAGAGGCACCCCACCATAGTGATGTATCTGAAACCTCTCTAAATCCACCCTCTTGGAAGGGAGCGGATACCTCATTGCCTCACCATGAGGAAATAACCCAGTCAAAAAATATACATTTGTCTCATGACCGATGACCAGGTTCATCCCATGCAACATGAACATGTTACACCTCCTGCGCCAATGCCAGATCAAGTAACGTACCAATCGGTCTTGCGACTGAAGAAGTTCGTTCTCCAAAAACTTCAGTAGCCCCCTTTGCGCCAGCTGATGACACACCCTAGCATCAGCAGCCAACGTAGTTTGGAGCTCAGGCCAAGCCCACTCCCTCCATAACAACCTGTCATCTAGACAGGTACCCATAAACAACAGAAAACCCGAAAAATTACCAAAAATAGGCAAAACATAAAATTTTTCTTGCCTCAGCCTTTTGCACATATTTCCCTCATACAAGAGCACCTATATTTTCCACAGGTGTGCTTAAGGCGTGAAAAAGAAGGGGAACAAAGTGTTTTAAGCGTGCTTATCTCTAGAAAATGTGTACAGAGGGCACGCTTTTTCCCGGATCATCTGTGCAATCTAGGGAAAAAACACTCAGAATTCGTACAAACCAAGTCTGTACAGATCGCAGCACCATCAAACTGAAAAAATTAAAGTGCAGGATGTCATGGAGGTTACCTGGGCATGATATCGCTAATCCCTAGTGCTCAGGCTGACCATAACAGCAATAACTGCTACACAGAAGCCTCTGACCTCTCAAAAACTCAACAAGTACAAATGAATTGAATTAGGGCCATATTCACCTATATATATCCCTTTTCAAAAACTTTGGAAGAGCATAACGAGAGATCAGAAGGTTTGTTCTCTGAACCGTAAGCTACACTGTGATCAACACTCCATAACAAACAGAGGTGATGCCACATAATCAGACTCCCAAAAAAATTAAATTTTTAGCGTTGGTAGCTATCCCCTCTCTCATCTTGTTTTTTAAAGCTCATGACTTTCAATTAATATTTGATAAAGAAGATGCTTTCACTAGATGTAGTTTTTTTGTAGGAAAAGCTCGCAAACCATCCACAACTCCATTTACAGAAAGTTCTAGAGCAGTTAACAGTTTGCTGCCAGCATGATAGAGTCCCAGTAAACTCTGCATATCCTGAAATCATTTCTCCATCAGAAATCAACCATAGGGTCCTCATATTTGACTGTGTTTATTATCACCTCACCCTGCACATGATAAAAATTCTTGTTGGCCGATAGAGCCTCCCCTCCATGGTGCTCGTCACCCACAGCAGACCATATGTCACAGCAAAAGTGACGCCATGGCCATACCATCTTAGCCGAGGAAGCACCTCATGCCCATCTATCCAGTACACATACAGGTCAAGTCTTAACATACAAACTAAAACCACCTTCCTAGACGACCAGGTTGTATAAGAAAACCGAAAGTGCACCACCGCGTCTCGCATTTGGCCCACCATACCTCCACCAGCATAATCCCATCTGCGATACTTTTTCATTTTCTTCATCCACCCAAAATATGAGACCAACCAATGGGAGCCCCACCCTCAGAGAAACACCTTCCTCACAACATCAGTGGGCGAACACTTTCATGTTTTGGGGTACCCTTTTACATGTTTTGTATAAACCAAACCCCATTATTTTATTCTTTTGGTAAGCGTACAAAGACTGCAAACGATGCACTACGTCCCTCACCCTCTTATTTATCTTTTTCTCCCATGTCAGTAGTCCTTTAAAACCCTTGGTCAGAGTATGACATCCCCACACACAAGCCACCATGACATTCATAGCCATTTTATACCCACCCTGGTAGTCCTACCAACTACCAGGGATTTCCCCATCAGAAATGACTATGACCCCCGCCAAGCTACTTAGTATACTCCAACCTCAGGCCACTGAATCCCCATCATCAGTTTTTAGTCATCCCTCGTCAACATTCCTATGTTAAGCCCATCACCTCTAGGCCCCTGACCCCTCATGTCAGCGACCCCTCGTTTGGTTGAGGCTTCCTTTTTGTCAACTTCGACAACTATTTTCTAAAAAGGAAGCGGTACCTTGGATCACCCCTCTCCATAAAAGGGGCATCCCCAAGTGGCACTTTGGGAGACATCATTGTTCACAGATGTCATCGATCCTCCTGACATTTGACTACAACAAAATTTTTCATGTCAAGATGGTATCGTACCTCAAAACCATTTCACTTTGATCAAATTTTTCAAAGATCCATGCCTTCATAAGTGTCTCTTTCAAAAATGCTTACACGGGAAGTTCCCCGCTAGCACTTATGCGTACAATGCGCAGCTATATTCCATACCAATTTTACACATATGGGCACCACATTCCACCTATTTTCAAAGAAAAAATGCCCTAGAGGGTGTCAACAATCATTGTCAGCAACCTTCAGATCACTACAGTATTAGTGACACAGACATAACATATATCTCTCAAAATATTTGTTTAACTAGCCACAACATCATGAGCATGGGACATGCCTGTCTTGTAGAAAAGTTGTATATGTATTGTATTATGTTTTATTACAGGGGTTCCATAGGATGGTCATTCTTGGAACCAGTGTGGGGTGTTTCCAATTCCAAGCTTCACACAGGTCTCTCCCTCTCTCTATGCACGATATGCAAAAAAGAAACTATAATGTATTTTGGCTATATAGTTCTTCCTAGACCTCACACATTAGGGGGAAACTATTAACACTGGAAAATTGTACAACCAGAAGACAAAATTATTTAATGTTAGGTAGAAGGATTTACAAGGCTAAAAGACATTAGATAATCTATAAATTATTTAAAAATCTCAAAGGTTTGAGGAAAAATAAAATTTTAATAGGTCATAAATGATTTTGAGCGCATAATCCTTCATGAAGAGTGCCTTTTCACACCTTATGAACCGAAATGTGCGCAATCCTGGGAGTTGTGAAAGTCACTTTTCAGGACCAAAAAAAATCACACTCTAAGACAGTGATTCATCACTTGAAGCTACCTAAGGACAGCCACCAAAGCCTCCTTAGAATTAAGTGAGCAAACAATGTAATATTTGGAGCAAACAAAGGAATCATCCCCCTCTCTTGGGTCACCGTCCACAATGTACCAAGAGAGGGAAGGAAGATTTGAATTCTTATATATAAGGCCATCATGAGATGAAGAATTTGTGAACACATTTTTATGTTGGCTAGAATTTCCCAAGAAATACCAGCACTCTGTGATCTGGAGATGAAGATAGAGGGGAATCAATTGTTTGCCATCCAACAAGTTCAGTCCACCACAGTATACGGAGGGAGAATTTTCACCGAGGCAAGCTTGGAGTAAAAACATCCTTTCATCGGGACTTAGAACCCATGTTCTAGGGGCCCTTTGGAAAGAGGGTTAAATTTTCATCCTTGTTTCCTACCAGCACTCAATAAGAGGGACCGAAGAGCCACCGTTCGGATTATTGTAGATGTTTGACTCTATTCAGAGCTTGTGTTTATTTGTTTTAGTTTTAGTTTAGTTTTAGTTTATATATACATGATATTTCTCTATCTAGTATGTTTATGATTGTAGATTGTTCCACTAACTGGCTTGACTCCACTTCTTTTTCTGGTTGTTACCAATAAATTAAGTTGGTAGACCACACCCCTTAAGTTGGTGTGATTTCTTACATACGTGCACCAAATAGACTAAAACACACACGAAAGGAAAATAAGTGATTTCCTTAGAAGCCTGTAATAGTATGCAACTTGAAAGCGACAGACGAGCATAAGATCATCACAAGATAATATGAAAAATAATTCACAAGTTAACAATGATGAAATATTACAACAACACACATTAAATAATATTCATACAAATTCAAATGAAATAGTTCATAAGCATATGCATAAGTTAAAAAACAAACATTAAAAATACAACAAGAATAGTCCTACTATATCCACAACATATAAATGAAAATCTGTCGTCTTTGAGCTTTTATTAATGTGAAAGTACCAATTATACATATACCATTGATGGACCACTCACCCCAATAGTGGAATGTGAAGTAAACATCACCTACCCCTCTAAAGAAAGTACTCCCTCTACGCTACAAAGAAGCCAAGGCTCTCACAAAAATCCTGATTCTAAGCCTAAGCCTAGCCAAAATCTTGGCTCCCAAATTCCCTTTACATGAGTTATGAGGTTATATTTATAACAAAGGAGGAGATTGTTCACATTCTCCTTTGTGACTCTTCGGCTTCCCTCATGAATCTTCAAATTATTTAAAATTGATTATTCAATTACATTACATCATGACTCTTCACATTCCACAATTGAAACTTGAAATTTCACTTACAAATTATTTACAAAAGTATATTACAATACACCCATACCCATATAAGAAAAAATAGTGTAGATACAACTAGATTGTAATGTTCCCAAATTTTACAACAGGCAATTTGGAACATTAGATTTTGCTACTTTCACCTAGGAGAGGGATAAATGGGTATGGGAGCCCATAAACAATAAAATATGAATAATTTCCACCTTAATAAGGAAGGGGATCACTTCAGGAGCTGGAATTTACACTTAAAAGTGTGAACAGAGGCAAAATAGATGAGGACATAGTCAAGTTTGAATAAGTCTACATGCATTCTTGAGGAGGAAGAGATCACCTAAGTAAACTAGTTCAATGTGAACAAGGATCAGCCTAAGAAACACATATGTAAACTTGATTTAAGATCATTAGTGTGAAAGAGGCATTGGAGGTGGATTAGTTGACCAAGTCAACAACGCAGCCACAAGAGGAGGGAAGAAAGCTAGGGCACCGCAGTTTTGAAAGAGGAAGCTTCATGAAGAAGTCACCTCAACATTGTGTGGGGTCTGGGATGAGGAGGCTAACCAAAAGATAAAATGATGGCATAGAATCAAAGGGAATTCATTCATGTATTCAGCTTTCTTGGTCTGGAGACTAATTGCATACCTCAGTTGTTTAGCTGGAGTTGCTGCACTTCTTAGTGAAAGGGATTCTTGTGCAGGAATTTCGTCCTCTCTTTGGATAAAATTGCTTAACGGATCAAGAGAGAATTATTTGAGCTTAATTTCAGTATTTTTCTTGGGTCCATTCATCCACATTCAGCCACAGCATAGTCTCCTTCAGAAAACTACGTCCTTTATGTAGCAGCAGCAGTAGCACAGATGCACCCTTTGATTTGATGCAAATCTTTGAGGAACAAGTGCTAATTTCCCTCTGGGAGTTTTTTTAGAGAGGCCCTTAGCCATATTTATGTATTTTTCAGCTCTTTCATGTCATACTCAGCCATGTATAATACATAGAGGTAGTAACTGCATTATTTTTGCAGTGTTGTTTTTTGTTCATGCATTTTTGCCAGAATCCTTTGCTGATTATCTTGTTTTGTTGTATAAGAGGGAAAACCTCCGTTTCTCTATTGGTTGGTTAATATAAGTCTCATATTAGAAAAATTCAATCATTTTTTGCATAAACCCTCATTTTAATAATGCATTCCTTGTTTCAGTAGTTGCTGCATGAACTAGACTATGGGGTTTTGGGCTTATTTTAGCTGCATTGACTTGGGAGATCTGTTTATATGAGCTAGAGTTATTTATTTCACCTATAATTATGTATGTGAGTTTTATACCATGTCTTTTAAGGGATCCAAGTCCCATTTATCACTTTTATAGCATTATTTTCTGAAGAGAACCATTTTATGCCCGGTACTGTTGCATTTCCCTACCCGAGAAGGAGAATATAGGCCTATCTCTTGCTGAGGTTCTTTCATCTGTTGGTGTGATTTTATTTGAAATATAATGAGATTTTATTCATTTCCATGCTCATGGTTTTCTGAAGCTCCACATTGGTAATATCTTGAGATATTCCCAATAGTGTAGATGTTCCCATTTTGGGATATTACAATGGTATCAAAGCTGCCATATTGGCTCAGCCTATGGATTTCAGATCCAATTAGAAGATAAGAAGAATATTAGGAAAAAATTATGGAGAGTATGAGCTTACTCTCATCCATTTTCAGATCTAAGAAGAAAGAAGAAGAGAAATGCATTGAAACTCCAAGAGGGTTTCAAGGAGGAGAGAGTTGCAGTGAGACCTCTAGAAGGTTTCAAGAAGTAGAAGAAGATGCATGCACTTCATGTTCTCATAGAGGAAGTGAAGAGAAAGGAGACTACTTGGAGCATGAAATCTTGAGTGGGTATTTGGCAGAATACAAGTGCCAACCTAGGGCTTCCAAAGAGACCCTAGATTTTCCTCAGTTTGTTCAACTGAGAGAAGAAAGAAGATCTTATAGAAAAGGAGATATAAAAGGCAATAGGTTCCTATTTTCTACATTTTATGGGTCAACTATAGCTAGATCTTGGGCAAGAAAGCTTGAGGCATTCTTCCTACTTCATCCAATGGTAGAGAAGGAGGCAGTAGAAGTTGCAACGTTCCACCTAGAGGGTGAAGCCAATGCTTGGTGGTGCAATCACTTAAGCCACACAAGAGTGACTTATTTTTCTGAGTTCACTCAAGAGATGATAAAAACTTTTGATGGAGAGAGAACAGAGGAGAGAAGGTCCACACCACCATGGGAAGAGAGAAGTACCAGCACTGTCACAGCCTTGAGAGAGCAGCCTTCTACATCAGCAGTTGGGGCAACCATTACATTGGAGGGAGGAGCCTTTGCAGCTCTACAAGAAGTTCCCACATCTCACCAAGGTATGGGAAGATTTATATTTTTCCTTATTGCATCAAATCTTTCTAAGAATGGTGAAAATATGTCCTTATATGGCCCAGGATCAAACACTGTTGCCATGAAAAAGCAACAAGATTGCACTGCATTGTGCAAGCTAGAATGGTACAAGAAGCAAAAGAACCATCATTCTCATAGACCCCTGTTGAGTTGCACACAACCCTTGAGGTTGAGGTGTGATATTTTGGAGAGAATCATGAACCTGGAGGATGGAGTGAACCTTGCTCTAAACAAATTCAAGCAGAACCAAATGTTCATCTGGGAGTTGAGACATGAGATAGCCAAAACACCCTGGAGGAGGGTTACAGCGCTGTCAAGAGGTAGCAGCAAGGAGGCTTTCCTTTCAGCCCCTTTGGATCCTTATGGGTTCAAAATGGTCATCGATGAGAGATCTTCTCTAGGGGATCTCCAAGGAGTTGCATTTCAGCATCCCATGGAATGCAAGGAGAAAAATCAGATATGGGAGGATGGTAGTCCCTTTTGGAGGAATACCAATATGGAGGAAGATAGAAGGCATTCATCGGTTGACAAATGGATGTGGATATAGAGAAAGAAGTTAGAGAGTTACTTGCAACTCTATGATACTGGGTAGCAGGAGGCAAAACTGTGTTGGCTACTCTTGAGAGAGTTTGGCCATCATGAGACATATCCTTTTTCCAAGGGTATGTGGGAGAGGAGTAATTGGCAAGGTAATTGCATCATGAGACAGCAAGGAGTGTGGATGCATGATGGTGATGTGATCATTATTTTTTCACCACATGAGTTGCATGATGGAGGTATGATGGGGCAACAAAGACATTTGTTTCTTTGGAGGATAGAGAGAGAGCAAGGACTCAGTTTCTCTCACATTTGGCACGATGTTGCAACGAGAGGAGATGAAAAAATTATGGGAGAGGTCTTTGACATTGAACATGTCAAAGAATGGATTTATGAGTTAGAAAGAGCCAATTTTCATAGGCCAACAACGCTGTCACTTTGGAGCCTGAGCTTGTTGATGGTGTGTTCCCAAGATCACTTCATATTTGATGCACTTGGTGGGCATAAAGGAGGTGAGATTGGTAGAGTGATGGATGGACTCATCGGTTACTGTGGTATGATCTCCTTGACTTGGATTTCCAAGCATAAGGAGGAGGATTTTCATGCAGCATGTGGTTCATCCCTCTTCATATGGGTATGCCATATCACTATGGAGGATTCATCTATGGATCTTGTCACCATATTTCTTCCTTCACATGGTAAGAATTATGTTTATGCATTTATTGATTGTTCCATACAATATTTGCATACTCTTACCTTTTCATTGTAGTGCATTGCTCTACAAAGGGGCAAGTTTTTCTTTAGGCTCCATGGTCTATTTTTGGCCAGCTATCATGATGGAGACAACCATCTGTTGTATGATATGGGGCAAGTATGTGGTTACTTCTTGTATACTCAATTGAAATATTGATCCATCTACTATTTACTAGTGGATGTGATGACTTATACAACAAACCTTTTTTCAAGAGACAACTTGCCATACCATTGTCTGAAGTTGTAGTGGGGAAGACTGCACTATGACCACTTGGGATACTGTTGGTACCTTCCAGCACCATATGAAGCTTTCAGTATTTCTCTCAATATGGTGCTAATCATGATCCTACTTGCTAGTTTTATTCTTACCTATATGAGGAGCATGGTTGGAGGAGGGACACATGGAGTGGATGTGTTCTTGGGGGAAAATAATCCCCACACTTTTTGCATTGCATGCTCTAAGGGTAGCATGAGAAGGGACATGGCCTCTACAACAAAATATTTTTTTCTTTATGAGGAGGGCCATGATATGGACGGGATACTATATGGAGGTGTGTTCTTGCCCATCATGTATGAGATGGTTTGGGCCAGCTTGATTCACAACGTTGGGAGAGGGACCTTTGGAGGTCTAGCTTCCTTCTTGCCATTGGAGGGAAATAGTATTGCAGCCCAAGATCAGCACATTATCTACACTTATCTTAAGTGTAGAGAAAGACAGCGTGGGGTAGGCTCTCCTGTCTACCATATTCAGATTTTCAGCCCACCTATTCTACATGAGCTTTAGGTGGAGGATGATTTGCATGAGTTACCAATTTGTAGGGTGACTCATTTTGTTTGGTTGATAGCTTGGGGAGGGAGAGACTCAAAGGGGGATTATGAATCCCAATTTACATCAGCCCTCATGCTTCAAGAGGACCTTCAAATATCCCATTGTTGCTTCCATAGATGTTTCATTGTCACAAATGCCATCTATTTAAATATCTTACACACTTGGGAGGAGCAACTTGGAGATATATTGATGATGCAACACCTTGATCCTTGGGAGACTTCATCTTATAAGGGTGCTACAGGGGAGAAGAGGATTCTCTTCAGTCCTATCCTTGCAGTTTCTTAAGGACAAGCAACATTTGGGAGGGGAGGACTCTAATGTTCCCAAATTTTGCAACAAGCAATTTGGAACATTAGATTTTGCTACTTTCACCTAGGAGAGGAATAAATGGGTAAGGGAGCCCATAAAAAATAAAATATGAATAATTTCCACCTTAATAATGAATCGGATCACTTCAGGAGCTTAAATTTACACTTACAAGTGTGAACAGAGGAAAAATAGATGAGGACATAGACAAGTTTGACTAAGTCAACATGCATTCTTGAGGAGGAAGAGATCACCTAAGTAAACCAGTTCAATGTGAACAAGGATCAGCCTAAGACACACATATGTAAAATTTATTGAAGTTCCTTAGTCTGAAAGAGGCATTGGATTTGGATTAGTTGACCAAGTCAACAACGTAGCCACAAGAGGAGGGAAGCAAGCTAGGGCAGCACAGTTTTGAAAGAGGAAGCTTCATGAAGAAGTCACCTCAACATTGTGTGGGGTCCGGGGTGAGGAGGCTCAACAAAAGATAAAATTATGACATAGCATCAAAGGGAATTCATTCATGTATTCAGCTTTCTTGGTCTGGAGACCAATTACATACTTCAGATGTTTCGTCGGAGTTGCTGCACTGCTTAGTGTAAGGGATTCCTGTGCAGGAATTCCATCCTCTCTTTGGATTAGCTTGCTTAAGGGATAAATAGAGAAGGATTTGAGATTCATATATTATTTGGCTTTGGGCCATTCATCCACGTTCAGCCACAGTGAAGTCTCCTTCAGAAAACTCCGTCCTTTATGCAGCAACAGCAACAGCACAATTGCACCCTTTGATTTGATGCAAATCTTTGAGGAGGTGCCCATTTCCCTCTAGGAGTTTTGTTAGAGAGGCCCTTGGCCATATTTTTATATTTTTCAGCTCTTTCATGTCATACTCATCCATTTATAATACAGAGAGGCAGTAACTGCATTATTTCTGCAGTGTTGTTGTTTTTTCATGCATTTTGCTGGAATCCTTTGCCGGTTATCTTGTTTTGTTGTATAAGAGGGTAAACCTCCATTTCTCTATTGTTTGGTTAATATAAGTCTCATATCAGAGTTATTCCATCATTTTTTGCAGAAACCCTCATTAGAATAACGCATTCCTTGTTTCAGTAGTTGCTGCATGAACTAGACTATGGGGTATTGGGCTTATTTTAGCTACATTGACTTGGGAGATCTGTTTATATGAGCTAGAGTTATTTATTTCACCTCTAATTCTGTATGTGATTTTAATACCATGTATTGTAAGGGATCAAATTCCCATTTATCACTTGCATAGCGTTATTTTCTGAAGACAATAGTTTTATGCTCGGTGTTGCTGCATTTCCCCACCCGGGAAGGAGAATATAGGCCTATCTGTTGCTGAGGTTCTTTCATCTACTGGTGTGATGTTATTTCAAATCTAATGATCTTCTCTTCATTACCATGCTCATGGTTTCCTAAAGCTCCACATTGGTAATATCTTGAGATATTCCCAATAGTGTAGATGTTCCCATTTTGGGATATTACATAGATAGCCTAAAAATTAAAAATATTATCATGATTTATTTTGAGGAAAATCTAGGTCAACAACTTTTAATTGATGTTTTTCAGTCTCATATTAGTTCCATTCTTGGTAATGTGTGATGAAATCCCTAAACGGTTGGGTGGTGTCTGGATGGAAGGAGAATATAGCCTCAATGGAATCTACTTAAAATGATTTGGAACTAGTTTGAGCTTCCTTATAGAGTAGGAGAAATAATATGTTCACTTGGACATGAACACCGTTGTACTCCTGCATTATTTTTCTGTTCAGCTCCAAATATTCCTGAGTGGAAATCTGTCTAAGTTGCTCCAAGTATTCTTTGATCTATTCCATGACCTGGTTCTTGGGTTTGGCTTCTATGAGTGAGCTAACTAACGTGATCCTGTGTGAGTTCACCAAGAAATCTAGATTCTGGTATAATTGTGCATATGAGGACTGAATGCTACTAATGAAGGAGACAAGTTTTTTTATTCTCGATCAACATCCAGAGTATTTCTATCTCCATCATTGCTTGTCACTTAATTCTATTTCCCAAGTCAAGAATTTCCCATTTATATCACATTTACCATTCATTAACATCGGTGATGAAAACTTGTATATTCCTTAGAGTTTTGAAAAAATATTGAAATTTTCGTTAGAAGCCATGCAAGTGGAAAACTTCCTTATGCATGGTACAAGCTCCTCATAAAAAAATTTTATAGTCTCTCCAAGTGTCAATAATTCATCGAGTATTTTTTTCCCTCATCTGTATCATATGTACTTGTGCGAAAGTTACGTTCTGAGTTGTTTCACGAAGTTGTTCTACCTCTTTCCTAACAACCTGTAAGTTTTGTGCCAATTTATTATTCTAGGCCATCAAATACTGAGTGTTTGAACTTGCAGCACTTGTGAAGGCCAAGTTTGTTGTGACAATGGAATCAGGATTATTCCTGGTATCTGCCATTATCACCCTTTCTCTAATAAATTTAGGCGATGTGAGGTCATCTGGAAATTTCTTTTTACATTCCTGTACAATATTCTTCTGAATTATCATCGTACAAAAGATTGTATATGTCCATAAACTGATTATCATCAAGAGGAAAATATTCCTCTTCCTTGTTTTGAGCTAACTCAGTTGCTGGAGGTGGTGGAGACAGACTGGTGACATGTTTTATACATGGAATTATTTTGAAATATTGATTCTATGGCTCTCGTTCTGCCTGCACATTATCGACTTCTATCAACTCTTCAATCTAGTGAGAAAGCTCTATGTCTTGCATCTGTCTACTCTCCTCCTCTACTAGTTCTCTATTTTTCTCTGTCTCTTCAACTTGTTTCTACGTTGTTTCTGCTATTTCTCTCTGTCTCTCTTCTTATTCCTACTTCTGATTATATTCTTGTTCTTTCTTCCACTTTTTTTCCTCTAATCCCTTATGCTCTTCTCGCTTCCTTTGTTCTACTCTCTACATCCTCTATTTCTTCTTCTTCTCTGCTGCTAAAGTCATTTTCATAATATATGGATATAGTTTCATCTTGGGGATTCATTCTCCCCATGGATTATATGAAACCTTTTTCTTTCCCTTATCTTGTGTTGGGTTTCTCCCTTCTACTCACCATTTCTTTCAGAGTGGCTTCCTTATGCAGAGTCACCTGTGAAGTTCCTGCAAAATAGACTCACGCATGGTTTAGGAATTATAAAAATACTTAAATGGATCATCCTCCGGCCAATGAAATGTCTCATTGTGCCATTAGAAGTGAATTCTCACATAGTGGTCTTTGCATATTCCATGGGGATTGTACGGATTAAATTCCCAAGTAATGAATGCAAACTTATCTGTTTCCTTTCCTTCTATATCCACGGCTTTCAGGTTCTTGATCTCGTACAATCCAATTTTCATATGAAGAGTTGGACATGGTGTTTTCATATTCCTGTGCAAAGTTGCTGAAAACCTTGTGGAGATATGATATGAATATTATTGCATGACAAGCTTATCAATGGAATACCTTGGAAAAATATGCAGTCACTTATGATCCTCAAACACTCTAAGGAAGGTGCCATATGGTGAGGCAAACCAATATTCTATCTCTGTTACTGCCTCCATTGCTCCATGTGACATGCAAGGTGGTTCTTCCTCAAATATCATCCTGTACAATGAAATGAGGAAGTGTTCAGTCAACTTCTCCATTACTCCTCGATGGTTGCAATTTGAGATTAATCTACATTGGATGTACATGGCAGGGTCTCGAGGTGTCCAAGTCCAATCCATGTGAGGGAGTTTTTATGTGCATATATTTCATCCAGTAAACATGTAGGCATATAAAATCTCGCATGCCCACTCTTGAGAGGATTTTGGGCATTTTCTACATGGAATCCTAACTGTCGATGCAATAAATCTGATGAGTTGAACGACTTCCCCTCATTCACAACTTGGTCCAGTGTTACTTCTGACCATGGAATAAAGAACTATGTGCTCCGTTGACTGTAAATTTTTCAAGCTAGGATAACCAGGAGTTGATAGTCCCTCCGGAGAGACTTTGTCTTGTATGTATTGGTGGGTGTGTGTCGAAATTTTGATGGCCCTTTCACCCAACCTTTAAAAATTTCCTTTGTGCTCAGATAATTGTTGCTATCATAGAAGTATGAATCCATCCATGTTTCTAGCTCAAGAAAATGGTACATAAGACAATAATTTCCTTATAGAAACGTAACAAGCTTCTATCCACTTGCATTGCTCAAAGTCATAGTCTTAACATCAATATGTGAAACAATCCAGTTGATAACATTTTCACATGTGAAGGATGGATATTTACATGCAACCCTGTGTAATATCGATTGCTGAAAATTGACATATACCAATCGTTCCTATAGATCTTCCTTGAATCTATTTGCTGAAAAAACTTCATTCTCTTTCTTCCATGTAATATTTGATTCCTTTTCCACAAATAGTTGAGTTTCTGAATACACTAGAAATTTTGTTGGTGTACTCTCAACTACTTCCTTGACACTGATTTCTTAGGTATATTTTGAAGCAACCCTCTTGGTTTTCATGGTAACAGTGATTGTCGGAGATAAATTCTCAACAAATGTGATACTTGTAGGAGGGAAAAAGAACTCATGGGAAGAATAAATTAGATTTTAAAAATCCACTTTCAAATCAAGATCAAGAAGAAAACCATTGAACTGATGATAGATATTTCACAATTTTCATTGTCAAGGGTGAGAGACTAGTTTAGGGAACTTCACATTTCGATTTCTTAGGATCCAGTGATGCAAACTGAGGCTAGAGACTACACGATGTGTTGTTTACCGTAGGCAGTGACACAGAGAGACTGCACATTCCATAGTGTAAATGTACAAGTTGGCATATTGATCCTTTAAAGTACATAATGTGCAGTTAGGCCATCCTATACTACGCATTACGAAGTCTTAGAGGTTCAGCTCTCGGCTTGAGCCTCATACTTGTGCAATGACAGGATGGGCAAGGTAGTACATGGATAAGTGAAATGCAAATATGCCCGGTGAGGGTGTGGGAAAAAAACATATCTAAGAGATAATGCAAGTTAAATTGTATATTTGTCTAATTATGGATAGATCAATGTGAATTAAGTGAAGACACTCAACAAATGGAAAGAAAAACAAATATGTGAGGAGAGTTTCCGAAACGATAATCAATGGTGTGAAAAAACAAGAAAACTAATGAGACACTTATGAAAGGAGAATGAAAAAATGGATCAACACTTATAAAAGCTAATACAAGTCATAACATTTACAATAATGAAGAGAAATGAGAAAAAAAACACTCATAGAAGTGAAATGACAAAAAGTGACAGAAAAAGCAATAGAAGACAACAAAAACAAAACTCACCTAGAAAAGTGATGCAAACTCCACTGAAGGCTCCTCCACTGAAGGCTCCTTGATATCCTTAGGAGTGCTATATCTCCAAGATAAAATGTAAAAATGATCTCTAGAGGCATCACTTAAATATATTTTCTTTGATTAGGGTTTATGACGTGCATGCCTAAAATCAAGGAAAAAGAGACACTTGCGGAAATATTTAAAAATTGAAATTGTGTCACCTTTGGGAAAATAATAATGAATCCCTACTTTCTAGGGATTCATTTTTATTTTATTTTTTTACTTTTTTATATTTTATTTTTTAGGAAAATTTCCATGCACACTACTAAGAAATATTGCACGGGGAACTAGGCAACTTCCCAGCTGAGTGCATTACGTAGTTTTTGAGCTCAAGGAATGGATTATGCAGTTTATGAGCTTAGTGTTGGGCTTCCATCCATGAATGTGTAGTTCTAAACCTCAACTTTGAGGTTTCATTTTGGATTGCATAGTTTCCATCATCAAGGTTGGCTTACCCTCATGGATTACGCCGTTTATTGAGGCAAGCCCAGAACTGTTGTAAGGTAAATTCATAAGGTTATCTTGTGACTCGAAAATATCATATACATATGAAATAAATTAAACACAAGAAAAAATAAAAATAATATTTTTTGATAAAATCATGAATACTTAATGATAGTAAAATATAAGCTCACGTGGATAGAAATGAAGGCTCCAAAATCAAAGCATAGGAAAAATTTTGGAGGGTGGTTTTAGTAGTTACAATACTTGGCGATACACTGGTAGAACTCTAGCTCTTTGTATGGGTCTTGTATCATGCAAAACAAGTATAACTCTTTCGGAAGTATTTTTTAGTTCATAGGTTAGTGAAGCTTCTTTACTTAGCTTGAGTTAAATATATTGTCCATACAATTCTCTTCATTGAAGACACACTTAACCAAGCCAAGTAAAATTTATTTGTTTTGATTAGGGGTGAGGAGCATATAGATACACAAGTAGAATCATTTTCAGAGTCCTATTTTCCATCTCTGGTGTTGCTTTGTAACCAAAAGGCCTGGATAGTACTCCGGTGGAGTCAGTTCATGAACACAAACATTTATCCACTGCCAGCAATCCTAGATAGTACCGTGATAAAGTTTCTTGTTTCACCTTCCTGTGCAAGGATCCTTTCTCTTATTTCACCCTCTATTTTTATTTTTTTCATTTTTGATATAACTCTGCATAGGAACTTATTTATTTCATGAGGTGGAAGAGGTATTTCGACTTATTGAGAGTATAAGAGGTTGTTCCTTCATAGAAGGATATTTATATATATACCTCTAACATACTTGTTAAATTTTTCCTCCCCTCCTTACTCTACTCAACTTAGTTCACAAGGGATAAAGTAAAATTATAAAAGGCTGATTAGAGTAGGCGATACTAGTTATAGATTCAAACATTGTGATTCCACTATGGTTTTCTCCAAAAAAGATCAAATTTTTCATTAGATTATCATCAACTAAAAGATGAAGATTCACGCAAAGAGAGGGAATAGACATAAAACCAAGAGTCGATAGTAAAACAAATTCCTCTTGGACTTCACCATGATTTATTTGGAAACCAAAAACGGTCTCATACATAATCTATCCTATGACATTGAAAATAAATGAAAATAAAGGAGCAGAGAAAAAATTAAACCAAAATAAAACAAAACAAGGAAAAAGAACAAATGAAACAAGGAAAAAAAACAAACAACTACTCCTAATCCTAACCTAATGGAGAATATGAAAGACTTATGTAAAATTAAACTTCCAGTGTAACCATCAACGCATCGACTGATCTATGTAAGAAAGGGAATGTATATATATATATATATATATATATATATATAAAGGTATTCAAGCATAACAACAAAATATAAATATAATACAATACATACCAAGAGTTCGAATATTATAAATAAATGAAGAAAAGTAAGAAAGAGAAGTGCATGCGAAGACTTTTACGGATGCACTAAGGTGTTTAGACACATTGCAACACAGAGACATGCAAGAACAAATTTTCCAAGTGTTGAAATGGGAAAACATGAATAAAGAAGAAAAATTGTGTTTTGCAACAGTGCTCTCTAGGTATGAATCCTCCAATGATTGAGCAATAGGATCATGCAAAATAGATGTAGGATGCAAAATTTGTGAAACATATTGACTTTCAATGTGTGTGGGAGAGTGATGAGGAGCCTTGAAAGATTAAAAATTGTTTTGATAAGAGTTGAACTGGCCTGAAGACTACGATAACCTGAAATAACCATCAACTCAGGATGAAGTGCCACGACATCTTCTGGAAGTTCTAACTCATCATAAGATAGATCATGAAAGATGGGTGGCTTAAAAATATTGAGAGTGGAAAAATCAGAGTCGTGAATGGATGAATTGGTGAAAAGATCATGAAAACCACTATTATAAATTTGAATATAAAAAATAGTGGCATCCTCATGATCTAACGAATCATAAAGAGAGGAATATTGAGAACAATAAATTTCACCCTCTATCTCTTCAGGATAATGTGACGGTAGATTGGGGAGATCAAGAAGAGAAGAGTTTTCCTCTTCACATTTAGATGAAAAACTAAAATTCCACAAGTTATAAGAGTAATCAGAAGTAATAATATCATCAAAAAGGTAATTCTTCTCAATATTAAATAGGAATGTTAGAATCACGAAAAAAACTTGGATAATGATGGAGAGGTGCGGAACAAAAACAATCATCCTTCATCGCAGATTCTTTTTAAAATGTGAACTCCCACATATCATCATTGTAAATGATATAGGAATTTTTCTTCTCAGCACCAACTCCATCTTGAACTTGATCCTCGTGAACATCAAAAGAAACATTTGAAATGGGTGAAAAAAAAATTTAGAATGAGGAGGACCAAAGGAACCTAAGGATGGAGGACGAGGAGATAACACTTCATCATAAACATCAGATTCACAGTCCCAACTTGTGATGGAATTTTGAATATGTAGGGTGGGAAAATATTGTGATAAATTGGAGGATGAATTATAAAGCAATTCCACCCCACCTTTTGAAAGTAGAGATGTTTGATGAGAAGGAGATGGAGGTTCACTTGGAACAACAACTTCGTCTGTCACAAATTTAGAAGCTCTAACACCAAGGTATCTTGGGAGACTTTCGAAAGATTCATATTTGTGCAGATTCATTGAAATCATGAACACGAAATTCAGACTTATGTTTCAATAAATTCCAATCAACATCATCTTTAGAAATTAAGAACAAAAGTGAATGAAACGATTGTGAAAATCATTAGGATATTCATCAGGTGATTTTTTTAATTGCATAATTTTCTTGAACACATATTTATAATCATACCTGTAAAAGGTGTGGAAAATTTCTATGGAAATATTTTTGAAAGAGTGTAAAAAGGCAACAAGCAATGTGTAACACCATTCCCTTATGTGCCCTTCGAAGGTGAGGATGAATAACTTGCACGTAGCATCCTCACAATGGATATTGTTTTTTTTAGAAAATTCAAGATAACGAGTGGCGTTCTCAAAAAATTTTGTTCCGCCATCGCCATCGAATTTTACGTTTTAAAAGTCATTGATAATTCCCACAAAAAAAAAATATTTTTGAAGTTCTTGAAAAACATGTTGGGGCTAAGATATGAGAAGAAGCCATAAATGAGTTCAAAAATTCAAACAGACTTCATGGGCTTAGCTTTTCATCAGGCCCTCCTTATGGCATGAGAAATGTTGATGGTGTTGGACCCACTAACATTTAGGGCATCTCCCCGATATGAAGTCCCAATTAGACCTTACAGCATTTCGTGTAGGAGTGACATACAGAATACAACCCGGTTTCTGATGCAGTGGGTGTCAACAATATGTCTTGACTCCAATAACACATACAGTGATGTATAATGAATTTGGTGGCAGCAAGTGTGTGACCCTACATAAAATCAAGTGTGATGCATGAAGGTTATAACATACAAAAGGAAAATGAGTGATCCCCTTAGAACCCTGTAATAGTACACATCTTGAAAGAGACAGACGGACATAAAGACATCACAAGCTAATATGTGAAATATTTCATAAGTTAACAATGTTTAAATAATACAACAACAAGAATTCAAAAAGATTCGTACAAATGCAAACGAAATAGTTCATAAGAATAAGCATAAGTTAAGTAATATACATTGAAAATACAATAAGAGTACTCCTACTATATTCACAACATATGCATGAAATTTTTTTGGGTCTGAGCTTTTATTAAAGTTAAAGTTCAAATAATACATATAGCATTGACGGACCACTAGCCCCAATAGTGGAATGTGAATTCAACATCACCTGCCCCTCCATAGAAAGATACTCCCTCTATGCTATGGAGCAACCAAAGCTCTCACCAAATGCCCAAACTCATGATTCTAAGCCTAGGAAAAAATTTGGCTCCCAAAATCCATTTACATGACTTATGAGCTTATATTTATAACAAAGGGGGTGACTCTTGACATTCCCCTTTGTGACTCCTGGACTTCCCTCACAACTCTTCAAATTATTTAAAAATGAAAATTCAATTACATTACATCATGAATCTTCACATTCCATAATTCACACTTAGAATTTCACTTACAAATTATTTTAAAAAAAATATTACAATACACATACCCATATAAGAAAAAACAGGGTAGAGAAAACTAGATAGTGTAACAATAAAAAATATTATCATGATTGATTTTGTGTAAACTCTAGCTCAAAAAATTCCAATTTATGTCTTTCATTCACATATCGGTGCCAATCTTGGTATTGTATGATGACATCCCCAAACTCTGTGATGATGTCTAGTTTGAAGCAGACTCTAGCCTCCATGGCATCTGAGTACAATGATTTGGAACCAATTTTAACTTCCTTTTAGAGCAGGAGCAACATTGTGCTCACTTGGACAGGACTACTGATGTAATTTTTCATGTTATGTCTGTTTAACTCCAAATATTCCATGGTGGAAATATGTCTTAGTTGCTGCAAGTATTCTTTGATCTCCTAGCTAACCTGGTTCCTGCGTTTTCATTCTGTGAGTGAGCCAACTGATGGGACCCTTTGTGAGTTTACCAAGAAATCCAAATGCTTGTATAACCATACATACGAGGCCCAAATCCTACCAATAACGAGATGATTTTTTTGTTGTTATGCATAAACATCCAGACTCTTTCTTTCTCAAGCTATCCCTAACACTTATTTTTCTTTCCCAACTCATTCGGTACCCATTTGTATCGCATTGATGATTCTTGCACACTGGTGATGGTAGCTTATACATTGCTGAGAGTTTTTACAAATTCTTTACATTTCTACTACAAGCCATGCAAGTGGAAAACTCCCTTATGCATAGTAACAAGATCCTCATAAAAATTATACATGATCTATCCAAGTGTCGATACTTCACCAAGTATCGATTTCCTCATCTCTTCCAGATGACCATGTGTGGAAGCTACACTCTGAAATGTTAAAGGCTGATGTTCTACCTCTTGCCTAACATCATGTAAGTTTTGTGCAAATTTATTACTCTTGGCCATCAAATACTACGTGTTTGACCTTGCTCCACCTACGAAGGCCATGTCGGATATGACAATGGAATCATGATTATTCCTCTTATCTGCCACTATCACCCTTTCTCTAATAAATGCAGTAAATGCAAAGTCATGCAGAAAATTTTTCTTACACACCTGCAAAATATTCTTTTTAAGTTCATCATATGAAATATTGTATGTGTCCATAATTGGATCATCTTTAAGATGAACAACTTCCTCTTTATCACCTAGAGCTAACTCTGCTACTGGAGGTGGTGGATATTAACTGGTGACTCATTCTGTATTTGGAATTAGGTCAACCTCTTAATTCTGCTGCTCTAGTTCTACCTCCATGTCATCGATTTTTATCAACTTTTAAATATACTGAGAAAGCTCCATGTCATGAATCTATACACTCTCCTCCTCTACTTGTTTTCGATTCTGTTCTTTCTCTTCAAATATGTTTTTCATTGTTTCTTATCCTATTGCACTTCACCTCTCTTCTTATTCCTATTTCTTCTTATATTCTTGTTCTTACTTCTTCATTTCTTCCTCAAATATCCTCTACTATTCTCTCTTCCACCATTTTTATCTCTACATCCTTTGTTTCCTCTTTTCCTTTACTACTAAAACCACTTTTATAATAGGTTGATCCACTTTCATATTGTGGATTCATTACCCCCTAGACTCGATGAAACCTTTCTCTTTCCCTTATCCTGTGTTTTGTTTTTCCCTTCTTCTAGTACCTATTTCAGAGTGGCTTCCTTCTGTGGAGTCACTTGTGAAGTTCCTGCAAAACTTATTGAGTCACGGGTTTTGGAGGAATTATGAAAATTGTTCCATGCTTCCTCTTATAGACAATGAAGTGTCACGTTGAGCCATTGGAAGCGAATTATTGCACAGTGGTTTTTGAAAATACCGTGGGGATCAGACAGATTAAAGTACCAAGTTCCAAATGAAAACATATCTATTGCCTTTCCCTACGTATCCGTAAATTTTAGGTTCTTGATCTTGTACAATCCAATTTACATAGGAAGAGTTGGCCATTTATGTTGAGATTTTTCCTGTAACTAACCACCCCTAAGTTAGGTCCAGTTCTAAGGAAAACATTTCATAGAGGTAACACCAACTGGAATGGGAGATTGATGTCACTTGCAAGTGGTTTATCAGTAATCTAGAATGCACTAGGGGTTTCATAACTGTAACAACCACCGATGCTTTCAAAACCAACTGTAATATATGGGTGGTTTTATAGTAAGATATAAGAATTGGTGGTTTCACCATAACAAGAAAGAGTGGTTTCATAATATAAGCAAGCACCCATAATTTTCAATGCAATCCATTTGTGCTGAAACTAGAAATAGAAAGTCAAAATTGGTGATGGATTAGCAGTTCATTATAGGTTGAATAATTTTCATGAGATTCACTCCCATGCTATCTCTCCAAAATAATTCGAAACCTTTTTTGAATTATCCATAATTGTTGATGTCATATAGTTACATCCCAAGTATGGCCGAGAGTGCACTAATTCCCCCACGATCCCATTACTTCATATGTTACCTTTTCAACTCGTGAGAACGGGAGGTGAGGATGGCACCACCCAACTAAATTTCCCCTTCCCATTCCTATAGTTCAGTGGTTCTTTTGACTTTCAAAATTCATCGAGTTTTTTAATAATAAAATTTAGACCAGAAGAAAATTTTCCTAAGCATAAAGGTTTTTATTGACGGGTTGTCGAAATATGTCAACCAAGGGGGTCTCCCTGATAGTGGTCTCAACTATACCTCACATCATTTGGGATAGGAGCCCCATCTAGAATACGTTTTCGTTACCATTTTCTTAGATATTTTCCTTGTCTCTAACTGTCATTAAGAGAGAGGAGTGCATATGTGCTTTTGAAAAGAAAGAAAGTGTGCCTGGTGAGTGTTGATTTTTAGGTGTGTTGAGGTTATTCTACTGTGGAGGGGAGAGAAGGCAAGCCTCTAGGAGGGCGGTAATAGTACCACTCTAGCGGAGACACAAAAAAAAAATAAGGATATGTCTAACATACATTGGAATAGTCCATAAATATGCAACGATCATAGCAACCAACACAAACAGGAAATATTTTTCTAACATACACTAGAATATTCCAAAAATATGCAATAGTTATTGCAACCATTACAACACATCCTCAATATTATAAGCACTAAAATAACCAAAATATTTCAACTAATTTAGCACAGGTGAAAACAAACGTGAATTACAAACATTCGTATAACAGTCTTTAATATATTCATAATCCATGCATGAAGAACACCTTGGCCATCTTACTTTTGATATTAAGTTAAAGTACTGTTGAACCTCATAATTTTCCTTTATATGACATCCTTCTCATCATTTTTTCCTTATTTTCTCATAAGTCCATACATTTCAATCAATGATAGATGTCATGTTTTATCTCAGGGAATACATTTAAATGATTTCTACATTATATTATGGTGTTCTTGTTATTTGAATGGATTTTGGTAATTTGGCTATAAAACACAGCGTATTTTGCAACTAATCATTGGTTCCGCATCTACTTTCATGGTTTGACAAGTTCCAAGGAAAAAATAGAGAAACGAGCCACATGGGCATCTCCAGAATGATTCACACATGGATTTCATCCTATCTACTTGATGGAAATCAACATAAAAAGATGCCTGAGATCGTGGTCAAACTCTGGTCAAAGGACGTAAGCCAAGAGCGAAGAACTCTTGATTTTCTCTAGTGTAGAAAATCAAGAGTTAACCAGTCAAAATCCAATTCTATGTTTCGGTTAAAATAGCCATCTGTAGGATTAATTATGTCATTACAGTTATGTTTTGTTTTATTTAAATATTGGATATGCGGAAATCGAACGGCAATTGTAATTTTCTGAAACAATGTGTATTGTTTTAAATTTTTTTCTTTTCATAATACAAGGACCGTGTTCATGGTTCCATTATCTACTTAATACATATATAGTCAGCTAGGATTTCGACCAATTCTGTCATAGAGGGTGTTGGGTATGGAGCCTGATTTTCATCCTGATTCTAAGATCCCTTTTTTAGCTGGATGTATACCCCAAGAAAATTGTACACCCTTGCAGCAGGGGGGTGCAGGGGGGACTTGTCCCCCCCACGGGGTCCGGGGGGGAGGGGGGGGGGCGGCCCCCGGCGGGGGGTCGGGGAACCCGGCGGTCCCGGCGGGGATTTCGGGGCGGCGCCCTGAGCTACAAACGGATGTAAAAATTACTTGCCTTGGTATAGTAATTTCTAGTCAGTCTGGGTCGTTCATTAGGTGAATGATCTGATGGTAGAAGTTATGTTTAGTTTAGGGTTTTTTCCCCCAGAAGGCAACCCCTTGCTTTTATGAGGGTATTGTATTACGGTTGTGTAATGTATTATATGTATTCTCTGACCGAAATAGATAGGAAACAATGAGAGAGAACAGAGGATATTACAGCGGATCTGCTGTAGGTTTTTTCTCTTCATTTTTGCTGGATAATAGAAAGGAAGGACTGGCTGTTCGGGGTGGACGTAGCCCAAACTGGGTGAACCACGTATATCTGTGTCTCTCTGGTTTTATGTGTTTTATGTGCTTGTATTTTTCGCATATTTTATGTGTTTCATTGCTCTGTTATATTTAGTTTTCTAACAACTGGTATCAGAGCCGAAGGTCTATTTGGCTGATAAACTCGTAGGAAAGAAGGGTTCCTGGTTCGAGTGGGAGCAATGGCGGACGATGGTAAGTTTAGGGTCAAGAAATTTAATGGCAAAAACTTTGCGCTGTGGAAGATGCAGATGGAAGATTATCTGTATTAGAAAGATCTGTACCTACCATTGAGCGGAAAAACAAAGAAGCCGACGACCATGACAGACGCGGAATGGAACATTCTCGATAGAAAGGCACGCCGAATGTATAGTTATGCCTTGCGAAACGTCGATGCTTTGTTAGGGTCCCGTGATTTGGCTGATTGGAAAGCCAAGTGGCAGGGTAACATCAAACCAATCTTTGGAGCCCAAGGACCTAGCCTTCGTGGACTCAAAGAGGGCTCTCTCTATTTTTGTAAGGGATATATGTGTGTTTTCTTCTTGTATTTCTGATTTTAGGCTAGTTATAAAGTAGGTTTTTGGTTTTTCTTTTAGGTTTGTGAGGGATGAACTGATCCAAGACTAATATAGGTAAAACGATGTCAGATCAACCAGGCTATGGGGTTAAAAAGGTCAAGAAAGCTTCAGATGGTGATACAAGGTATGTTGAAGGGCCGATTTGATCAAGGTAAAATGGATCTTTGGGTAAAATGGAGTGGGATGGACACTAATTTTGTGAAGAAAAAAGGCTTTCAAACATAAATATTTCAATAGCTGACATAAAAATGGTAGGGCTAACCATTAATCATGAGTAATGTAACTATAAACTGATCAATGCATAGAAATAAACATTAAAGCAATACATAGAGATATATGACTCTCTAACTTTGGGAAATTGCTATTAGACTTTGGGGAAAGAAAATTAATACAAAAAAATAACTCAAATCACTATGAGGAAATGCCTAAGCATAGTATTTCAAGCTACTGGGCACTTTGAAGCAAGATTGCATAGTTTTAGGCAAAGGGAAAGATCAGTACAAGACCTCCTTGGTTCAACAAATGACAATAAAACAATCAAAGAAAGGTTTAAAAAAAGAGAGAGAGAGAGAGAGAGAGAGAGAGAGAGAGAGAGAGAGAGAGAGAAAGAGAGAGGGGGTAGACTATGACTAGCCATGAGTAAGAAGGGCATACCATAAATCATACTTAGCATGCATAAAACCATAAATGAAACAAGCAAACAATTTCTTCAGTTATCAAAGAGCAATCAAGGATTCTTTGATATGACTAAGAAGGAAGAAAACATAGAAGCTATAAAGAAACATGAAATTTGAGGTGCCTCCACGGGCATGTATCAAATCTATTATCTATTGTCTTATAGCAAGCCAGAACATGGAATATGAATGAAAACTAAGAAGCATAACAGAGAGGGACACTATACCATTTTACCAAGTCAAGGAATCCAACAGTAGTCCTCTTTCATCATCCAAAACATTCAAGAAACTATCCAATGCATGAGACAAGTGTTTCTTCCAAGCTTGTATAACCATATATTTCTCTATATCATCAAGCTCAGCCTTATTTACAATGAATTCTCTTGGAATATATAGGCCAAGATGAGGGAAAACCTCCTAGTGCAACTTGCAATCTCATTGGCCCATCAAAAATATCTGATTTTGTCCTTGAGGCTTTGCAAAGCCCAAGGCACAAAATATCTATAGAAATATCCTAAAAATGCTAAAAAAGGAAAATATATTGACTTTTCCTAACTAACCATGGCCAAAAATAGCTAAACGCACATTAGGAAAAGTCACTTCAGAAAAGTGCATTTTTCACAAAAATACTCAAGAAATATATCAGCAGAAAATCCTATGTCTTGCCAGCAACTTTTGGAGGCCTTCCCGATGTTGAAACGAGGCTCGTGATGGCTCATTGGAAAGCTATGGATGTCTATTTTCTGAAAATTCTTTGTTTTCTCCAAAATTATCACTATAATTCTATCAAAAATTGACCTATGTGTAAAAACCCAGAAAATAGACTTTGCTGATAGACGGGGTAGAGTGTGGAAAAGGTGACCTTTTTTCGCCATTTTGGGGAACCAAATCATCTTCAATTGATCTGAAAATCACTAAGTAGATTCCCCTGAAATTATTGCATCCAATGATACCATTTTAATCCTTTGAAGATGTCCCAAACAGAAATGGCGATGCCCATGATTTTTAGCCAAAAGCCCAAAAATGACAAAAAACCAAAACTTGTTTAATTTCGCCCAATTTTGGTGAGCATGACCCTCAAGGGTTTTCAGAAACATGCTGAGAATATGAGGCAAAAATTTGGAGCCTTGAGGTATCTTTCTTTATTTCTGGTGTCGGGCACCTCTTTTGAGCTTCCTTGAGCTTTTCCTATGTGGCCTTCAATTTCCGTCGGGCGAACTGATTAAGCTTCTTACAGTGCCAGGTCATCCTCCTTTTAAGGTCCAAATCTCTATTGGCCTTTTCCAACTTCTTCTCCAAGTGATCATTCACCCTCTCAAGCCATGCTTCTCGATTGTTTTCTATCTCTTGGGTGAACAAAGTAGTGAGAGGAAAAGATTGGAAAAGGGCAACTTCTTCCTCCTTTTGTTTCTCTAAGGCTCTTCTGAGTCCCATGGTCCTTGGCCTCTTTCTTCTTGGCTGATCTTCATCTTCACTATCTTTGAACTTGCCCATGAGTTCTTCCAACCTAATTTACACCTTGGAGGCCTCTTTTTGATATTTGATGGCCCGTGTCTCATATACCGCCATGTGGACACTCATCTGTTTGTTTTATGTTTACAAAAAGTGAATGAAGTTTCTAGACCTCTCTAGATCTGACCTCAAATTATGAATTTTTTCTTCTCTATTGATCAAGAGAGACTCTAGGATTCGGGCCTCATTGTCACTATCATCACTTTGGATCTGAATTATGTCAAATTCATTCTCCTTCTGATGGCTACTTTCTTCTTTCTCCTTTCCCTTGATTTGGGTGGCCTTCTTGGTCTTTCTCCTCTTGGGTAATTCGACAATGGGTTTCTTGGGAAACTTCCCCTTACTTCGGAGGGCCCTAATAACATTTGGAGTTATAGTTTGAGGCATTATTTTCTTTGATGTTCGAGGCTTTGTCACTTTTGGAGAAGAGAGCATGGCCCCTTTCCTAGGAGAGGCAGCTAGCACATGCTCTATTTGCTCTTTTCCCTTGCTACTTCCCTCATCATCCTTGCCACTATTTTGAGTTTCTTCATGAATGCTTTGACTGTCATCTTGCATGTATTTTTTAAGGCTGCCCTCTTTACTCTTCTCCTTGCTTTCTTTAGGACTTTTAGGCTTTGTCTCCTTAATGTTTTGGGCTTCATCTTCGTCATTTTTGCTGCTGTGAGGGCTACCAATATCCTAATCAAACTGTTCAAATTCCTCATCATTCCCCTCCTCATTGTTTCACTCTTTTTCATGGCACTTTTCTTCATCACTGTGCTGCATATCATCACTGTCTTTTTCTTCACTTTGCTGCCTTTCCTCACTATGCTGCTCTTCTTCATCATGATGCACTTCTTCATCATGCTGCTCTTCCTCATCATGCTGCTCTTCTTCATCATGTTGCTCTTCCTCATCATGTTTCTCTTCTTCATCATGCTCTTCTTCTTCATTATGTTGCTCTTCTTCACTAATCATGGGAAATTTTAGCTTCTTGGGAATGGGCTTACTTGAAGAAGGTGAAAGATGCTGAGTGGAAGGTGAAGGAGATGCATGGGATGAAGGAACAGTGGTGAAATTTGGATGTGCAATGAAAGTGTCCCAAGATATTTCGTTCTTCTCAAGTTGATGAAGAATGACAATCTTGATGAGGGAATGATGGAAAAGGCAAGCTAACTGCTGAGAAGGAGGTATTTTTTGAACAGTGGAGGCCATTTTTTCAATACTTCTATGGAGGAAAAAGGGGAGGTTTAAAAATTGGGCTCTTGTGAAGTGCATGAGAAACCAGACATGGTAAGCATAGACCTAGGAAAACCTTCCCTCGCATGTGAAATATTTCATGATTATCTTCATGAGGGGAGCATAACTAGTCAACATATATGAAAAAGGAAAGATAGATGGGCATGTATCCTGATGCTCCGGCTTCAAAAAGGGTTTGTACTATTCTGAGTCTAGGTAGCTCTGTTTAAACCATTTTCCCCCGACATAAGGGATTTTGGTCGCTTTGGAAATGGATCTAGGAGAAAACTTGAAATCCAAGCCTGCCAGCTAAAAATGTTTCCCTTGAAATCTCAAAGCACATAGATGTTTCAAGGGGAGATATATTTTCACCTCCTAAACCCTTTGAAAAAACTCTAGACATCCAACTTCATGAAAGTTAAACAGGACTGATGGATGAGAATTTACCTCTTCAGTTGAAACAGGTTCAAACCTCCTGTGAGGGCCACTTCTGCTATCTTTCCTAGGAGGCATTTTTGTTTTGGATACTCTTTGCTGGTTGAATAAGACAAACTGTCTCCAATGGTTTTTGAAATGGTTTCCCAACACCACAATTTTTCCTCCTTATAAGTCATTGTGCCTCTTTGATGCCAACAAACAAGTACTTTTCAAATGAAAAACAAAATCAATTTATCACTGTGCTTGGGAAACAAATCTTGAAAAGATGTGTTTGTGATTTTTTGTTGAAAAAGGGCTTCTCGTGTTTTGACAAAAACACCTTTCCCTCCAAACACTGCTCTTTTTATATTCACTACTCTTCACAAGGTAGACAAAACATCTTTCAACTGACTTAAAAAACCTTCACAACATACCCTGTTTTTAGAACCCTGGGGGCTGCACAAAGTTCACTATTTCACAACACAAAAAGGGACACTTTATATTGATTAGACCTTCATCCCTTTGCCACTGTATAGATGATCAAAAATGTTTTGAGACCCTTACAGCCATCTGTTTATCTGTCTATTAATTTGTGTATAGTTTTAGCTTTTTAATAACACCAGAAGAGTTTTCAAATTGGTCTAACAATCCACTTTTTTCATTCACTGTTTTATCCTCTGAGTTTTTAACAAATTCTACTCCTTATAGCAACTGTGGACTATCATTGTTTTTAAAGGCAGCTAGAGCTCTCTCACACTGATAACAACACCCTCTCCTATCACTGTGTGAATGTTTGACACCCACAGTCAACAAAAACCTTTTGATTTTCAACCAAAAATCCAAACTTCTAATGATTGTTTCTCTCTTGAAAACATAGCAAGAGCACACCACCTCTTAACCTCAAAATTTGTCATGGAGTGAGAAAAATACCTTAAAAAATGCTTAAGGGACTTGTCGATCCTTGATTCATCTTTCAAAGGTATTTTTTGAGGGCTTTTGGGTGAGTGGCACGTTTTCAGAAAAGAGCGCCGCGCAATGGAGGTAGTCAGGTCTTTGTTCGGGCACCGGTGAACGAAGATGCACAGGCGTGCTGCGTGCCGCTACAGGTGCGCCGCGTAGGCTTGGAACCCTAAAAAATTTGAAATTTGCCCGAAAAACCTTGTTTCTCCAGTGAATAGCTAGGGGAGCGTTTGCTTTGTGTTTTGAATTTGCATAAGGGGCTTTTTAAACGGTCTCTCCACCTTTATAATTTAAATGAACTTAAAAAACTTTGTATTTACTTTGTAAGGGTTTGAATGCTCTTCGAAAAGGTTTTTTCATATAACAACACAAATCACTATTCTTTATCATTTCATCACTTTTTAAAATACCATGAGGCCTTCTATGAACAATACTTATAACAACGATGCAGTGGCTAGCTTCTTTTTTAGGACACCATAGACATGACCCTTTTTTGAAGTAGAGAAACTTACTTAAAAGCCAAAATCCCTTTCACTGTTTTTCCATCTATGTCCTTTAAGGGAAACACTGCTCAAAGCCATATCAAGGATTGTAGATGCATCCTTACAATGATATTTCTTTTTACTGTGGGTAAAACCTTAGTGGAATTCACCGAGGCTTGACTTATATCTATTGATCAAGGAAAAAGGCCTTTAGAGATCCTTAATGCAATCACATACAACAACAGGGTTTGTTCATATGTACATAAAGAGGTCTTTGTCTGTGATAGTGATATGCCTTGTTTCTTTGAGTGTTGCCTCTGAATTTGAAACATTTTTCATACCCTTTCTTCACACATACTGTCTTTGTGTATCCATTTGCAAAGTCTCTTTCAGAAGCAAGGCTTATACTATCTTCTTTGTCATTTTGATGAGGTTGTTCTAAGTTTGGGCATTCTAGCCTCAGATTACCCTTTGAAGGAGACCTTTGATAGAAGAAAAACAAAACTTCTTTGAATACTATAATATCACTTCTTGGCCTATGTTTAACACAAACCCTCAATTCATAAACCTTGAATTGTTTTCTACTGATTTCCATTATGTCTTTCAAACAGTGAAACCATGTAAGAATTCCTTGAAACACCACTACTGTATCAGTGGTTTCATCCATTGGAGAAAATGGTTTAACAGGTTTTCAATCCATTTGAAGCATTGTTATCCTTATGCTCTTTGAATGAGATTATACCTCTTTTGTTGACCCTCTGATTGTTAAATGAAGGAGGCCTTTAGCATATTTCCAAACCATCTGCTTTTAAATGAAGGAGGTTTACAACAAATGACCTAACCATCTGCTCATGTTTGGAGGAGGTTAACACAGTCACCCAACCATTTGCTCATGTTTAGAGGAGGTTAACACAGTCACCCAACCATCTGCTCATGCTTGGAGGAGGTTAACAACAAGTGACATTTCATCCCTTTCTCAAAATATGTCATATTTCCTTGTAATGCCTATCTCTACTTGGTATATCATAGTAAGTAATAAGGTGCAAATTTGACAATATGCTATGAGGGGCATGCTCTGAGATATGCATCCTATTGTTAGAATACCCTTATGAATATTTAAAAACTAGGAGCAACATGACTTGTATATGAAGAGTAATTGATCGCTAGTCATTATTTACTAACCTTTCTTGACTGTGTTTGTAGAGATTTATTTAATTTTCTCTCTAACTAGTACTCGTATCCCAGGCTTAAAACAACATGAGAAGCAATTGTCTTCTCATGTTTAGCTTGACAATGTCTTCTGGAATACTTGTACATTTCTGCTTTTGAAAAAGACACTGAAACACTATAGATCAACACAATATCAGTTTGGATTTTTAAACATGCACTGCTGAGACACCAAAACTTGTTAGTGGCGTGACCTAAGGGTGTATCAAGATTTGTTTGCAGAATAGCAAGGCCATCTATGACTGGTTGGTATTAGACAGAGGTTCTTTTGGCTTAGGATAGTTTTCCAAGGGAGGATTTCCTAAAGCACCACTACCTAACTTAGGGGAGATCTTTGACAGATTTGGAGTATTCTCTTTGGTATGACCATATCTTAAGATGACATATGACCAGAAGTAGGGTGGTTGAAATTATTATCAAAATTTGGTTAATGAATGAATTGGGGGTGAGGGTGAATGACAGCAGATGACTTTAGCTTATGACAGCTGATGGACAAACTTGTATGACTAAGACTAGATAGGGCTTGATAACTAGGTTTTTTCTCATCATAGGCTGATTGAAAATGTAGGAGGAAAAAATGTTTAGGGGTGTTTTCTAGCTGAAAAATTTGACAAATTGGAGATCAGCTTCTAGAAAAATTGACTTTAAAAACTAGTCATCATCAATAGGTGAAAAATATTGATGACTAACATTGCCTTCAATATTTCGAAGGAAACAACAACAGAGGGTTTGATGCAGACGTTGGTGAAACTATATGAAAAACCCTCGGCCTCAAACAAGTATTTCTTATGAAATGATTATTTAATATGAAGATGTCGGAAGGTGGATTTGTTGCAGACCATTTAAATGATTTTAATACAGTTACCAGTCAGTTATGTTTTGTAGGGGTAAACTTTGATGATGAAATTAGAGCTCTGTTATTCTTGTGCTCATTGCCAGAGAGTTGGAATTGTTTAGTAATGGCCATTAGTAACTTTGTCTCTGGATCTAGTACTTTAAATCTTGATGATGTTGTCGGTGCTATCCTTAGCGAGGAAATACGATGGAAAAACTCTGGTGAGACATCGAGTAATGCTTTGAGTGTAGAGTCTAGGGGAAGAAGAATTGAAAGAGGAAAGAGCTCGGGTTATTGCAGTAAATCAAGGAAAGGCAGATCCAAGTCCAGATCGGGGATAGTGTGCCGGAAATGCGGAAAGAGAGGACACCTAAACAAAGATTGTAGATCTTGGAAGGGAAAAGAAGGAGATGCACAGCAAGAAAACAATCATGAAGCAAATGTGATAGGTGATGTGTTACAAGATGCTTTGATTCTTTCTTTAGAAAATGTTACTGATTCTTGGGTTGTAGATTCAGGGGCTTCATTCCATGCCACACCTGATAAGAAATATTTTCATGACTATGTTCAAGGAGATTTTGGACAAGTCCGTTTGGGTGATGATAAAACCTATAAAATTGTTGGAATGGGTAAAGTTATTGTAAAACAACAGAATGGAAACCAATGGCTGTTAAAGGAGGTAAGGCATGTTCCAGATCTAAAGAAAAATCTGATTTCAACAGGGCAGTTAGGCGGTGAAGGTTGTGTGACAACTTTCACAGATAAATTTTGGAAGGTCACCAAAGGATCCCTAGTAATAGCAAAAGGAGAAAAGGTTGGTACATTGTATTTATGCAATGGTATTTCTAACTTTGTTAATGCTTTAACTTCAAAAGGAGAAGATGCAACATTATGGCATCATAGGCTCAAACACATGAGTGAGAAGGGGATGAAGATTCTTCGCTCAAGAAATTTGTTGCCGGGTTTGAAGAATGTTGATTTGGATTTCGTAGAATTGCATTTATGGAAAATAGAAGAGAGTCGCATTTCTCGTAGTTGGGAAAGAAAAAGAAGAGAGAAAAAAAATTAGAGCTTGTGCACATGCATGTATGGGGACCCGCCGTATCATCTCTTGGTGGCTCTCGCTATTATGTTATGTTTATTGATGATGCAACTAGAAAAACTTGGATTTATTGTATTCAAAATAAATCTGATGTATTTGATACTTTCAAGAAATGGAAAGCTTTGGTTGAGATTGAGACATGAAAGAAGTTGAAGTGTCTCGGATTAGACAATGGAGGTGAATATTGCAGTAAAGAGTTTGATAGGTACTGTTTAGAGCATGGAATTCGTAGAGATAATACAGTTCCAAGAACACCACAAGAAAATGGTGTGTCAGAAAGGATGAACAGAACAATCATGGAGCGTGCAAGGTGCATGAGATTGCATGCAGGATTGCCTTTACAATTTTGGGCAGATGCTGTAGATACTGTTGTTTATCTAATAAAAAAAGGGCCTTCAAGTTCCTTGGATGGTAGTATTCCAGAGGAAGCATGGACAGGTAAAAAGGTAAACTACTCCTTTTTACAGCCTTTTGGTTGTGAGGCCTTTGTCCATATTAATAAAGAAAATAGAATAAAGCTTGAGGCAAAAGCAAAGAAATGTACCTTTATTGGATATGGTGTTAATGATTTTGGTTATCGCTTATATGATTATGAAAATCACAAAATCATTAGGAGCAGAGATGTAATATTTGATGAAAAGTTCTTGTATAAGAATCAATTTCATGAAAAGAAACAAGAAAAAGAAAGCAAGGAATACATGGTTCTTGATGAGATAACTGAAAAAGAAAAGGTGCCTGAAAATAATAATAATCAACAACCACAGCAGCAGCAACCACCACAACAGCAATAGGCACCTCAAACACCTGAAAGTGGTGTTAGAAGATCTACCAAGATAAGTAGACCCCCTAAACGATACTCTCCTTCATTATATTATTTATTGCCGACCGATTCGGTGAACTCGAATGTTATTCGAAGAAATGCAGGTTGAAAGCATGAAGAAGTGGGAGCTAGCCATGGAAGAAGAGATGGACTCCTTAATGCATAACCATACTTGGGACTTAGTCAGGTTTCCTGCAGGTAAAACTACATTGCAAAATAAATGGGTTTACAGGTTGAAGGAAGAAGATGGAGGAAAATAGAGGTACAAATCTAGACTTGTGGTGAAGGGGTTTGCACAAAAGAAAGGTATTGATTTTGATGAAATATTTTCTCCTGTTGTTAAGATGACTTCGATCAGAACTATTTTAAGTCTTGTAGCAGCGGAAGATTTACATCTTGAACAGCTAGATATAAAGACAACATTTCTCCATGGAGATTTTGAGGAAGAGATCTATATGGAGAAACCAGAAGGATATGAGGTCAAAGGGAAAAAAAAATTAGTGTGCAGGTTAAAGAAGAGCTTGTATGATTTAAAACAAGCTCCAAGGTAGTGGTATCTAAAATTTTACTGGTTTATGTCTGAACAAGGTTATGCTAGATGTCACTCTAATCATCAGGTTTATATGAAAAGAAAATGATGGTAGCTATATTATATTGTTACTCGTATGTAATGATCATGCTTGTTTCGTGGTCTAACATGCAGAAATAAATGTGCTCAAACAAAAATTGGCAAATTCATTTGCAATGAAGGATTTGGGAGTCATGAAAATAGACCTTTGGTCATCAATAACCAGGATAGGAAAATTCGAAATTAACACCGTCGAATGAATACATACAAAAAGTTGTTGAAAAGATTTAATATGCACAATTCAAAACCAAATAGTACACCTTTTTCTAGCCATTTCAAACTTATTAAGGAAATGTGCCCCAAGACCCAAGAAGAAATGGATAATATGTCTAAATTTCCATATGCATCAACAGTTGGAAGCTTAATGTTTGCAATGGTCTGCATAAGGCCACATATTGCACATGCAGTGAGAGTTGTAGGAATGTACATGAACAATCCATGAAAAGAACATTGGATGGTAGGGAAATGGATTCTCAAATATTTTATAGGTACCACAAATCAAGCATTATGATTTTCTGGCTCAAACATTTCTCTATAGGGATATTTTGATGCAGATATGGTAGGTGATAGAGATATCAGGAGGAGCACTATAGGGTATGTATTTACTATAGGTGAAACAATTGTCAGTTGGGTTTCAAAATCCAAAGTGTTGTTGAAATTTCAACAAAAAAAGGTAAAGTATGTTGCTACTACAGAGGCTAGTAAAGAAATGATTTGGTTGCAAAGGTTTATGGATGAATTGGGTAAGAAGCATGATATGGGCACTTTATACAGTGATAGCCAAAGTGCCATTCATCTTGCAAAGAACTCATCATTTCATTCCAGGACTAAACACATACATCTCAAGTATCATTTCATATGGTCAGTATTGGAAGATGGAGAGTTGAAGCTGGAAAAGATACACACTAGCCATAATCCTGCAGATATGCTAACAAACAAACTGTGTGACAAACCGATTATGTGCCCGCTCAATCGTCTTCAAGGATGATGATGAAGATGAGAAACAAACAGTCCAAAGAGGAGTCATTGTCCAAAAAATGAAGTACGGCGGAGTTGCTACAATCAATCTCCAAGTGGGAGATTGTTGGGTATAGAGCCCGATTTTCTCATTGATTCGCAGATCCTTGTTTTAGTTGCCGGATGTATACCCTAGAAAAATGTACACCTCTGTAGTAGGGGGTGTGGCAGACTCTGTTCCCCCGTTGCTCCGGTGGCCGCCCCGAAGCTAAAAACAGACGTAAAATTTCCTTATAAAAGTATAGTAATTTATAGTCAATCTGGGCCATTCATTAGGCAGATGATCTGACAGTAGAAGTTATATTTATTTTAGGTTTTTTTCCCTAGAAGGCAACCCCTCTCTTTATATGAGGGTATTGTATTGCGGCTGTGTATTGTATGTGTATTCTCAGAGCGAGAAACAGATAGGGAGACTGTGAGAGAGAACAGAGGATATTACAGCGGATCTGCTGTAGGTTGTGTCTCTTCATTTTTGCTGGATAATAGAAAGGAAGGACTGGCTGTTCGGGGTGGACGTAGCCCAAACTGGGTGAACCACGTATATCCGTGTCTCTCTGGTTTTATGTGTTTTGTGTGCTTGTATTTTCCACATATTTTATGTGTTGCATTGCTCCATAATATATAATTTTCTAACAGAAGGCCCCTGCACAGGAGGAGGTTTTTCGTTAATTTTTTCAGTTCAATTCTTTACTCCATTTTGTCAATTTCCCGAGTAGATTAATATTGTGTTGCAACTTTTAAATCAGTATCATAGAATTAAGTCATGAATTTTTTCTTAGCATCAATGATAGAATGACTGTGTAGTATTTTCTTTCCTAAAACATCTCAATAAGGTAGATTCATCTATTATACAATTGGATTAAGTTTGAGGCAATAGAGCTCATAGTTGTTTAGTTTCCCTTCATGTTCTATTATTTACTTTCCTAGATTAAATTCTGAATTTATTGTATAATTGGATGTTCCAAAAGATCAAGCCAAGAATGTGACTTTTCATATTTCCAAATTGGGTGCTCGAATGTTCAACCTGTGCAATAATTGAGCTTTTATTTTACATGCTTTTACATTATTTTCTAGATTAAGATCCTCAGTCAATTTTATAATTGGGTGTTCCAAAAGATCAAGCCAAGAAGGTGACTTGTCATACTTCCCAATTGGGTGCTTGAATGTCTAACCTTTGCAATTATTGAGTTTTCATTTCCATGCTTTAATTGCTTTCCTAGACTTAAATTTTCAAAACTAAAGTATAATCGGTTGCTTGTACATCATTTCAAGAGGGTGATTATATCATGCTTCCATATTGAATGCTGAAGTTATTGAACATACCTTATTTTTTTTCCTTTACATGCTTTAATTTCTTTCCCAGACTTAAATTTTCAAAACTAAAGTATAATAAGTTTCCTGTAAATCATTTCAGGAGGGTGATTCTATCATACTTCTATATTGAATGTTGGAGTGATTGAACATACGTTAGTTGTTTTCCTTTGAATCTGCTTTCATCTAGAATAGCATTGCAATTTCAAATTTCAGTTATAGGATTCATACCATGGAATAGGACTAATTTTAAATTAGAATTCATTAGAATAGACACTATGTTTTCAAATCAAATTCTAACCAGTCAATAACTTTTGATTCGTTTTTTTATGCAAAGTTGTTTAACTTAGGAACACTTCCTTTTCTTCCTTCTTTCAAATTTATTCTTATACATCTCAATTTCATTAGATTTAATTGATTCTTTTCATATTTTTCATTTTCTTGAGACATAAAGCATAAAACCCCCCTAAAAACAACATAAAATACATACAACGAAGTGAGAATAAGGTTACTAAGCACATATAGTGCACCACAGTTCATCATATTACAAAGCTATGTTGATAATTTATGTAAGAAATTTAAGACATTAAAATGCCTAAACATTTTGGCACCATTTTTGGGGAGGTGTAATTAGGTAGCCTCATTTCTCACATCTAAAAAATTGATATGTGTAGAGAAAGAGGTTCTGGGGTTAGATTCATAGCTACAGGTAGAATTTTAACTCCTACAACACGACTCACTCCACCTAGACCACGTAGTGATACACCACCATCTCAAACTCATATTCCATACTTCACTAGACATAGACTTCCTACAGTCTTAAGGTCAGAAATCCAATTAGGAGGATCTCCTACTTCATCCACTAAGGCAGTCTTAGAGGAAGAATATCCTAGATCTCCAACAAAAGGAGTAATCTTTTTCACCTCTACGGGGGAACATATTTTAGCTGAAGAGTTATAAATTCCCAATGGAGAAGAAGAAGAAGAACCTTTCTTCAACTTTCTATTAATAGAAGAACCAGAGGAATAAAAATTAACCTTACAAATTGAACCTTATATTAGCTATGAAGAATCTATAATGGAAGGAAGAGGAGAAGGAGGGGAAGGAGAAGTAGAAGTTTTAAATTCAGAAAATCTACAGTTTGGAGGAAGATGTGGAGTACGAGGTAGAGGGAATGCAAGAGGAGGTAGAAGAGGTGAAGAAAGTAGAAGAGATAGGAAAATTGATAGTTCTTTTGTATTCCCTATAATTGATTGAGATACAGATGACACAATGAAAAATATCTCACCTTCTGTCCTTCTCAATTTAAATGGATTAAAAGGTGAAGATATTGAAACCTTTTTCTTCGAAGTTGAATTTTTGTGTAGAACTTATGATTATTTACAAGACTCTCAAAAACTTAAGTTGTTTCCTTCAACATTGAAAGGAGCAGCTTTAAAATGGTTCATGGGTTTAGTTACATAGTCTATTAGGACATGGAATGGCATGAAGAAATAATTTTTAGAAAGATATTTGGATTATTGCACACCATTAATCATAAGGATGAACTATTCAAAATGATGCAAAAAGAGGAAGATAATTTTGAGTGTTGTGAAACCAGCTCCAAAAATAGAAGAAAAGATAGGGACCTAACATTGAGGATTTAATTGAAAGATTCAATTATAACATAAAAAGAGCTAAAATGGATAATTTAGATCAAGATACTTTAAACACTCTTTTATTAAAATCCATTAGAGATGACTGGATAGATTTCCTCAATGTGATGGGGAAGGCAGATATCTCTCAACTCCCATTACATGACGTTGCTAAATTATGTATTCATCTCTCAAGGGGAAAATAAAAAACTGGGAAAAGTCCAAGAGACCCTTCTCTCACTGATCAAATCTGCAACTAGAATAGAAAGAAGAGCATAAATTGGAAATATGCTTGATGAATTTAAAACATATATCTTAGGAAGTATTAGTGAACAAATAGACACCCTTAAATTACAAAACAAGCAGAAATTTGAGACCGATGCTTTAGCTATTTTCTGTCTTAGATGCAGAAAGAAGCATGATTTAAGAGAATGTCCTCTTGATCCAAATTTCATAGAGACTTATGTGATTTGTTCAGAAAGTCATGAATATAAGAGTTTCCCTTTGATTCCAGACCTTAAGGCTATTTTTCAATAAGAAACAACTTCAAATCGAAAAAAAATTCTTTGCTTTGTCTCTATAAGACGATGGCAGGGGCAACAAAGGCTTTCACAATCAAATGTATATTCAGCCCCCACCAAATAATTAGAATTCTTGGCAAAAGCCTTCACCTCAATATCTATCTTGGCCACAAGGATGCAAAATCCATATGGTAGATACTATCGATACTACCAATATCCTCCATCCTATCCAAACTATCCTCCCCAACAAAATCTTCAAAAAAATCAACAACGCCAACTCCAAAACCAAAATCCACAACTTTCATTACCATTCCCACAGAGACCAAATCAAATACCCGCCCAACCATTACCAAACCCCAATAATAAAAATCCTAAAAATACTTACATGATAGAAGGACAAAAATTTCCAACCTACATGATTACTCCACTAGATCTTAATGATGTCCAAATCAGATCTGGTAGGATACTAGAAAAGAAGAAGCCTTATGTAGTTATTCAAGAACAAGATAATTTTGAGAAAGATTCTTTACAGCCAAATAATTTTTTTGAGGAAGAAACATCTCTTCAAAACTAGAATTATGAAAATGAAAAACGAAAAGAACAAATAAACTCAACTCGTATCATAGAGAAACCATCAATACTTACTTCTAACTCTCCTTTTCCTAAAATATTACAAGTTGATACAGGGGTAGAAAAACATATCATGTTGCCCAATTATGATTTTCTAGATGAATTGAAAAATATCTATATCAAAATTCCTTTGTTACAGTGCATTAAAGAAATTCAAATTCTATCCAAAACAATAAAAGAGTTGAGCATGGAGAAAACAGGTAGAAAAACAAAATAAATAAAAAGAATTCAACCGGTAGGAAAAATTGCAGAAATTTTCCATACAAAAATATTTAGACCACGAAGTCTAGTTGTAAAAACACATATCAATGGTGTTGAAATTCCAAATACATTGATTGATTTAGGAGCAGCTATAAACATCATGAGAAAACAACCTGTGGAGAAACTCAAACTTCCTAACCTTCTGTATACACCTACATTACTACAATTAGCAGACATATCTGTAATCAAGACAGATGGTGTATTAGAAGATATTTCAGTATCCTTAGACTCTTGGGAGTATCCCGTCGATTTTATGATCCTAACTACTAAGAAAAATCTGGGAGGACATCCACTAATATTATGAATACCTTGTTTGGCTACAGTTCATGCTTTCATTAGCTGTAGATATGGTGATATCTACATCTCTAATGGTAACTCAACAAAGAAATTCACTCTATATCCTCCAGCAAAAATAATCACAAAGTTAGAATATGAAGAATCGATTGATGATTCACAATGATATACAACCTCTCTTTACTATTTCAAGCATTAGTGAAGATAGTCAAATATTAAATAGAAAAATTTGAAAAATCTTCAAAATATGAACATGATCAATTTCAAGAAAAATGAAATATTGAATATTTTTCATCCAAGCTGATGTCTGTATACTCTATGGAAGAATTTGGTAACTATACAATTGAAATATTTCTAGGAAAATATTTGAATATAAACAAAAAATCGGAAATATTACAACATGAAAAGTTAATCAAAACACTACAACAACATTCTTCTGCATATGCATGGGAATACACTGACATGAAATGAATTAGTCCTAAGACTTGTATACATCACATCTACATTGAGGAAAATTGTAAACCTATGAGACAACCTCAAAGAAGGATGAATCCAAATCTTAGGGAAATTGTGAAAGAAGAATTCCAAAAATTGTTGAATGTGAACTTCATTTACCCAATTTCAGACAGTTAGTGGGTTTACCCTTTATTAATTGTACCCAAAAAGAATGGTAAGTGGAGGGCATGCATTGAATATTTAGATTTGAATAAATCTACCTTAAAAAATCATTTTCCTTTACCTTTTATAGATCAAGTATTGGATACATTAGCAGGTAAGAAGTATTTCTCATTCTTGGATGATTTTAGTGGTTACAATTAGATTCAAGTAGCACCTAAAGACCAAGACAAAACTACATTCACTTGTCCATGGGGGACTTATGCCTGCCGAGTACTTCCTTTTGGATTGTGCAATGCACCTGCAACATTCCAAAGGGCAGTACTAGGATTTTTTTTATGATCTAATACATGATTGAGTAGAAGTATAAATGGATGATTTTATAGTTTATGGGATTTCATTTGAAGAAGCTTTAGAGAATTTGGAAAAGGTTCTTAAAATATATAAAGAGAAAAAACTTTCATTAAGTCATGAAAAATGTTTTATGATGTTTACTGAAGGGATTGTTTTAGGACATCACATTTCAGGATATGGAATTAAATTTGACACATATAAAGTTGAATTCATCTCCAAGTTATCAATTCCAATTTGTCAAAAGGATGTTAGAATTTTTCTAGCATTCACAGGATATTATAGGATATTTATAGAAAATTTCACTAAAATAGCATCCCCACTCTTTAAGTTACTTACCAAAGATTGTGAATTCAGTTGGAATCTTGATTTCCAATTGGCATTTGAAACTTTAAAAACAAAAAATTATGAAGCACCCATCTTAAGAGGTCCAAATTGGAAATTTCCTTTTCATATTTTAACAGATGCTTCAGATACAGCTCTGGAAGCTGTATTAGGACAAAAATATTTGATTCCCTATGCCATCTATTACAAAAGCAAGAATTTAACTCCCACTGAGTTAAATTATACTCTAACTAGAAATAATTCTTAGTTTTCGTTCATGCTATCAAGAAATTTAGACGTTATATTACCGGATATGAAACCCTTATACATACAGATCACTCTACAATTAGATACTTAATGAATAAACCTATTATTAATGACAGAGTCATAATATGGTTATTACTCCTATAGGAATTTAATATCACCATTATATACTGACCTAGAAAACAAAACACAGTTGTTGATTTCTTGTCTAGAATTCACAATGTCAAAAATAATACTCTAATTAAGGATAAGTTTCCTCATGAATACCTTTTGGCAATAACTACTAAAATTTTGGTTTGCATATATTTCTAATTATTTAGTCACAGGAAAGTTACCTTCACACTTGTTTCCTAGAGAGAAAATAATAATTATTCAAATAAGTGAAAACTACTCATGGATTAATGATGAATTGTATAAAACAGGTCCAGATCTCATTATCAGAAGGCGTGTTCGAGAAGATGAAATTCTTGAGATTCTTAAAGAATGTCATGATGAACCCTGTGGTGGACACTTTGTTGATAAGAGTACAACTGTTATGTCCCTATATTACTAGTATAGTCCCTTATTCTTGTTAGTGTAAACCCCTTATTGTTATTATTGTACCCTTGTAACCCCCATTTTGTTATTATTGTGCCCTTAAATTATTATTGTTAGGTCGGCTAGGATTACATTGTGGCCCACTAGGATTACATTATGGCCCCATGGACTCCTATATATAGAAAGGAGGTTTTGTAAATTGTATCATCCAAGAATTTCTCATTTATGTAATGTATTGGAGGTTGCCCCCTCGAAGTGGATTATTTATAAGGTGTTGATATCACTTTTCTTCTATTTTTGGAGCTGGTTTCACAACATTTGGTATCAGAGCTTTGGGATTCTAGGGTTTCGCTGCTCCAAATAAGTCATCGTGGAATTTTCGCTATAACTTGTTTTCTACAAAGGTTCAGAAGCTGAAATTTTTAGAGTGCGAAGAAAAAATCATGAGGAACATTCTCACAAAATTTCGGATCTTGGTTTACAATATTTTCGGAGATATGATCTGTGGAAGGTCGGTCATTTTTCAGGCTCTTGAATTTAACCTAAACAGGTCATCGCGGAATTTTTTCTATAAATTTATTTCTACAAAGGTTCAGAAGTTGAAATTTCTATAGTGCAAAGATGAAATCCTGAGGAACATCTTCACAAAATTTCAGATCTTGGTTCGCAATATTGGCGGATATATGATCTGTGTAAGTTAGGGCTTTTCGGGCTTCTGAATTTCATCTCAAAGAGGTGATCATGGGAAAATTTTCATAACGCTCTCTCTGAGCATCGAATTGGAATGTTGTAAGAAGTGACCACAAGTAAACTGACTGTATTTTTTGGTCTATAAATTTCAGATCCAAAGGAGGAAACAGTGATACATGGCAAGTCGTACAAGTTCGCTCTACTGAACAAGTCCATAATTGGGTCATTGTGGGAGATTGGACAAATTTGTCTTGAAGAATCTGAATCAGATCACACCTATGGCATTTGAAAGAAGCTTCAGAGGGCTACTACAGAGCCAAATTTCAGATATGGAAGATCCGCAATTGTAGAGATAATTCAATTTCAATATCGAGCTTCCCAAAAGCAAGTAAAAAGTGTGTATTTTTTTCGAATTGCATAAGTCTTGTTTTAAGAATCAAGTTGAATGGATTCCAAGGGAATATTGTAGAATAGATATCAGTATTGGATTCTGAAATGGCCCCTAAAAAGAATTCAACACCCATTAAGCCTTTATAAGGTTCTATTATGACTTATGAAGATGAAGAATGGCAACATGACATATCAAAATTACAAGAGCAAGTGCAACAAATTCCACTCTCGCAAAGAGCAACAAAAAATGACATGGAAGTTTTGAAGAGAGGCATGGAAACTGAGATGGATGGTTTGAAGAAAGGTGTGGAATCTAAGATGGATGGTTTGAAGAATGACATGGATGGCATGGAAGCTAAGATGGATGGCATGGAAGTTGGAATGGAATCTAAGATTGATGACATGGAAACTAAGATCGATGAAAAAATGGAAAACATGAAGAAGGATCTAAAAGCAGACATGGAAGGTTTGAAAAAGTTGATACAAGAAATGTTTCCTAATGGTGAAAAGATAGTAGATGAAACTCATGATGAGAACAAAATAAATGTTAATCATGATTTCATAAACTCTAACGTTGGAAGGAAGAACCACCATATTCCAAAAATGGATATGAGGAAATTTGATGGAAAGGATCCTGTAACATGGATACTACAGATGGAGCAATATTTTGATCTCAATAATGTGCAAAACACACAAAAGGTACACATCACAACTTTACATTTAGAACAAAATACATTTGTATGGTATCGATGGCTTTGCTCTCGTAAAAAAATTATCACTTGGTCAATTTTTACGGAGGAAATGATAGCACATTATGAGGATACAAAGAGCAACACCTTCTTTAGCCAATTGATAAATCTCAAACAAAAGGGTTTAATGGGGGAGCACATTGAGGACTTCCAAAAATTGAATATAAGGGTAACTGATATTCCAGAGGAACACAGGATTGATCTCTTCATAGGTACTTTAAAGGATAACATCCAACATGAAGTTTGCGTTTTGGAACCTGATTCATTAGAGAAGGCATTTAGGTTGGCAAGAAAAATTGAATGTAAAATTATGGCGACAAGGAAGCCTACCACTCACTTCTATAAAGAAGGAAGTGTTGCTACGCCTAGATTTCCACAACCTACAAGGTTGACACCACAACATTTGGAAGAAAAAAGAGCAAAAGGGCTTTGCTACAGTTGTGATAGCAAATACACTAAAGGTCATAAGTGTGCTGAGAAGAAATTATTTTACATAGATTGTGAAGAGGAAGAAGGAAATGAACAAGAAGAGGATATACACCAGGAACCAACCCTAGAAGAGGAAGAAATGAATCCGACCATATCGTGTAATGCACTGGCATGAATTACCACTCCTCAAACTCTCAAGATACAAGGACAAATCAAGAAGAAAAAGGTAATAGTGTTGATTGATTCAGGTAGCACCCATAATTTTATTCATCGTAAGGTAGCCAAGGAATTAAATTGTTTCCTATACCCAGCACCAGAATGTCAAGTGATGGTTGCAAATGGAGGAACTATAAATTGCTCTAGAAAATGCCATAATATCAAGCTAACCATGGGGGAATATGTAATGAATAGTCCAATGCTTTCGATTCCTATGAGAGGTGTTGATGTTGTACTAGGAGTGCAATGGTTACAATCTTTGGGGATGGTAGATTTTAATTTTCAAGAACATTTCTTAATTTTTTTCAGAAGGTAAGGAAGTTGAATTAAGGGGTATTGCAGGGAAGCTGGGAAAGATAATAAGCTCTAATGTCATGACAAAGCTTCTAAAGAAAGAACAACGAGGCGTAATTGCACAATTATGCTCACTAGAAGTTCCAACATCAAAATCATCTATTTCATGCTATTCATTTGATTCCCGGAAGTGTTCCTCCAAACATCAGGTGTTACACCATTTTTTGGTCATCTAACCTATTATCATTAGATGGACCTAAGTACATCATGTAAAACCAATTTTACTCCAACTAAAATTGCTTTCACTATGAAAATAACTTAGTAAATCACCTTTATTAAGTTGTTGATGGTCTAAACAGGAAACCCCATAAGGAAATATTAAATAAATATACATTTGTTTGATTTTCCTCAAGAAAAAATTAGTTAAACAATAGTTTAATTAATATTTCTGGCTATATTTAACCCAAAACAAGGAAATTAATTAGATAAATCATCATTTATCTTATTATTTTCTAAGAATAATTATTTAAATCTTATTTAAATAATATTCTTTGTTAAATATGACTAATTCACCCTTAAATAATTAAATAAATCATTATTTATTTCATTATTACTCAAACATATCCTTAAAATGATAAATAAATCATTTATTTATTTATTATTACTTAATCACATCCTTAACATGATAAATAAATCATTTATTTATTTATTTATGATTTACAAATAAAAGGATTTGAATCAAGTCAAATTCCTTCTCCCTCTAACAAATATAATAAAATATTCCATAAAAGTTGGATCTAGATTTGGTTAATAATATTTTAATTATGCACCAATCTCTAGACTAACTCAATATTTTTCTATAAATAGAAGGGTTTTCCCATTCATTTGTCACCTTTTGTTGCCTAAAGATCACTCTGGATCTCAACTCTTGGTTTGGCTATTGATCCATTATCATAGCCATATTTTTCCATTTTTGTCTGGGTTTTCTACACCATAAAGGGAGAGGAATTCTAAATCTGAAGCATTGAGGACTTACAAGAAACCATCCCATTGAGGAGAACAGTGAACACCTTCTTGTGTTTTCCTCCTAGGTGCCATTAATAAAAATTTCATTGGATATATTCTTGTCTTTTCTATTGGATTTATGGAGTAAATCTTATTTTTCTACTGTTTAATGTCTTCTAATGCATAGATATAGATTTTTGCAGCATTTTTCTTGATCATCTAACTGCAGATATGAAGATATTAGTAGTCATTTCTTCTATTAGGGCTATTTGTTATGCGCAGCTAAAGTGGTATTTTTTCGTACACCTCGAATCAAGATTCATACTAACAACTGGTGACTCCACATGGGTTTACCATTACAACCGCTGTCATTTTTCTAATCCTTGCATATCTAGCTGCTTCAAACCCTAGGATTTCTCTTCAGCCACTTTTTTTGCTTATTCTTGATGTTTTTTTTAACCCATAAAACCCTAAAACGATAAAAATTCTATCTTCAGCGCGTTTTCGGACCCATTGTGCAGGTGACAAACATCAGCCGCAACTGAGATGAATTTTTTTTCTGAAACCTACCGCCAAGAGTGTCGAAAGTGTAGGTCGCACGTTTTTGCCCAAAACCTACGACCTGGACCTCCAGGGTGAACTTTACATCCCAAAAAGTGCGACCTCTGCTGAAAACAGGCCAAAAATTGCGACCTGGACTTTTTGCAGGGATTTTTCTGAAATTTTTTTGGGTTTTGCTGAGCCTCTGTTCAGGGTTGTCTGACCTCCATCTCCACCCGTTTTGGACCTGTAATTGTTCTCATTTGCTCAACTAAGTGGGAACCTAGCCCCCTAGGGATTTAGTACCCTACAATTTTTGTGGAAGAGTGTTTGTTGTTGCAGGTTGTCTGAAATTTCAGTCTTTAGCCATTTTTTAAGATATAATATCTCATCTTCAGATCCACTTTAGATCGGCTTTTTATCCATCCAAATCTTCCCATTTAGCTTTTTTTGGGTTTTCCTTTAGGGTATATTCCGCTTCCCTCCTGGAGAGAGCCTTTTGCCACCTCTTTTTACAATAATTTTTCTCTGATCTATTGCTATTTCTGCACCACTTTCCAACAGATTATGTCTTTTATATCTCTGTCCCTCTCGACCTTAGATCTATTAGCCTTTTTTAGTGTTTTTTGATTAGTTTTTTACTCACCTATAGACTGGTTGTTGAGATACCCGCCTCCTTGGGTTTAGATTGGTGCGTTATTAGCTGTTTATTTTCTTTTTTTCAGGCCTATATACTGACATTTGTAGGTTTATTTACAGCTATACAACACACTTTTTATTTTTCTCTACAAATGTCTGGGTTTAAAAATTAAAATTTACACACTTTTACACACACACCCTAAGTGAAAAATGGCTTGGTTAACATCGCCAAGCAAAGACTCTAAAACATTGAAATCATTTGATCCTGCACCTCTTTGCCCTTGTTTTGACATTATAATCACTTGATCCTACACCTTCCTGCCCTTGTTGGTCTCTTTTTCCTTTGTGCCATGTTTGTGTCGTCATTTCTCAACCTCCCATGGGCTTTGATTTTCCTCAGGAAGGGGCCAACATTTTTTGCATATCTTCCCCTCCCGGTAGCATGCATTCAGGATATATCATGCCCCCTCTCTTTGCCCAACCTCCTGTTTACCACACTGTTACCAAACCTCTTCCATCTGGTACCCCCAATGAATAGATCCTCATGATGAAATCCTATTAACCTTCAACCGTAGACATCAATCTTCAGACTCGGTCTTGTCAGTACAACAAGCCTCCCGCTACGTCTGTCTCTGAGCCTCCTTCTTCGGTCTCTACAGAGCCTCTTTTGACACCTAAGGGTCCCTTATAGATCCCTCAACTTAGGGCGGAGGTTCATACAAAGATCCCTAAGGGACCACTCCATCGAAATGATGCTTCTGGCAAAGTCGCCCATTTGTATAGCATAGTCGATGATTTGGCACATTCCCTTGTTGCCATTTCAACGCTAGAATTCCTCCAGTCATGCCCTTCACAACAAAACGTTGTTCTATCTATCGTGGGCACTCTAGATCCTTCTGATGATCGATTGATTATATTTGATGTTGATTGGTCAGAACATCCTCCTCTCCCTGCTTCCGTTGCTTTCCAAATCCCAGTCAAGATCTGGAACGCCAACGTTTCTTGGTGCATTATTGATGAAGGGGCATCCACCTGCGTGATGTTCTCTTCGATTTGGAAACAACTCGAATATTCTGAGTTGGATCCTTCCATGATCACTCTTGGAGTGTGGGATGGCCACGCCTCCAAGCTGGTTGGCTTATTCCTCAATTATCCTATCACTCTTGTGGGAAAGACGGTTTGCGTTGACGTAGAGGCCATAGACACCCCCTTAGATTACAACATTCTATTGGGTCGTAGCTACACTTATGTGATGTATGTTGTCCGTTTTGCAGTCCACTGCAAGATTTCCTTCCCCCATAGTGGAAATATAGTCACCATTGACCAGTTGATGTATTACGAACTGAAGTCTTAGACCTCCCCTAAGTCCACTATTTCTTCGGTGGCCAATAAGCAAATCGTCAACCCTTTGACCAGTGTCTCACCCGGCGTCTACAAGGACTCCTCCTTGTTTGGTACATTCCCTGGTATTCCTCCTCCCATCTCTGATCCCAGTTCATTGAATGTTTGCATGATGCAATAATCTCGGGCTTCTCTCAAGAGGCTCGCCTCGGCTAGTCAGCAGCCCCCTCGCCCTCCGCAGCAGTCTCCTAGCCCTTCGATGCAGCCTTTTGGACCTCCTCCTCCTGGCCCTTCAGATGGTACTCATGAGCCTCTTTATCCTCTTGGGTCAGTTCTTCCAGACCTTAACCATTTAGAAGCCGTCTCACCTAGCCATTACCCCTCCGGTCAGATACCATTCCTAGTCCCTCCACCACGCATCTATATGACACCTGTCATGGCCAACCTCTCTCTTCCTAACTTGAAAATTGGGCTTCTGGTTTGGTACCTTGATCCTCCAACCACCACTGCACCAGGTCAACCTAAACCTTATCTTGCTTTGACCCCAGTTCAACCGGTCCCCCTGACTTCCCCCGTTGTCACGGTGCCTCAGTCACCTCAATAGGAGCGACCTCCTGTTGCGACTTCTTTGGGTAAGAAGGGTAGAGCTCGCAAAAGGGCCTCAAAGGACAAAGCTACCCCGACTGACCCTTCACCTCCTCCACCTCCAAAGCCCTACGATTTGTGTGATGTCGTCGGTCATGCCACCCATACTTGTCCCGAGTTGCCTCGTATCAAGTCCATGGTTAATGTCACATTCCATGAGTCTACGGTCCCTGAAACCTCTGCTTTGTCGTCGACTGCAACCAAGAATACCAAGACTATTCACACCAAACACCCTTGTGCTTTGTGTGGTCTCCATTGTCATTACTCTCATCATTCTCCCCACCTTACGCACTATGGTGCTGCTTTAGAGGTAGTTCGGGAGTACAAGAATGAACAGAACCAATCTTCTTCTCCCGTACTTGCACATTATTTTTCAAGCCAGACTGAGGGTTCACTCACTCCTATTGAAATCCCCCCCCCCCTGATGTCAAAATTTCGGAGCATGCAGCCACCATCCTCTACCTTTCATCATCCTTGAGACCCTCGGCAGAAGCTCCCTCTGAATCTTCTCCTGTTGTTTCATTTAACCTCCTTTCAGCGATCACCCCGGGATCAAAATCAGTGGATCCTTCATCTGCTTCTTATTACATCATCCCCTACGAAAATGTGCATGTGAGCCTTTCTTCTCATGATGATGAGTCAGGTAACCTCGCTGCGTCATGTGGTCTCCTTTCCTCCTGTCCTTCACCTCCTGTTGTGATGACTACATCATGAAAGCCACGTCCACCCTTGACTTCATCTTTCCTACCCATAAACGGGATGCCATCGTCCATACCCTTGGTGACTTATACAGCCTGAGCTCAAGCTACACCTTCGGTAGCTCCCACACTCCCCCTCACCGGTGGCATGCAGGAAGTAGACATCCTACCCAGATCACTCCCTTCCATAGAGTGCATTCGATTTCTACTGTGCAGTCAGGCTGCCAGAATTGTTCTTCCTCCTCTCATTTATTGTCTTGTGGCACCTTTCAGAGGGACCCGTCGTCAACACCTTATATCAGTTTTGCCGATGGTGCAAGTCGCTACTCCCGAAATTTAGCCTTGGCAGGTTGGGCCATTTTTACCCCTTTACATGTGCTTGTTCTTTCTAACGGTGTATGGATGGGTATTGCTACCAATAATCTAGCTGAATATGATGTTGTACGAGGTTTATTAGCCGATGCCATTTCACATCGCATCCTCCACCTTCATGTTCTTTTAGAATCCCTTCTTCTTGTCATGCAATTGAATGGTGTATATCGTGTGCATAATCCTATCCTTTTTAGAAGATATTTACGAGTGAAGATTTTGATACGTGAATTTGAAATCATTACTTTAAGTCATGTACCTAGAGTGAAAAATCACTATGTAGATCGCATTGCAAACCATATTCTGGATTGGAATTTAACACACACATTTAACACAAGATAATAACATAAAAATATCAAAACGATGCATATCCATAGTACGTGTCGTATAAAATGTTTTAGAGTTCATCAACTCTGATACATATGACATGCCCATAGCATGTTACAAAAAATCAAAAATGGGGGCATCACTTGCCCCTACACACTAATCACTATCTGGAGAATCCCGAGCCAATGGCTCTACCCCCGCAGCTCATAGATCACACATGCCATGTCTGGCCATCGCCATGCGCCGCATGACCCCTCCGCATTCCGAGGGTAAATGAATACATGACTCTATGTACTGGTCATTTAAGTCTTGCCAACCGCATTCTGAAACACCAGTCATAAGCCTCTCGCATCTATGACAGGTATCCTCCAGTAGGGTTGTTGCATCCTCATTGTGATGCGCCCTTGATCCACTAGATCTTGCGGCCCCCAATACTACAGGTCGTCCCATATACCTGGCCAGTTTTACCGGTGTTGTATCGGCATACCAACAGTAAAAGAATTAGTACCACAAATAATATTCTAGAAACTTTACATGCACATAAAAGATTAGTAATTTTTCACTCACCATAGGGTCCCCATATACGACCAGGCGGCAGTGGCAGATTTGGGTCCCCACAATAACTCATCCCACTATAGGGATAGTCATCTATATACAGCGGCATCTGATCCCAATGAACAAATAAATCAGGAAGGTCCAACTGCTCCACCTCCTCCTCTTCATAATAGTTGCCCCCACTGGCACATCCTAGGCTCTCTCGGGCCCCCATCTAGGAGCTGTATGCGAGGTCGAAGTGTCGATATCTTCTCAAAGAAGAAAGAGCACAAAACTGTACCATATGCACAGTCATGGTTCACTTGCCACTTACATAGCGAAAACTGTCGTTTCAATGACGACAACATCATCTGGGCCCACCCATAGTAGGTCCCACTCAAAACACTCTCCACAAGCATGATTTCCCCCCCGTGATGTGATGGAGTGCTTGGTTTCCCAGCATTCGCAGCACTGCTGCGGCCACAACACAGGTATCTAACCTCTCCAAATCCTTGATGGGTATCCGAGTCCCCTTGACTTGGAGACCTGGTTGACAATGGCGCTCTACAAACTCTATGATATTCCACCCACGTGCTAATACTGGCTGAGTATTCCCTACCATCCCAAGTGGTGGGAGACTAGTCAGGAAATATATATCCTAGACCGTCAACTCAATCTGGTGCCCCTACACTATAAAGACCTCATGGTCCAGATCCCAATAGCTGACAATCCGAGCCAATAAGGGCTCCCTAGCTCTCATCAAAAGGTTCTCCACAAACTTCACAACCCCAAACCTGGCCAAAGCACCGCGAACACCCTGATCCTCCCGAATCTCCGACCGTAATGTGCCTAGGTCTCTCTCTCTCTCTCCAGTTGATTCGTAACTCTACGATACCTACAAAAAAAATCATATTTATCAGTATACAGATAGGAAATATTGTTTCTCATCAAAAAACCCTAGTGCTCAGTCAAAAAATAGCACAAAAACACCCCTCCCAGACAGGCCATACTTTTCAAGCCCAAACCTGGGACAAATTGCACTTTTCTAGCCAAAACCTGCTACCGAGGTCACACTTTTTGCCCCAAAAAGTGCGACCTGGCCGTGAAGAGGATTAGGGGGTTGTTCCTGAGCCTTGGGGACCCAATATGAACTTTTAATCCACTGAAAAGAAAGAGTAAGGTTAGGCCTCTTACCTATAACTGACAGATCTCTATTCCAATGGTCAGTTTGTCTGCTACGATTGTCGCAAGATTTAGGGCCTTCTCTCCTCTCCACATTCACCACAACTCCATATGTAAATGAATGAATTTTGAGGGAAAATGCCTTATTAAAAGAGAAACCCATATTTCTTCTTTCGCTCGCTGCGATCCAACCGTAGCTTAGTTTACCAAACTGTCTACACCATTGGAAAGCTCTCACTGAGCCCTCAAATGGGTATCTGTTAGTTTTTAGTGATTTGATACTTCACTAGGACACATTTTCCCAAGAAGCGCCACTTCACCCTTCCAAAAAAATCAAATTTCTTCACTTGAAACACTTGTACCAGGGGCACCATGTTGCCTCCATACTTTTCCATGTTCGTGTCGGCTTTCGTCATGAGTCACCATCTGGTACTCATGATTTTATGGTCCCCATCAGCCCCTGTTTATATGTGGCAGCACCATCATGTCACCCTTGTTTAGAGCATTAGAGTTGAGTCGTCATTGCTTTCATGGAGTCTATCCCGAGTCCCTTTTACATCTCGCCACAGTTCCCCATCATTCATTTCTTGGTCCCTCTCTTATGTCGCACATTATGGCCTTTAGTCTAGATGTCCCCTATCCCTCATGGTGTTGTGTCAGTTGCTGCTAGGTCATCCATGCCCTTTATGCTCTAACAAGGGAAGTCATCCATTCGCTACTCTTTCCCCTCCATTTCATCATCATCATTGGTGTCAGTCTGTCAGTTACTGTACTATTTTCTCTCATGCCCTAGTTGAGGATCCCTTATTGCCTCACCTATGGCAGACCTCCTTCTATCAACATCATCTCATTTATTCTAGAAGATAGGTCTAGAGGGCAGTGTACCTTAGTTCTAGCTTCCACTCTAGTTTGGTGCCTTGGATTAGGCAAAGGAACTCTTTATTGCCCTTTGACTTGATTGTTTCTCATCTCCATCTCCTTTCAGCATGTTCGAGATCCATATACTCGATGGTTCCATGATGCGGCAGTTGACATCGATGATTCCTGAGTATGTGTGATATGTCCCAGCCCTCATGAGGGGGTGGCCCTACAGGTAGCCCCCCATGCACTCAGATGACCTCTTCATACCTATCGGAGATCTGCAGTTCCATGCAGCTTTTGATGATGTGACTCCGGCCACTTGCAGCGCCTTTTTGGTTGCATGTATCAGTCAGATTTTTGGAGTCCTTTCTTGTGTTCAGGGGCATCTAGGTTGTATTATATCTCATGTACTCAGATATTATTGTACAAGTCCTGGTTGTTATTCGAGGCACAATACGTATGTGGGATTCATTATCATGTTATTTATCTGGCTCATGTTTATGCCAGCATTATGTCATCTCGTGGTTTTCCGGACACCTTATTATTTGTACTATTGCCTCGGTGGGCATAGTAATGCCTCCCCCGCCACCTATAGCAGGTACTTACTCATCAAATATAGTTGTTGTACCTGCAAGTCACCTCCTCAGGGTCTAGGTCTTTTAGCACTTTGGTTTACCTTATACTTCTCTCTCTTTTACTTCCCCTTCGATGTCTAGCGATTGAGTTCTTACAACATACTTCGTTCATACAATTAGCTCCTAACGCTCGCACGCTGGGGGGCAATCTGTTACACCATTTTTTTGTCATCTAACCTATTATCATTAGATGGACCTAAGTACATCATGTAAGACCAATTTTACTCCAACCAAAATTGCTTTCACTATGAAAATAACTTAGTAAATCACCTTTATTAAGTTGTTTATGGTCTAAACAGGAAACCCCATAAGGAAATATTAAATAAATATACATTTGTTTGATTTTCCTCAAGAAATAATTAGTTAAACAATAGTTTAATTAATATTTATGGTTATATTTAGCCCAAAACAAGGAAATTTATTAGATAAATCATTATTATCTTATTATTTTCTAAGAATAATTGTTTAAATCTTATTTAAATAATATTATTTGTTAATATGACTAATTCCCCCTTAAATAATTAAATAAATCATTATTTATTTGATTATTACTCAACCATATCCTTAAAATAATAAATAATTCATTCATTTATTTATTATTACTTAATCACATCCTTAAAATGATAAATAAATCATTTATTTATTTATTATTTACAAATAAGGGGATTTGAACCAAGTCAAATTCCTTTTCCCTCCAACAAATATAATAAAATATTTCATAAAAATTGGATCTGGATTTGGTTAATAATATTTTAACTATGCACCAATCTCTAGACTAACTCAATATTTTGTTATAAATAGAATGGGTTTCCCATTCATTTGTCACCTTTTGTTTCCTAAAGATCACTCTGGATCTCAACTCTTGGTCTGGCTATTGATCCATTATCATAGCCATATTTTTTCTATTTTTTTCTGGGTTTTCTACACCATCAAGATAGAGGAATTCTAAATCTGAAGTGCTGAGGACTTACAAGAACCCATCCCATTGAGGAGAATAGGGAACACCCTCTTGTGTTTTCCTCCCAGGTGCCATTAATATAAATTTCATTGGATATATTCTTGTCTTGTCTATTGGATCTATGGAGTAAATCTTATTTTTCTACTGTTTAATGTCTTTCAATGCATAGATCTAGATTTTTGCGGCATTTTTCTTGATCATCTAATTGCGGATGCGAAGATATTAGCAGTCATTTGTTGTTAGGGCTGTTTTTTAACCTGCGCAGATAAAGTGGTCCTTTTTCATACACTTCGAATCAAGATTCATACTAACATCAAGCCTTATAGATATCCTTATGTCCAAAAGAGTGAAATTGAATGTATGATTGCAGAAATGTTAGAGAGTTTGGTATAATTCAACCTAGTCAAAGTTCTCTCTGCTCGTACACAAGAAGGATGGATCATGGTGAATGTGTCTGGATTATAGGGAGCTCAATAAGCTCACCATTAAAGATAAATTTCCCATTCCTGTGATTGATGAATTATTGGATGAATTACATGGAGAAATTTATTTTACCAAGTTGGATCTTCATTCGGGATATCATCAAATTAGAATGAATATTGAAGATATTCCAAAAACATCATTTCAAACTCATGAGGGTCATTATGAATTTTTGGTTATGCCTTTTGGCCTTACCAATGCACCTTCTACATTTCAAGGTTTGATGAATTCCATTTTCAAACCCTTCCTTAGAAAATTTGTGCTAGTATTTTTTGATGATATACTAATCTACAGCAGGTCTTGGAAGGATCATGTTCAACATGTTGACAGGGTGCTCAAACTATTGCAGGAGAAATAATTATATGCAAAAAAATCCAAATGTTTCTTTGGAGTACAAGAGGTGGAATATCTCGGTCATATTGTATCTCACGAGGGTGTTAAAGTAGACCCTAACAAAATTAAATCCATTAAGGAATAGAAAGTCCCCACAACCATAAAGAATTTGCGAGGATTTCTCGGGTTAACAGGGTATTATCGAAAGTTTGTTAATAATTATGGGAGAATAGCAGCACCTCTAACAACATTATTGAAGAAAGATGCATTTTCATGGACTCCTGAAGCAACTAAGGCCTTTGAGCGTCTTAAAGAGGAAGCGTGCTTCTAGCATCGGTCTTAGCTATGCTAGACTTCACAAAAACCTTTATTGTGGAGTTTGATGCCTCAGGAAATGGAATTGGTGTTGTTTTAATGGAAGAAGGAAGACCCATTTCTTTTGAAAGTTGTTCAATTAAAGGAAAGTATTTAAAAAAACCTATTTATGAGAAAGAAATGTTAGAAATACTACATGCACTAAAGAAATGGCGAACTTACCTAATGGGAAGACACTTCAAGTTAAAAACTGATCATGATAGTCTTAAACACTTTTTGGAACAAAGACTATCTTCAAAAGAGCAGCAAAAATGGGTCACAAAGATGTTGGGTTATGACTTTGAAATCATCTACAAAAAAGGGAAGCTAAATGTTGTTGCAGATGCACTCTCAAGAAAGGATGAAGAGGTGGAAACATTGCTTTTGTGCCATTTCTATTATCCAACCGATTGGATAACAACCAGATTGGATAACCGAAGCAAGGGATGAATGGAAGAAGGACGAAGAAGTGTGGACACTCATTCAAAAGTTGCAGTAAGATCCTAGTACATCTGATACATTTAGTTGGAAAAATTATTCCTTATGGTACAAATATCGCTTATTTCTTTGTAAGAATTCCCAACTAAAACAAAAAATTCTTTTGGAATTGCACACTTCTCCTTTAGGAGGAGACTCAAGATTTTTAAAAACTTACTATAAGGTGAAGAAAGAATTTTTTTGGGATGGCCTTAAATCTAATATTCAAAATTTTGGGGTGGAATGTTTGGTTTGCTAGCAGAATAAAGTTGAGACAATTAAGAACCCGAGCCTTCTACAACCTTTATCCATTCCAAGCCAATGTTGGGAGGATATTTCAATAGATTTTATCACAGGTTTACCTAAGTCCTAAGGAAAGAGTGTCATCATGGTGGTAGTTGATAGACTTATCAAGTATGCACACTTTTGTGCATCATCTCATCCATTTAATGCTAGTACAGTTGCTACAACATTTATGGAAACAATTCAAAAGATACATGGAAACCATAAGGTTATTGTGAGTGAAAAAGATCCCATTTTTACTAGAAATGTTTGGACAGAGTTATTTTCTTGTTTGGGTACTCAATTAGCTCATAGCTCATCTTATAATCCTCATTCTGATGGTCAAATTGAGATAGTAAATAAATTTTTGGAAGGATATATTTTTTGTTTTGTATCTGATAAAAAAACACAATGGGTCAAGTGGTTACCTCTCGCTGAATGGTGGTATAACACTTCCTTCCATACTAGACAAAAATGACCCCATTTATGGCACTTTATGGATATCATCCACCATCCATCACATCATCTTTAATAGAAAATTCGAAGGTTCAAGCAGTGTAAGATCACATCGAGCATCAACAAGAAGTTCTCAAAATCTTAAAGGATAACCTGAATTTGGCACAAAATCGAATGAAACAACAAGCAAATGAACATCACAGTGAGAGAAGTTTTGATGTAGGAGACTGGGTGTTTTTACGGCTACAACCATACAAACAAATGTCCCTCAAGCAAGCTAAGAAGGATAATAATTTATCGCCAAAGTACTATGGTCCTTACAAGGTGTTGCAAAAGATAGGTACTATGGCATACAAATTGGAGCTTCCTACTTCTTCACAAGTGCATCCAATTTTCCATGTTTCATGCTTAAATAAGGTTATAGGTGAAAATCTTCCAGTTCAAATAATATTTATTGAACTTGATGAGGAAGGAAAAATCATATTGGAACCCAAGGCGGTGACGGAAAGAAGAAATCGATAGCTACGAAATCGATCAATTTCAGAGTATCTCATCAAGTGGAAGAACTTACCCACTAAAGATTCTACATGGAAGGATGAGAATTTTATACAGAAGCACCCAGAGCTACTCAAGCGTTGAGGACAACAATTTTTTGAACGAGAGGGGCATGTTAGGTCCCTATATTATGAGTATAGTCCCTTATTGTTGTTAGTGTAACCCCCTTATTATTATTATTGTACCCCTGTAACCCCCATATTGTTATTATTGTGCCCTTAAATTATTATTGTTAGGTCAGCTAGGATTACATTATAGCCCACTAGGATTACATTGTGGCCCCATGGGCTCCTATATATAGAAAGGAGGTTTTGTAATTTGTATCATCCAAGAATTGTTCATTTATGTAATGTATTCGAGGTTGCCCCCTTGAAGTCGATTACTTATAAGGTGTTGATATCTCTTTTCTTCTATTTCTGGAGCTGGTTTCACAACAACAACCTATAAAATCCTTCATTTAGGATATTACTGGCCATCCATCTTCAAAGATACTAAAGAATATGTCAAAAGGTGTGATATTTGTCAAATAATGGGGAAACCTGTTCTTTCAGATGAAATTCCATTACAACTTAAGGTAATAATCGAACCATTTGGAAAATGGGCTTTGGATTTTTTTGGACCAATCAATCCACCATCTACTCAAAATAAATGTATTCTGGTATGTACTGATTATGTCACTAAGTGGGTAGAAGCTAAAGAAATTCCTTTAGCTAATGAATATTCTGTAGTTAAATTTCTTTTTGAGGATATCTTCAGTCGTTTCGGTGTTCCAAGAGAATTTCTGATGGATCAGGGATCCAATTTTACATCCAATTTCGTGGAAAATATTGTGGAAAACTACAAGATCAAGGACATAAAATCCACTCCTTATCATCCACAGGAAAATGGTCAAGTGGAGTTTACCAATAAAGTGATTGAAGGAATTCTCACTAAGACTGTACATCTACATAGAAGAGATTGGGCAGAAAGGCTTCATGAATCCTTATGGGCCTATAAAACTACATGGAGGAATACAAAAGGACATACTCCCTATGAACTTGTTTATGGGAAGCAAGTCATGTTTCCTATATCATTTCAGATTCAAACCTTCAAGATGGCAGTCCAATTGGGACTTGATTTATCGAAATCATAGAAGCATAGATTGGAGCAACTTAATGAGATTCATGAAATCAAGCGAGATGCAGTTCAGAGAATTATTATAGTCCAGCAGAAAAGGTCCAAATGGCTTGATAAATATATCAAGGAGAATAAATTTCAAGCGGGGGATTGGGCACTTTTGTTCGATTCAAAGTTCAAAGTCTTTCAAGGAAAGTTTTAGACTCATTGTCTTGGGCCTTATGAGATTGAAAAATTCTTTGACAATGGAGGAGTTAGGATAAGGAAAATTGATGAAGAAAAGGTACCTCTTCTTGTGAATGGACATCGATTGAAAGTATATCATAAGGAAATTTCAAGAGAAGAGTTTATCAATATTTTCCAAGATAATACTGTTATGAAGTTAGTGAAGAAGAATCCTTCTTCTTCCCTAACTTAGCTTCTATTTTTCCTAACCAAAAAAAAAAAAAATGTGTAAGTATGAAAACCAATCAATGATTGGCATCCTTATATAGAAAATACGGGATGAAAATCAGAAATTCTGACATCCTATATTTTCCATTCCATTTAAAAAAAATTATTCCAGAAATTCTTATTCCCTTTCTTTTCTACAATAAATAGTGAAAACTACATTCAATGTTGCATTTACATTCTGTTTTGCAGTTGATATTCCATTTTACAGCTACATTTCATTCCACAGTCATATCCCATTTTACAGCTACATTCCATTCCACATTCATATTCCATTCTGTAGCTGATTCCACATTCTGCAGCCACATTCCATTCTAAAATTACATTCCATTCTGCAGCCACATTCCATTCTACAGTTACATTCCATTCTGCAGATGATTCCACATTTTGTAACCACATTCTATTATGCAGTTGATTCCACATTCTACAACCACACTCCATTTCTACAATTACATTCCATTCTGTAGCTCTAACACATTTGTACAACCTACTGAAAAAATGATGAATACACGAAATTGAAGGACTACATTTGAAGACCACCATGCTAAAAGGTACCTGAAGAATCAACACCAAAAAAATGACAATGAAAGGTTAGTTCTAAAGGTAAATTTGCAAAAAATTATTTTAATAGCAAGGTCAAAACATTAGCATGTATAACGTAGACAATCATATGCTACCTTGACATGACATCATTTTATTTGATAGGGACTTCCATCATATCATATATCGACCACATCATCCGTATTATGTTTCATAACAGTCCACAATGGACTCCCCCATTTATGATTAACGGTTATGACCTGTTGACATGAAATATCCATCTACATTTCTTTAAAACCCTAATCCATCTCACTCATTCCTACAAACCCTCGACGTTCTCCATTAGAGCCATAATCCAATTCACTTCATAACAGGGAAGGATAATTTTGAAGGCTAGGCTCTTCATAATAGAAGACATGGATTTGATAGTCAGGTTAGAACCAGTGGGAACAAAATATATGGAGGGATATCCTCAGATCAGGGAGATGTTTTAGAAGGCTAAATGGCTCAATTTTATAGAAAAATTTGATGCCTTCCAAAAATATCACTAATTCTTTTGCAAGGTCTTTTGATGGGACATAATTTGAGATAGGAGACATCAAGTTCTTAGTAACTGAGGCATTCATAGCTAAAGACACATAACTCCCAAGGGTTGGTGAAATGTAGTTTAAAAAAATAAAATTCACAATGAATCATGGAAGGTTTTCCTCAAAAATATAGGTATGGATACTTCTGTTTTCAGAAAGGGTATTCCTAGCTTAGCACTCAAGAACAAATGGAGGAACATGCTTTTAATTCTGCAGAAATTTATCACCTGTGAAGGAAGATTTGGTTGCATGTATGTATATCATATTTGATTGTTGATAAATTTCTTAGAGAATGGTGAAAGAAATATTCCCTTCTTTCTACTAAATAGCTTAAAAGGAATCTCTACAAATGTGCAAAAGTGAATCCAGTTTATAGATAATATAATGCACCATCATGGGTTGGTAAAAATACTTCTTGAATTTCATTTGAAAAGTATATGAGATTCTTGGGAGAAATTTGTTGAGATTTTGCTAGAGAAAATCTCTTGGATATGCCAACAATAGGTTTTGTTGCAAAACTGATGGCATGAAATCAATATGAGGAGATATTCTATCGTAGTTTGGTGTGATAGAATTAATTATTCAGTTTCTTCTCTCTTCTATAAATTACAAGCCTGTAGAGGCAAAACATATGAGATGTGAGGTGTGTGAAGAGGAAGTGCAGATGAGTAATTCTGCTGTTGTAATTTCCTGTTGATGAATAAGATTGCTGATACCTAAATTTGGTGGATGTAGCCCAGACTGGTTGGGTGAACCACGTTAATCGCTGTCTTCATGTTTGATTTCTATGTGTATGTTTTTATTATTTAGTTTTCCGCTGTGTAACTTCTACAATTGGTATCGGAGCTCCATTGTTTCTACGTGGCTATGGTGGATGAAACTGGGTCTGCTGCATGAGACTGTGAGACTGAGTTGCTTCCAAGCTGTGAAAAGGCTTCTGTTGATAGTGAAATGAACAGTGTCATGAGCTAGATGGGGATTGCGGCATCGAATCAAGATGCATATTGATGTGGTATCAAATTTCTATGGTGAAGAGAAGAGAATAACTATTGTTGCGTGTGTTCGTGAGCTCCAAAGCCGTTAAGACCACCTGAAGACTTTTCGGATGACTGCAGATCAAGCTTGTGTTAAAGCTTGCAGATCAATCCTGCATAAAAAAATTTTCTGATGAGTTCTATCCTGAGAGTTAAAAGGAACAGGCCGTGAACTGGAGGATCGGGCAGTGTGGAATTTCGGAATGAAGATCCATAGATGTTGGTTTCCTTTGTCAATTGGAATGAATATCTAGTCTGTGCATTATGTGAGAATAGCTCCACGACACTCCCATCCTCTAAACGCAGTTGAATAGCGCCGTGAGGCCCGAGTCAGATGAGAACGCAGTTGAATACAATGTAATCCGTGTTTGTGTTGAAGTCTGTAATAAATTTCATCGCAGTGTTTTTTCTGCTGTTGATATAGACCGCCATAAAATTAGTTTACATAGTGTGGTTTTGCAGTTCAAGTGGGAGGAGCCACAACACATGAGGTGAGGGCCGTGTCAATGATTTTCGTTGAACTAGTGAATGGTAAGGTGGTCGATTGCCCAATAACTCAGAACCGTGGACAGATGTTTGGTAAATTCATTTTTTAAATCGACTTACGAAATGCCAATATATCGATTTAGTAAAATGCCATTGTACTTCAAATTCCATAGTCAAGAAGTAGACTTTATTTAAATCATATCGATTTATTTAAAGTTTCGCTATATGGTGACAACCATATCGATTTATTTGAAGTTTTGATACATGGTGGAAATATATCAATTTATTTAGAAGTTTGATATATGCACTTGGGTAGGGACTAGTGCCTAAGAACTAGTTATTCGACGATGGAATGTGTGAAAGGAATTGCATATTTTTTTTTAAAAGGGCATTTTTTTATCAAAATTATTAATTCTGATTAAAAAATAAAATATTCATTTATTAAGATTTGAAATTGGAAATTCTTGACACAAACTACTCAAAATGTCAAAAACTCAAAGTGCTCGATTTGAGATCGAGAAGTTTAATGGGAAAAATAACTTCGAAATCTGGAAAGTTAAGATGCACGATCTACTCATAAAACAAGGTGTGGCAAAGGCACTTTTGGGAAAATCAAAACAACCTTACACCATGACAGATGACGAATGGATTGACATCGATAATAGAGAACTGAGCGGCATACGGTTTTGTTTGGTGGATGATGTGTTATTTAACATCGTGTCAGAGAAAAAAAATGTTGGTTTATGGACAAAGTTAGAGAAGTTGTACATGACAAAATCCTTAACAAATAGGATTCTTTTGAAGAGACAGTTGTACAGCTTGCGCATGAAGGAAGGTACGACGTTAACTAATCATCTGAATACCTTTAATACTCTCTTGGTGCAGTTAGAAATTATAGAAGTAAAATTTGATTTAGAAGATAAAGTTGTAACTTTATTATGCTCTTTTCCCGAGTCATGGGATCATTTTTTTACTTCTATCAGTCTTAGTTCATCAGAAACCCTTGAATTTGATGATTTTTTTGGAGCTATGATGTATGAAGAAACCAGGAAGAGGTCAAATTTAGAAACCTCTACATCAGAACCAATGATGGTTAGAGGTTTATCTAAAGAAAAACGCTTCAGTCAGAAGAACAAGTCTCGGTCAAAATGAAAAGGGAAGAAGAGTAAGCTAAAATGCTAGTTTTGCGGCAAATCGGGACATTTGAAGAAGGATTGTTGGAAGAGACAACAAACATCCAAAGGAGACTCTTCAACAGAAAATAAAGAGGCAAACACGACAATTACAGGTTCAGGTTTGGCATCTGATTCAGGTATAAGTGTTGAAGTTCTATCAATTACTTTTTTAAATCATGATCAACATTGGCTATTAGATTCTGGTGCGTCCAATCAAATGTGCATTCATAAAGAGTGGTTTAAATCTTATAAATCAATCAATGATGGAGTTTTTTACATGGGTAATGATTTCTCATCTAATTTTGTGGGAATTGGAAGCATCTAGATTAAAATGTTTGATGGGACAAATAAAACCTTAACTGATGTAAGACATGTGCCTGAGCTCGGAAAAAATCTTATTTCTCTAGGAGTGTTAGACACAAATGGATATAAAACTTTTATTCAAGGTGGAGTAATGAAAATTTACAAAGGAATCCTATTAGTAATGAAAGCAAAGAAGGTTGGTAATATTTTTCAGTTAGAAGGAAGAATAGAGTCAGATCATGCTTCTACTGTATCTAAAAATATTAGTGATTCTATTCAACTATGGCATCAATAGTTGGGCCATATGAGCGAATGAGGTTTAAAAATCTTATCTGATCGTATGTTACTTCCTAGTTTAAAATATTCTAAGTTAGATTTCTGCAAACATTGTATATATAGGAAACAAAGCAAGCAGAAATTTAAAACTGAAAAACATACTGGTAAAGGAATCCTTGGTTATATCCATTTTGATGTTTGGGGTGCATCTCCTACAACCTCATATGGAGGATCATCATATTTTGTACCTTTTATAGATGATTTCTCTAGAAAAGTATGGGTCTACATGTTAAAAATAAAGTTTGATGTATTCACAGTTTTCAATCAGTTTAGAGCATTAGTAGAAAACATCACAGGAAGAACCATTAAATGTTTAAGAACTGACAATGGTGGTGATTTTACTTCAAAGGAATTTGATAATTATTGTAGGGAAGCTGGGATCAAAAGACATAGAACTACTGCTTATACTCCTCAGCAAAATGGAGTTGCTGAATGCATGAACAAGGCTCTCTTAGAAAGAGTAAGAAGTATGCTTAGTAACACCAATTTGCAGAAGGAATTATGGACAGAAGCAGTATTTACGGCTTGTTATTTGATAAATTGATCACCATCAACTGAAATAGGATGAAAAATTCCTCAAGGGGTATGGAAAGGTCATCCTTGTGATTATTATAAATTGAAAGTTTTTGGTTGTGATGCATATTCTCTAATTCTGAAACATCAGCATTCTAAATTAGATCCTAAATCAAAAAGATATATCTTTGTTGGATATGTTGATGGGATTAAGGGATACAGGTTGTGGGATCCTACAACTCACAAGATCATCATTAACAGAGATGTTAAATTCAATGAATCTTCACTTGATAATCCAGATGTAGATAATAAATTGAAACAGGAAAATGTACCTAAGTTTCAACATATTCAATTTGAAACCAGTTCAAATACTGATGATAGTCCAGATGAAAAAGTTTTAGATGCAAATCATGAACAAGTTTTAGATGTAGATCATGAAGAAGTTCCTACAGAAAATAATCAGAAAATTGTGGAAGAACCAGAAACATCTTTAAGGAGGTCCATGAGAATCAGACGTCCTCCTAAAAGGTATGATGATTATGTTACTTCAGTTTCTTTAACCGGTAATGATGATGAACCTTTATGCTATCAGGAAGCTGTAGAAGGTTCTAATAGTAATAAGTGGAAAGAAGCTATGATGGATGAGATGAAGGCATTAGACAAGAATGCCACATGGGATCTGGTAGAACTTCCTAAAGACAGAAAAATTGTGGGATGTAAATGGGTTTACAAAATGAAAAGGGATGTTGATGATAAAGAAGACAGGTACAAAGTGAGGCTAGTTGCAAAAGGTTTTTATCAGAAAGAAGGAATTGACTTTCATGAGATATTTTCACCAGTTTTTAAAATTATTTCAATTCCAATTGTCTTAGCATTAGTTGCTTTACTTGATTTAGAATTACAACAACTAGATGTTAAGACTGCATTTTTACATGGTGATCTAGATGAAGAAATTTATATGGAATAACCTAAAGGGTTTGTTCAAAATCGCAACAAGAAATTTGTCTGCAGGCTCAAGAAATCATTGTATGGTCTAAAGCAGTCGCCTCGACAATGGTACGAGAAATTTGATTCTTTCATGATGAGCCAAAATTATATAAGAAGTGAATATGATCATTGTGTTTACTTTAAGAAATTAAGTAATGGCATATTCATTATCTTAGTGTTATATGTTGACGATATGCTTTTAGCAAGCAAAAGCATAACTGAGATCAATAGGTTAAAGGCTCAGATGGATAGGACGTTTGATATGAAAGATCTAGGAGTAGCAAGGCATATTTTGGGCATGGAGATTTTCAGAGAAAGGAGAAATGGTAAGTTGTGGTTATCACAAGATAAGCATATTGAGAAAATACTCGTAAGGTTTGGTATGAACAATGTGAAACCAGTTTCAGTCCCTTTAGATTCCCATTTTAAGCTTTCCTCAAGTTTATTTCCTAACAAAAATGTAGAAAAGGAATATATGTCTCGAATACCTTATGCTAATGCAGTAGGAACTTTGATGTATGCGATGGTTTGTACTCAACCAGATATTTCACATCCAGTTGGGGTTGTCAGCAGGTATATGGAAAATATAGGGAAAGAACACTGGTCAGTAGTGAAATGGGTACTTCAGTATCTAAGAGGCACAAGTGATTATTGTATCACTTATGACAGAAGTAGTGAATTTGTTTGCGGATATGTTGATTCCGATTTTGTAAGTGATTTGGATAAGAGAAGGTCAACTTCAGGATATGTATTTACTCTTGTTGGTGGAGCTATTAGCTAGATGTCAAAGCTACAAAACATTATTTCTTTATCCACTACAGAAGCAAAATACATAGCTGGTTCACATTCTTGCAAAGAAGCGGTTTGGTTGAAAGGTTTGTTTGGTGAGTTTGGTAGGTTACAGAACAACATTAAGTTATTTTGTGATAGTCAAAGTGCAATTCACTTGGCTAAAAATCCAGCCTATCATAGTAAATCAAAGCATATACCTATAAAGTACCATTTTGTAAGACATGTTATCACTGAATGGGGAGTCTCTCTTGAAAAAGTGCATACAAAGGAAAATTGTGAAGACATGTTCACGAAACCAGTTTTATTAGAGAAGCCACGATGGTGTCTAGCTTCTCTTTTCTTGCAAATAAAATAAAAATAATAAAGGAACGAGGTATCAGGTTAATTGTTGTTAAGGTGGATATTGTTGAGATTTTGCTGGAGAAAATCTCTTGGATATGCCAACAATAGGTTTTGTTGCAAAACCGATGGCATAAAATCAGCATGAGGAGATATTCTATACTAGTTTGGTGTGATAGAATTAATTATTGAGTTTCTTCTATCTTCTATAAATTGTAAGCCTATAGAGGCAAAACATATGAGATGTGAGGTGTGTGAAGAGGAAGTGCAGATGAGTAATTCTGTTGTTGTAATATCCTATTGATGAATAAGATTGTCGATACCTCTGTTTGGTGGATGTAGCCTAGATTGGTTGGGTGAACCACGTTAATCATTTTCTTTATGTTTGATTGTTGTGTGTATTTTTTTATTATTTAGTTTTCCGCTGCGTAACTTCTACAAAATTTCTTATCATAAACCATTTCCAAGATGAACTAGAGAAGCCTAAAGAAGACAAGACCAGAAAGAGTAGAAGAAAGAATATTGACACAAACATGGAAGACAGACCGACATCTCCACTTCAGAAAATTATGAAGAGGTCATCTCTACAAATATGAAAAATAACAAGAAGCAAGATAAAGTTAAGACAGGAGGTAAAAGAGAAAAGAGGAGAAAGGTTACAATTGGAGAAAACGTAAATCCTCTACAGCTAAGAATGAGCTCTAGACTCTAAGGTTCGATTAAGAAAACACTACCACAAGAGACAAAGTTTGTAAATTTAGAGGAAGAACCTCCAATACCACCTCCTATCAATATTTCTCCTCTACATAGCCCTGAAAATTCTCTTGTACATAATTTTGAAGGTAGTCCCAACAAAAGATCTCTAGGCAAGACCCAGTACAGTAAGAGATATATGATTACATAGAGTCATTGGAGAAGAGAAATGCAACAATGAATCCAGAACATCCTATCAATCCACAAGAACCTCTAGTTGATACTCTTAAATAGGAAATATATGAACTAGAGATATTGAATAGGCTTATTAAAGAGGAGAATGAATCGTTGAAGTAGCAGAACAAATAGGAGAAAGTGATTAGTGATAATACCATCATGCACTTAAGACTATGGTACAAAAAGAACAGGAAGTTAAAAAGGAAGAACAAATCATTAAACAAGATAGTCATCAATATCAAATACAAAATCCTTATGAGGAAGCCCAGGATAACAGTCACTTCAAAGAAAATCAAAAGGAGAAAACTAGATGTATTAGCATAAGTTTTTGAACAAATTCAATAGGATATGGAAGTTCACATTTTTGGTAAATTGCATGAGGACATGAAATCAATTCCTATTGGTGGTATCTTAAACCTTAGAATTGTCCTTTCCCTGGCATCCTTCTCATCACTTATTCCTTACTTTCTCATAAGTCCATACATTCCAATAAATGATAAATGTTATGTTTTATTTCAGGGAATGCATTTAAATGATTTCTATGTTATATTATGATGTTATTGTTATTTGAATAGAGTTCTGTAATTTGGCTACATAACAAAGCCTATTCTGTAGCCAATCATTGGCTCCACAAATACTTTCATGGTTTGATAGGTTCCAAGGATAAAATAGAGAAACGAGCCACATGGGCATCTCCAGAATGATTCACACATGGATTTCATCCTATCTACTTGATCGAAATCAACAGAAAATAACACTTTAGATCGTGGTGAAATTCAGGTCAGAGGACTTAAGCCGAGAGTGAAGAACTCTTGATTTGATCTAACATATAAAATCAAGAGTTAACCAGTCAAAATATAAATCCATGTTTTGGTTAAGATAGCCACCTATAGGCGTAATTAGCTCATCACAAATATGTTTTGTTTTATTTAAAGATCAATTATGCATAAACCGAACGACAATTGTAATTTTCTGCAACACTTTGTATTGTTTTAAACTCTGTTCTTTTCATAATACCAAGATCATGTTCATGGTTCCAGTATCTGCTTAATGCGTATATATTCAGCTAGGATTTTGAACAATTCTATCGCAGAGGACCCCTGCAAAGGATGAGTTTTTTTGTTAATTGTTTTATTTTAATTTTTTACTCTATTTTGTCAACTTCCTGAGTAGATTAATATTGTGTTGCAAATTTTAAATCAGTTTCATAGAATTAAGTCTTTAATGTTTTCTTAGCATCAATGATAAAATTACTGTGTAATCTTTTCTTTCTTAAAACATCTCAAGAAGGTAGATTAATATATTTTCCAATTAGATTAAGTTTGATGCAATAGAGCTCATAGTTGTTTAGTTTCCTTTCATGCTTTGTTATTTACTTTCCTAGATGAAATTCTCAGTTTATTGTATAATTGGATGTTCCAAAATATCAGGCCAAGAAGGTCACTTTTCATACTTCCAAATTGGGTGCTCGAATGTTCAAACTATGCAATCATTGAGCTTTTATTTTACATGATTTTACATTGTTTTATAGATTAAGATCCTCAGTCAATTGTATAATGGGGTGTTCCAAAATATCAGGCCAATGAGGTGACTTGTCATACTTGCAAATTGGGTGCTCGAATTTCTAACCTATGCAATTATTGAGTTTTCCTTTTCATGCTTTAATTGCTTTCCTAGACTTCAATTTTCAAAAATAAAGTATAATCAGTTGCTTGTACATCATTTCAAGAGGGTGATTATATCATACTTCCATATTGAATGCTGGAGTGATTGAACATACCTTATTTGTTTTCCTTTACATGCTCTAATTGCTTTCCTAGTCTTAAATTTTCAAAACTAAAGTATAATCAGTTGCTTGCACATCATTTCAAGAGGGCGATTCTATCATACTTCCATATTGAATGCTGGAGTGATTGAACATACATTAGTTGTTATCCTTTGAATATGATTTCATCTATAATAGCATTTCAATTTTAAATCTCAGTTATAATATTGATATCCATGGAATAGGACTAATGTTAAATTAGAAGTCATTAGAATAGACACTCTGTTTTCAGATCAGATTCTAACCATTCAATAGCTTTTGATTCATTATTTTTATGCAAATTAGTTTAACTTAGGAACACTTCCTTTTCATCCTTCTTTAAAAGTTATTCTTATACATCTCAATTTCATTAGATTCAATTGATTCTTTTCATATTTTTCATTTCTTGAGACATAAAGCACAAAACCCCCTTAAGAAAAACATAAAATGTATACAACGAAGCAAGGAGAAGATTAAATAAGCATATATATTGCACCAAAATTCATCAGATTACAAAGCTCAGTTGTTAATTTATGTAAGAAATTTAAGACATTAAATTGCCTAAACAAGTACCAAGAAACATGTATATAAATAACACCACTAGCTCCAATAGTGGAGCGTTGGAGCCAATTCTTGCTCCACAAAAGAACTAGCTTATCTCTCTAATGCCTTACAGGAGGAGCCAAGGTGAAAATTCATGCGCTCATACAATGAGGGTGTATTTATAACCAATTTAGTGATTATTCACCTCCCTCGTGACTCTTTGACTACCCTCATGACTGTTTCACTTCCTATGAATTTTTGACTTTACATGACTCTTCATATTTTGTACATGTCTTTTGGACTTGCACTTTACAATAAATTTTCTAATAGAACTTTACAATATCCACAAAAATGATGTGCCATATGGTGACTCATGACCATAAATGACACTAATGACATGGACTACCTGATGATGTGGCAATGCCAAGATGTCCTTCTTGATGCTTTGTCTTTATTAGAGATACAATTTATTCTTCATGTCTTGCCTCTAAAGGGTTGTGAACCAGATGGAGTCTTCATGTGGTATAGATATTTGATCTTTTGTTGTTATCTAATGTCCCTTCATCTTCTTTCCTGATGATCATATTATCTCATCATATCCTTAAGTGTCTTCTAGCATGGTCTGCTTCTCCATCTCCTTCATGATAATCCTGCCATGAAATAATAGGATACATATGATTACAATCCATCCATGACAAGACGACATCAGTAAGATAAATCGCTAGCCCAAGATGCTTCATAAAATCACTTATCAGGGATGGAATTTGTGGCTGGTTGAGTGACTAAAACAAGGATTGTGCAGTTCTAGAGGCCAAAGTGTGGGACTAAAGCTTGAGACTGTGCAATGCGTAATTCAAGATTGACAAGGTTAAATGATTATGCAATTGAGTGACTCAAGCACTCAGGACGGATGATTGAGCCTTTAGAATACAAAACGCACAATTATGGAGGCTTGGACAAAGGAAATATCGGTTGAGGGACTTAAGAGCTCAAGCTCCTGGACTAAGACTTGAGACTATGTAATGCGCAATTGAGGCTTGGACTGGGCAGAAATATTGCGCGGTTGGGGAGATTAGGGAGAGAAGCTGAGGGCTTGTGCATAATTTTTCCTACTACGTAGTTTTGGAAGGTAGAGGAGTCCAGGTGATTATGCAATTAAATAGATCAAGAGTTGGGATTGAGGACTGAAACCATGTAATGCATATTTTAGGCTTGGCTAGAGAGATTGATTGCCCAGTTTTGGAGCTCAGTGAGTGGACTTGAGCACCGTGATTACGTAGTGCACGGTCCTAGAAGGAAATAACTACACATTACAAAGTTCCAAGAGGCAGGGTTGTAGCTTGAGGGTTGATATTGTGCAATGCATTGTTTAGGAGGGTTGGATGATGCTAGGTTGTCTGGTCAGGAAGTTTTCAAAATTTGACTAAGTGTTGGATCCATGAAATTGATGTGAACAGTCATAATACTTGATTGTGATTAGACACATAGAACACTTGATGATACAACATAAATCATCCAGGACACAATATCAACATACTTCCCTCAATGTGATGACTTTGTGATGACTTACAACAAGTGCAACACCAAAGATACACTTTGTTACGCCCGTGACGACACTTGTGTGACAAAGATTTAAACTTTGGAAATGAGTGTGATACATATTTACATGGTAGGTATAACTCATTAATGAAAATAATAGGGCCTTGAAACACACCAAAAATAGATTTCATGCACAATGCGACACTCCACATGCCAAAATATGACATTTCCGATATGAAGAGAAAATGGTGAACGGCACTTGAGATATGTGCATGGAAATGAAAGAGACATATGCCAGAGTGAATATAACACTAAAAAGACACTAACTAAAGTGAAATAAATCAAACAGAAAATCGAAAGCATGAGAATGGAACTGGTTAAGGTGAAGGTGCGTAAAAGAGAAAATTTAAAAATCTCACCAAACAAGAAGTAAAAACGCAACCAAGAGTGAGGGACTGTCAATAACGGTGCACACTAACTATTGACGTGGGTTGAACATTTCACAAACATTTTCTTGATGGATTTTTCTATGCTTTTTCAAGATTGCGTAAAAAAACATGCTCATGAACTTTTTGAAAAATGAACGTGTGAGAAAGTGACTTTGACCGATCAATAAGTGACCATGGAATGACCGACCAAAAGATCCATAATAACCTCCAAAATTCAAGTGTACGTAAAATTTTTGAGGGTTTTTGTCACACTAAGAACACTTGAAGACACACTAGTAGAACTCCATCTTCTCTATAATATTCCAAAATTTTCACATGTTTTTTGGAATATTAGAGTTCTTAATAAACTTAATTAATTAAGTAATTAAAATGGTGGAGGGACCCATAATCCTGAAATATGAATAAGATCCACTTTTTGATGTGTGAATGCGGATTAATTAAACATAGATCCACATAATGGAGTAGTGGAGAAGCTACTAATGTGAAAGGAGTGGTGGTCATGTCTGATTTATGAGATAGATCATGGAGGTTGAAGCAGTCGACTAAGATCATGGATGGAATAAAATGTAATATCATAGAGAATTCATGATGAAGTGATGGAGGAAGTAGTGAATTTAATGCACACATGATGGAAAGGGTGCACATTGCATGTATACATGATGGAGGACTTGGAGAGACAGCGCATTCAATCATGGATAATTATGTCCACATGTAGAACGTAGTTTAGAGGTGGGCTAGGGCTTCGGAAGGCTCACTTTGTATATAAGCAATATGGAGGCACAATAGAAGGAGGCTTTAGTTTATTATTTTGTGATATATTTAGATCTGGAGTTGTCTTTTACATTCCATGCACTCTTATGTTGTTTAGCTAAGTCTGCAGTGTTTTTTAGCACCATTAGGGGAATTTTGAGGTCTAAAATGGGCCTCCTAAGAAAAATGTACAACTAAAATAAAATTTATAAGAACCAATAGAATTCAATATGATGATTTCAACCAAGGTGGAGGATTCACCATTTTTGGAGTAAAAAGGTAGAAAGATAAAAAATATTAAAATAATAAAACTACTTTTTCAACTTGTATATTCAACTTATCTCCCGGGGGGTTTACTCAAATTTCAAGTGGAAATATTATTTGGATGCAAAATTGAATTCCTCATCGAAGGAGTACCCAGGTTGCATACTTTTGATGGACCCTTCTACACGAAAAATGAAAAATACATAAAATATTGTGATTGCAGTCATGTTTTTACGTATTTTTTATTTTTCATGTAGAAAAGTCCATAAAAAGTATGCAACATGGGTACTCCTTGGATGAGGAATTAAATTTTGCATTCAAAGAGTATTCCCACTCGAAATTTGAGTAAAACCTTAGGGAGATAAGTTCAAAATACCAGTTGAAAAAGTAGTTTTTCTCTTTTTTTCCCTCTAAAATTTGATGATGTCATCAAATATTATTTTATTATTTTCACTATTATTTTATAATTTCCTAAGGAGGCCCATTTTAGACCTCAAAATTCCCCTAATATGAGGGTGTTCCCGAGTGGAATCCCATCCTTACCCATAGGGGACTTCGAGTGCCTACTCTAGGAAGGTATTCTGAGCTGCCATTCATCATTAGGCATTGGTGCCATAGTATTCCTACTCTCTACATAACATATACCTTCAGGAATTACACATTCCCGAAGATCAGTTCTAGAGGAGGAGGTTGTCTTAAGTATTTCAGCTAGAGAACCGGTGAGGGATTATTACTGTCACCTTAAGCTTCAAAATTAAAATTCCTGGGCCTCATTTCAGATATGGCATTAGGCCAAACATTATTCACCGCATATCAACAATAGTCCCATCAAGGATTGCATAGTCCATCATTGCAGATCCAAAGGATGAAGGAAGTTTCCAGCATTTCAGCTAGGAATCAAGTGAGGGATCACCCCCTCACCTTGCCATCACTATTTCCATCAGCCTGGAGCTTATTGCATCATATTTCAGTAGGCATTGAGTCTCTTCCATGTTTAAAACACAGTTTCTCTAGCAACTGCATATTCAGTTGCTTCATTTGAACAGGAGGGAGAACAGACAAGATCTCAAGCTTCTAGGTTGGAGATCTTAAGGAGGGATCAACCTTCAAAGCTTAGATCTATCTGTATAAAATATTACAGCCATATTTGCATCAGATCTAGCTTTGGATCTGCAGACCCAGCAGTGGTAGAGTGAAACCCTAAGAGGGTGATTTTCCTAGACTCTTAGATATGAAAAATCCTTTCTGGGTTATCTTGGGTTTCCATCATAGTTCCCAGATCTTGAATCTTGGCATCACAGAGCTCCTAATCTCCATATATCTGCATTTTCCTTTCATCCAGTAGTCACATTTTTATCATCTGTTGAAGGGACTGCGCAATATTGCTTCCTACAACTCTCCAGTTACACAGTTCTTGTTGTAGCATGCTTACAGGGTCATTCTAGGCCATCTCTTTGGCTAGATTACCTCATATTTTGTACACAGTTGTAACTGAATCATATCCTATGAATAAAATGGCTCATCTATTCTGTCTATATCCGTGTTGATTATACTTTTATATGTACATTTTTTGTGTTTCAAATATTGTGTTTATTTATCAATGCATTATTCCATTTTCGGATATTACATTCTCTCCCTTGATCAATTATTTCGTGTAGTGTCTAGTTATTTACGGGTATTGATTCATAATTCAGACTACCAAGGATTCCTCACTTATACCATACATAAAATTTTTCCACTTCATTACTTGACTCGGTTATACACAAGAAAAAGATCAAACATCACACAATGTTTTGAATTAGGAAAGGGTAACGAAGTTCACAAGATTTAGATTTCCAGAGTATATTTTTTCATCTCTAGTGTTTCTCTACTACCAACAGGCCTGGAAAATACCTTGATGGAGTCATTTCAGGGACAAAAACATTTATCTGCTACTATCAGGGCTGGATATTACCCTGGCGTAGTTTCTTGTATCACCTCTCTGTGTAGGAAGCCTTTCTCTTCTTTCACCTTTATTTATTTATTTTATATAGGATTGTGCATCGACACTTATTTATTTCATGGGAAGAAGAGGGATTATGACTTATTGAGATTGAAAAAGGCTCTCCCTTAAGAGAAGCATATACAATACCTCTGATATAGGTTTTCTTATTTATATTTTCCCCTTGTCCTTCTATACTTCATTGGATCATTCTTAAAACACCAAAACATAATGACCCGAGTGTAGGAATGAGGTTTCCAGAATAGAAATGGAGATCCTTGTTTGACAAAAGGATTTAATTACACAAGGATTGTATTTTTTTCTGGACATCATCGACCAAAAGGTGTAACCAAGACAAGAAATAAGGACAAAGAGTTAGCCAAATTTTGTAGTGTCAGAAAGCCATTTTCTATTTTCTTACATTGTCTTTCAAGCTCAAGTAGGAAATCCTTCATGAAAAGTATCATTAAACAGTGTAAAAAATACAAAACATAACAATGGAACAAAACTAGGAGAACAAAAACAAAAGGAGGCTAAGCCAAAAAATGATGCAAGATCAAAGTTAGAAAACACAAGAGAAAATACGAAAGTGAGTGCAGGAAGAATGTGCAAAGGAAAATAACATGTAGCTAAACCTACTCCTAACCTAACCAGTTAGAAGGTCTGTGTTGGACTATAATAATCAATGTTAACTAACTAAGACGGTACACATAGGTTATCAATCCAGGGACGTCTTTTATTTCAATGATAGTTGCATTGTTTGTGCTGATACATCAAACCAGAAGAAAATACAAATAAAGGGAAATCGTTGCTGAATTAAATGTTGGAAGGAATCACTCATGCAAAAATAAAACGATCTATAGGAATGTAATCATGCCTCAATTAACTGTACCTAGCGCACCAAACAAAAACTACCCAACTGGTATCTCTAATCACATATGTGTAACAACAGAATAATATTGAAATTGAAGCAGATCTACTCACATCTAAAACAACAACAACAACACTTCCACCGATACATAAAGAAAATAAGAAATATGTACAACTACCTTAACTGCTGCAATCCCTGCTAAAGAGGAGGGCCCTTCCTCCCTAGCAAGGCACAGGAAGAGAAAGAAACTTAAACTAAAACTAAAACAGAAAATGCATATAACAACAACAACCTGATAACTTTGTAATAATGTGACCAAAATTACAGAGCCAAAAGTAACATTGTTCCCTGCTAACCTTTTGTCCTCAAGGGCCGAGAATTATGTAGTGGTTACATGTTCAGAAAAACGAGGGATGGATTAGTCATGAGAATCTTATGATTCTCATGCTGATCAAAATAAGATACATATAGTTACAACCACTTCTTAATAAAAATTCTAACTCGAAGAATATAGATTACAATCAAAACCGCCTAAAAGCTGTCATCATAAAATAAAATACATAATGACTTCTACAGCTGTTGTGGAAAATCACAGTTGTAGTGTAATAACAATAGAGGACAGGTCAACATCCATAAGTTCACGATATCCAGTCATCAGTACAACTGTAACAACAGTTTATCTAGCATGTCTGTAACAACACCATAATGTAACAACGTTATCGTGTAACAGCTCACTGTAACATCGCACCTATAACTTCTCCTATATGCCTCATGCTCTAGATATTTTGTGCTAAAAATAACATCTGGAAGGACAACAAAATACTAGAGAACTTCTCCAAACATTCATCCTCAGTTATTCATAAAAAAGACACGATACATCATAATAATCGATGAAATGGAAAGATAATGAAAATAAGGTGAAACATCACTGTTTAAGATAGAAAGGTAGGAAAAAGAGGAAAATATAGTCCCAATGGTTGTAGTCACAAGGTAACAATGGGCGAAACAAATGTAGGAAATAAGTACAAAACTGTCACCCAAAATCTCCCCCTAGCTGAAGAACTTGCATGTCCTCATGCAAAATCTCATCTCCCATGATAATATCTCCGGTGCAAGTTAGTTATGTCATAAGCATCGGTTGTATCTTCATCTGCTAACCTGTACCCTTGAGTAGCCATCATCTGTCATACCCAATACTCTGGTCCATACTTGCTCAATTCATAATGAATCTGGTAATCTGCTATTGGCAGCTCGATCAAAGGGAACTTGAATCTTAACCCAATCCAGGAAGTGCCAAGGGTCTGTATTATCTGTGCGTATGATTTTACGTGTAACAAATACCACAAAGTTCTGAAATGCAAACGGTGCCCCCTTCAACATCTTATCACTAATCTCTTCTGTACATTTCAAACACCTAGTCAGGGCTCAACTCTTCATTACTGAAAACTGATTAAGGCAAAAGTTCACAATCTTTCTTCTGTAAGTGGCAGTCGGTTCTGTTATCCTAGGAGTGCTTAGAATTATTATATTTTTTCGCCTTAACTCAGTGGCCCATCCTGGTTCTGTCTGGATCCATAATTCTGTCTTTTATTCATTGGCATCCATAAATTTAGTGGAAAAATGCGACTCAATCTCATTCTTCATGAATGACACAAAGGCTCGTAGTTGTAAATCCCCCATGTAGGAATCACTAAAATTTGCATACTTACGTGCTCGCAAATGATATTTTTCAAGAATAACTCACACAACAGCCTTTGTTCGTCAAAATCAGAAGCACGAAAGACATCTAAAAATGTGTGATTGGAAGAACACAGATAGGGCATGTTCTCCATGATGGCTTTTAACTCAAACAAGAAATAACGTTCCCATATGAAAATGGGGTCAGATGGGGAAGGTCGCTTGCAATCCAACAGATTGAGGGCAAGCTCATGGAGTTTTTTCTTATCCACAGTTAGATCCTTAACCTGTTTTTATAAGAACAGGAGTGTTCCTCTTGATTCTTTATGGTTTCCTTCCTCTTATACTCTTCCAAACCTTTCTTTAGGTCCTCTTTCATCTGTTTTTCCTCTAAAGATCTTATCTAATGTAGCTCATGCTGCATCAAACCATAGTATGCATACGAGATGCATGTGTATAAGTTTTCCTCAAAATCAATTCTTTATATTTCCATATATAAAGCCCATAGACTTTAGATCTTATTAACACCCATTTTATAACCCTTTTATAAATGGCAGAAACACAATTAAATTTACATTAATGAAATGTTTTCTCTTAATGTATTTTACCTACAGACTTCAACATTTTTTAATATCCATCTATAAACTATCACATCCACACTTCACCTTAAATACCTGGCATGTTAAAATGTGATATTCGTTAGATCTATACCTCTTACACGAAGACCATTAGATCAAACATATGCTGGATAGATTTCTTAACTTATTAGGCCTGGCTTATAAAATATCAGGTCCAGTTGAATTCTTAATCTCCTTGCAACTTGAAATGCGATATCCATTGATCATACAGAAACCTTGATCAAAAGGTTCTCCAGCTTATGAGACTCTGGTTAATACATTTCAGGTCTGGATTGAATATTAAATCTCCCTACCACTTCAAAATCAAATGCCATCAGATTGCAAATTGTTGAACAAGACTAACAGAGTTTTGATTGTGACAGATAACAAAAGTTACAGTGATGACTTAGGGAGTTCGATTCCTCTTGCATTCTTTGCACATTAAATTGTCTCACTTTTTAATTTCCAGATTTACGCTCCCTTAGAATTATCCCTCAACAATAAAAAACACGGATTTTCATATCACAACTAGTAGTTGTTAAGTAAATAATTCAAGCAAACCATTCTTCTTTCAAATTTATCAAGCATTGAAACCTACAGATTTATTCGAAGCCCTCAACCCTTCATCATTTTGATTAAAATGTAGAGATAGAGAGTGTTCCTCTTGTTCCCACAAACTCAAATTTCAAAAACAATTAAAACATGGATTTGAATTGAAGGTTAACCATGTAGTTTCTCTACTTTGAATTGAAACTTCATACAGTAATTTTTACTAATAAGACATAACAGAAAATATGCCCAAATTTAACTCATAACATGAAAAGCACTACCAGTATATACCAATTCAAAACTTCAACAAATTTCAGACCAAACTCAATATCAAAACTGGAATTTCACACCAATCTAAAATCAATTACTCATAAAATGTAATTTACAGAGTTTTAGCCCGTGGCTTGATTACATCAGTTTACTGCACTCTGTTTTTTCCCCAATTCTCTTATTCTATCTCTAATTCTCGTATCCCATATCTCTCCTATATATTCTTATGTATTTTTAGGTTATTAATCATATATAAATGGATTCCAAACAAAAATTGGTTTAGATCTCTATTTTACTCAACAAATCCCTAATTCTTGTAAGTCCTCATTAATTCCTAAAATCTCTCTTTTAACCCTAAGGATCCTCTCAATCCCATGAACTCATGAAACTAAATCCTAATCTAGGATTTACAATAATTTCTCAAATCTCTCAATCCCCATGACTTCTCAATTGTCCTAATTCTCTTATTGAATAACATTTACATGTATGCTCAAAATATTAATTAAATCCTACTCAAATCATTCAAAATTACATTTAGAGAACTAAATCTCATGAAAACATAATATCTCTTAAGTCTCGCAATAAAATTTTAACCTCTTAAGTCTCCCAATAACATTTGAGAAGGATGCTCCTGCATCATTATCTCCTTCTGACGTTCTCTCAACGAAATCACCCCCTCCCGAAGGGATATTGTTTATTGTTTCCACTTCTGCAATTCAGAATTCAACAAATTTTTCTCAGAAATCCATCCCGTGATGGGACCCAACATTTCCCTACATTTAATATCAACATTAGTAATGGGTGTAATAGCCTCTATTGGATGGGTCTACTCCACCTCTATTGCTGGTTCTTGTGTAACAACAACTCCATTAGTGGGTTCTTGTGTATCATCCCCTTCATTTTTGCCTAGAGTATCCTCTGTGTCTATTATTTCTTCTTCTATAACAACAGTGGCCTCCACAGGTTCTTTTGTTTCGGCCTCTAGATCAATCACTATGGGAGGTTTTTCTTTAAATACTGGTTCTTGTGTAACAACAACATCCTTAGTAGGTTGTTTTGTATCAACCTCCTAAAGTTTTGTTTCTATTTCCATTGGGTTGGTGTTTTCCCCACAGACCTTATACCCTACTGCTATTATTCTTAAGAACATGTTGTGCATATAGATGCAAAGATTTCTTTCCCCTCAGATAATCTTTGTTTCAACAGTTCATTTTCCTTTCTTAAATTTTCAAGTTCTAAAAGCAGAACATGAGTTTCATCCTTACCTGATGAGGAGGTTTCTATTTCTTCTTCTTCTGATCCTTCTGCTTCTTTCTACTTTCCAACTATGGGAAATGGTTGTGTGAGAAAGTTAAATTTCACCCTTTGTTTTGGCTATTTTTCCCCAAATGGCTCGTCAGTGTGTTCTTTTCCAATTCTGACACTAATGGGTAGAGTTTGGGCCTCAGTTTCTGCATGAATTCCTTCCGAAGTTGCAACTTGTATTCTCTGGCTTGTCCTAGGCCTTTTTTTCTTAAATTCTTCCTATCTCCTTCCCTTCTGGCTTAGGTCATCCAGCAGGATAAATATAATAAGTCCATGATTAGTCACACATGCTTCCAATTGTGTTGTTGTCTTCATCGCCGCTGCCATATGCTTAACTTTTCCCAATAGGTAGAATGGAAGGTTAATATTTTTTTGGTGCCAAAGATGATTAAGTAGAGGGAAGTGATAATTAAAAACAATTGTGGATCCTCCCTCACAAGTAATGTACATGATTAAACCAACACATCTTCCCATGGATAAGGGAGTGATAATCTGTAAGTTCCTCTTCCCTTATTTTCCAACCTTTCTTCTCCTTCAAGAAAGTCATCCTTTAAATAAGGGTCATTTATTTTCCTATTGAACCATCTCCATTCATCTACTGGCAATGTGATTACTCAGGAAATCACTTCTTCTGTCACTTCAATTTGCACGCCCCTGACACGGGTCTGGTGGTTATTCCAATTCTGAGCGAATTCGATTACAATAGCCTCATACAAGCGTTCCAATTTATGAAAATATGCAATCCACCCGGCGTCACTAAATACCCAGTAAGCTTCCGGATATTTTTGCAAGGCGTCCATGGAATCTAGCTCATGTTTTACTACTACACCTCCCATATTACTTTTATTATGAATTCACTCCTTATTTTTCAACCAAATGTAATGTCATTGCACTGCTTATTTCCTCTCGATGCCCTACTCTACTTATTCCAAATCAAGATTTTCGTATGAGGATACAAGGCTTTAGTTGAGGAAGGTGATGGGAGGTGAGAGGATTTGTGAATTAATGAATTGCACTTCACGCATTCCTACATAAATGTATCATTATGGAAAGTAATGGGTTCTAAGTACAAATGCCTTTTTCGACCGGATTTTTTCATAATTGGTTATCGTGCTATTAATTGGATGCATGCAAGGTTAATAATAGTTCATAACTATGGATTTATTTCAATTATTACAAGATTTATCCCCCCCTTCATTAATGGTGACAGCCACCCATGGCTACCGCGGGAATATCATTTCTTGTCATTAATCATCTAAATATTAAATGATGACATTACCTTTTTTGAATGGCGTGCCTCAAGTGACATGGAGGAGGAATTTTAATTGGCGGCGTACTGCTCGTAGTGATTGTGGTGGTCATGTTCATTGTTGTCGGCTATTACATGTGTAACATCCAAGACAACTTTTGTATTGTTCTTCAGAAAACATGATGATTAAGAAAAATAGATATAAAAAAGAAACAAATAAGTAACATCATCTTGTAAAACATATCAGGAAGAAAGGATGATGTTTTGGAAAAGTGAAAAAAAAATTAGGTGTAACAGCTGCCACAGAAGTGGTTTTCAATTGTTACAAATTGTCTGACTGCACCCTGAAAAGAGGTTTTCACAATCATATTTTTATTAAAATTTTTATTCTTGTTATTTATGCTTTTTTTTTCTTTAATAGGTGTAGCAACTGCCACAAGGGTAGTTTTCAGCTATTGCACTTATTGGAATTTCAAATTTCAGGCTGCATAGGGGAACACTCCCCTGTTGTTGTAACATGAAGATCAGAGTCCACAAGAATGTTAAAAATGGATTCCTTCAAAGCAATTTGATGATATAACCTCAGAGGGTGCCCATTAACCAGTAACGGTGTCTTGGCACTATCAATGGTGACCAATTGTACAGTCCCATTGTCAAATACCGTGTCTACTTCGTAAGGACCTAGCCATCTGGTGCAGAGCTTGCCTTTGAAATCCTTGAATATTGAATCATACAAGAGATCCCAATCTCATTTCTGAAATTTATTCTTCTCAATGAACCTGTCATGGCATATAGCTCTTTGCTAGTGAATTATCTCTCTCTACTGGATGTCAGCCAACTGTTTCTCTTCCAACTCATTGAGTTGGTTCAATATTTGTCTTTGTGTTGTGCTTAAATCTAGATTGACTTGCAATGCTCTTCTTAATGTCTTTATTTCGAACTCTATGGGGAATAAAGGATTATTACCATATATTAATTCATATGGCGAGAAGCCTTTAGTACTCCTCCATGTTGTGCTGTAAGCCCAAAACACCTCTAGAAGTTTCTCAGCCCATTTTTTTTGGTGGATGGCTATTGAATTTGTTACAATTCCCTCAATAACTTTATTGGTGCTCTCTACTTGACCATTTTCTTGTCGGTGATAAGGTGAAGTGATCCTGTGATGAATTCTATACTTTTCAACCAGCTTCTTAATCAAATGAGATGTGAACAGAGGCCCTCCATTCGTCACTATCTCCCTGTGTATCCCAAAGCGAACAAAGATATCTTCGAATAGGAAGTCTGAAACAACCTGCTCTGTAGCTCTAATTAGTACCTTTTCTTCGAACAACTTTGTGACATATTCCGTGTAGACCAATATGTATGATCTTTGCTATGATGAAGGATTAATTGGCCCTACAAAGTCAAGGTCCCATTTCTCAAATGGTTCTATCACTATCTTAGGCTACAACGACATCTCATCTAATTTTAGAGGTTGGCCCATCCTTTGGCAGCAAACACATCCCTTCACAAACTTCTTGGCATCCTGGAATATATTTGGCTAGTAGTACCCTGTTGAGAGTACTTTATATCGTGTCCTTTTTTCAACGAAGTGCCCTCCATAGGGTTCCTCATGATAATCTTTCAAGATCTAAAAAACCTCACCTTATTTAACACACCACCTAATTTGAAGTTCTGGCCCAGTGTGATAGAGATTGCCTTCTATCCAGGAGTAGGTAGCACTCTGTTGTATGGTATTACTCTTTTCTTTGGAAGATAAATGGTGTGGGAATTTTCTCGCAACAAGATAATTGGCTATATCTGCATAACATGGGGAGTGATTATATATGGCAAAAAGATATTCATCTGGAAAAGTATCCTCAGTAGGAGTGCAATCATCACCTATAGTTAATCTAGAAAGAAAATCAACAACCACATTATCTTTTCCCGGTTTATCTAAAATAGTGATATCAAATTCCTGTAACAGTAATTACCATCGTGTAACTCTACCATTGGTAACAGGTTTAGTCATTAAAAATAAAATTGCCACATGGTCAATGTGTGCAAATACTTGATACCGGGTGATGTAGTCCGGAAATTTCTTGATAGCATGCACAGCTTCTAGGAATTCCTTCTCAGTCACTGTATAGTTGAGTTCAACTAGAGTTAAATTCTTGCTGATGTAGTAAATGGAATAAGGTTTCTTTTCCTCAAGTTGCCCCAAAACATCACCCACAGCTATGTCATATGCATCTATAACGATATGCAATGGCAGTCTCTAGTTTGGTCCTCGCAAAATAGGTGTTGTTGTTACACAGTTCTTTAACTTCAAAAATGATTTCTCACAATTTCCTGTCCACACAAATTGCGCATATTTCATGAGAAAATAAAACAGAGGAGATGCAATCTTTAAAAAAAATTATATAAATATCTTGTACTACCCTGCATGTTCCAAAACACTACGTACCTATTTTTGAGTTCTAGGAGTTGAGATTTCTGAGATTACCTCAATTTTTACAGGGTCAGGGTCTACCTTGATTCCATCTGCTGAAATGAAATATCCCAGCATGATTCCCTTGGTCATCATCATGTTTCATTTCTCTGTGCTCAAAGCAACATTAGTTTTTTCATAGCATTACAACAACTTTCCCAGATTAACTAATGTTGTTTCAAAGGCATCCCGGTAGGATGTAAAGTAATTCATAAAAGTTTCAAGACAGTCGTTCAAGAGATCCGAAAAGATATGCAATATTTCCCTTTGAAAAGTTGTTGGCACATTGTAGATGCCAAAAGGAAGGACTTTGTATGCGAAAGTACCCCATGAGAAGGTAAAGGTTGTCTTGTCTTGGTCTTCCAGGGAAATCTATATTTGATTATAGCCACTTAACCAATCCAGGAATGGAAAAATATTTTTCCGAGAGAGAGTATCCAGGACCTGCTCAATGAATGGTAAAAGGAAATGGTCCTTTTGGCTGGCCTTGTTAAGCTCTCTATAGTCTACACAGACTCTCCACTTGCCTTTCTTTTTCGAAACAATGACAAGTAGAGACACCCACTAACTATGAAAAATGGGGTAGATGAAATTAGCATTAAGGAGTTTTTGTAATTCCTCTTTCACTATCTCCTTAAGTGCGGGATTCATTCGGCACTGCGGTTGTCTAACTATTTTTCATTCCTCTTTAAGGTAAATGCAGTGATTGCATAGGCTAGAGTGGATTCCTTTCATATCAGTATAGTCCCATGAAAATTCATTTTTATATTTCTATAATAGTTGTACTAGAAATTTGTTTTGTTCAGAAGTCAAGTTAGGATTAATGTTTAAATATTTCCTAGGCTCAATTTCAATAGGACTGCTAGCAATATGATGAGTAGTTTTCAAATGTTCAATAATTGCATCGTCTACGTCATCTTCTCCCCCCTCATATCTAATGGAGCCAACAAAGAATGAATTGATAATAAAACCATTAATAATATCATCCTCCATTTCATCCTTAAAGTATTGTGCTTTTCCAAGTGTGAGAAGAGGTAGGGAAAAATTAGATTCAGGTTCAAATTCATCTCACCGAGGACTATTCAAATCCATATGCAGTTTTTCTAGGGGGGTAAAGTTTTAGGTTCTTAGTGGCCTACCCATATGAGATCACCATAGATCTAGAGCTACATCCGATATATGCATCTGCAGTGGCTAGCCATGGTCTCCCCAAGATCAAAGGATGACCCCCCAGGTTGGATTTGGTTTGTAAAATGAGAAAATCAACTCGATAATTCCAAGAAGCTACATTGATCACCACATATTCTATCATTTTCTCGGGCTTGACACAGGACCTATCTAATAATTCAAGCACTGTGGGTGTAGGTCTAAGTCCATGAAGTCCTAGGGAGATAAAGATATCTTTGGTCATTACATTAATTCCTGTCCCAACCAATCAAAGTGTTAGTTAGGGGCTGGTCATAAATATGAACAATCACTGTAGGATTCCCCAGGTCATTATATTTAGTCAAAAAATGATGATCAATCATAAGTTCAGAAAGTTTCCCCATAACATGGATAGTAGCAGGGCCTTTATTTTTTCTTCCAATATTTTTGACTGTATCTCTCACTGTTTTTGCATAGATAGGTACTTCCTTAAGAGCTTGTAACAATGGAATCTGCACATACAAATTTTGTAATTCCTTGAGGAATTCAAATTCAATTTTTGAGGCTAGCCCAGTTTCGATTAATCGTTGAGGGTATGGAGGATCCTAAACCTTAACTTCTGAGTCAGCTGCCATAGATGTACCAGCCCTACTCAGGTTGGTTGATGTATAAATAGAAGGCCTTCCTGAGATGGCTACTATAGGTGTAACAAAAGGTGGTGTATAAGTTGTTACATGTTTAACAATCGTCTCATAATCGACTATATCCTTTATAGGTGACTCACATTCTTCCTCGGTAATAATGGGAGTATGTTAAGGTCAGATTACTTTTCCCGATCGAAGATGAACGTTGATAAGCCCAATAGGAGTGATAAGATAAGTCTGGAAGGTAACCAGGGCATCTATGCTATGAATTACCTTATTATTCGAATTGGGGTTAGGTTGCAGAGGTAATTGGGGTTAGAAAGGAGGTGTAGGAGTTTGAAGAGGAGGCAGTTGTAACTGCTGGTGCATTGGTAGTGCAGGGGGTGTTGGACCTTGGCCATTACCTCTCCAATTCTAGCACCAAGGATGAGATTTAAATGGAGGATATTGCATTGGTGGAGGGGAAGGCCACTAGATCCATGGTGAAGGAAATTGTGTTGAGGAAGGAAATTGTGTTGAGGAAGGAGTGGGATATTGCCATAGAAATTGATGACTATTATAAAAATTATTCCAAGGATTAAAAGAGGAAAAAACATGAGGCATACATATAGGTCGTGGCTTCCATGGTCTCTTTTATCTGATAAAGTAGGAAGAGTGCACATTCTCACTTGATTCTTGAAGTACAACTTTTAGTCTAGGTAGTTCAGAGAATCGACTCGTAGCATGTGCCAACTCACATATTTTGCACAGGCTGACACTATTCAGTCCACATTCTCTTTCTAAAAGTTTCTTTTTACATCAAGGACATAATATCACTAGGGTTTCTTCAGCTTTTTTTTGTGATTTCTTAACTTGTACCCTAGTGATCTGGGTAGAAAGAGTGCTAAGGAGGTCGGTTTTAAAATCCTCAAATAGATTCTCGATCTCTGCTTTGGTTACTCATCCAGTTGTGAACTTCTGTATCTGAAATGAAGGGTCCCGAACTGAACTTCTCCCTTTGATTGATCCTCTTGAATTATGCAGACAGATCTTCATTATTTCTTCAAGTGGTTCTTGTGATATGTCTCCTTTTCCCAACAGATTCAAATGCTCTAGACAGTCATCTCTTATACCTCTTAAGAATATTGGTTTAAAAAATTTTGGGGCTAAGTTACCAAACTTAGACTTTTTTAAATTATAATGGAATCATTCCATATAGTCTTCCAAGCTCTTATCCTCCTTTTGTGCAATTCTGAAGATATCTTCCTTCAAATCCCTGGTTTGACAATAATCTTGATACTTAAAGAGAAATGCATCCCTCATGTCATTCCAAGTTCAAATCACGCCAACACCCAATCTCATGAACCATGTTAATCTTGCCCCTTTTAGAGTAGTTGGAAACAATTTCATCTTTTGGGCATCTAACATGTAGTCATAACCTCTACACAACACATCAAAATCGAACAGAAAGGTATCAATATCTTCAACATCCATCCATTGAAAAGACGATAAATATGATAAAGGAACATTTTTCATAGGAGCTTCATTCAATGTTGTCACTATCGCGAATTCAAAAGTAATGGAACCATCTGTCTTAACATTCTTGTCCCCCATGGTTGATCCTTCCTGATGAGATGAACTAACCTTGGAATATGCAGGAGATTGAAAAATAGATGAAGGATCGAGCTATTCTAGGACCATTTGTTTCACTGCACTACCCACATCCAAATAATTATCAACTAAATGTTGTTCCTTAGGCCCCTGGTTCTCCCCATTGGTCTCCCCTTGTCCTTCAATTTTCGGATTTTGACCAATGGTTTTCCGCTGTTGTTGCAAATCTAGAGTCTTGATATCAGTAGATGATATGTTCTTTAAAGGGTGGTGAGATCCAGACACAAAATGCATCGATGCCTCAGGTGCCGATATAGTAGCAACTTTATGTGGCCCTGTCTTCCTATTGTATCTTTATGGAGTATACTATTTCTTTTTTTCTTTTGAGATCAGATCTCCAAAGAATGTATTTCTTCCCAAATCTGCACTCCTCTTTTCCTTCTTACAACTATTTTTCCTGTGGTTAGTTAGAGTGGGGGGTGTTTGTGGATTTTTTTACCATCCTACTAGCACACATAGACCTTATTTGTATAAATTCGTCCTACAAGTGCTTTCATTTCTATAGCGGTGAGCCCACCCAAGTATTTTAAAGCAATGCGCAAGATTTACCTCTCGTCTTACCTCCCAGCAACTATATAGCTGAAGACACACTAAAGAAAACACCTGAAAATTCACACTTGTAAGTGTCCCAGCGAGACATTGGTGAGACCACCTAGGTATGTTAAAGTGATGCGAAGGTTCTCACCTCTCATCTTACCACCCAATAATTATGCTGCTAAAGACACACTAAAAAAGCACCCAAAATTTACACATCTAAGTGCCCTAGTGTAGCAATGGTAAGCCCACCCAGGTATGTCAGAGCAATGCATAGTTTCTTACATCTCATCTTACCGCCCAACAGTTGTAGACTAAGAACACTCTCTCATCAGAAAAACAATTTTGGTTGATTGGATCGTCACTGCCATCCCCGACAATGATGCTAAAATGTAGGACTGTATTAATCATTGTTAAGTGACTAAGACAGTACACATAAATTATCAATCCAGGGACATATTTTATTTCAATGACAGTTGCATTGTCTGTTCTGATACATCAAACCAGAAAAAAATCCAAATAAAGGGAAATCGTTGTTGAATTAAATGCTAGAAGGAATCACTCATGCAGAAATAAAACGATCTACATGAATGTAATCGTGCCTCAATTAACTGTACCTGGCGCGCCACAAAATAATTACCCAAGTGGTATCTCTAATCACATATGTGTAACATCATAATAATATTTAAATTAAAGCAGATATACTCACAGCTAGAGCAACAACAACATCACTTCCACTGATACATAAAGCAAATAAGAAATATGTACAACTACCTTAACCAATTCAATCCTTGGTAAATAGGAGGGTCGTACCTCCCTAGTGGGTGTAGGAAGAAAAATAAACTTAACAAAAACTAAACCAGTCAATGCATGTAACAGCAGCAACATTATAAATCTTTATTAATGTGACCAAAATTACAGAGCCAAAAGTAATACTGTTCTCCGCTAACCTTTTGACCTCAAGGTCGAGAATTATATAGTGGTTACATGTTTAGAAAAAAGAGGGATGGATCAGTCATGAGAATATTATGATTCTCATGCTGATCAAAACAAGATACATATAGTTACAACCACTTCTTAATAAAAAGTTTGACTAGAAGAATATAGATTACAGTCAAAACCGCCTAAAAGTTGCCATCCTAAAATACAATACATAATGACTTCTATACCTATTGTGGAAAATCACAGTTGTAGCATAACAACAATAGAGGACAGGTTAGCATCCATAAGTTGATGATATCCAGTCAACAGTACAGTTGTAACAAAATTTTATCTAGCGGGTCTGTAACAGCACCATGATGTAACATCGTCGTGGTGTAACATCTCATTGTAAAAACACACCTTTAACTTCTCATGTACAGCTCATGCTCTAAATATTTTGTGCTAAAAATAACATCTGGAAGGACAACAAAAGATAAGAGAACTTCTCCAAACATTCATCCTCAGTTAGTCATAAAAAAAGTTTGATAGATCATAATAATTGATGAAATGGAAAGATAATGAAAATAAGGTGAAACAACACTATTTAATGTAGAAAGACAAGAAAAAGAGGCAAAGATAGTCCCAAAGGTTGTAGTCACAAGGTAACAATGGGGGAAACAGATGGAGGAAATAAGTACAAAAATGGCATCCAATAGTCTGGGTTACGTATAATTAAATTTCCTATGTAGCCGCCATAGTTTTTCCCAATGTGCAATCACAAAGATATGATCGATTAAAAATGAGATAAAACAATGTGCAACAGAAAAGATAATAGCTTGAAGAACTTACATAATGAAAATAAGGTCTTTCCTATTCATGGATAGTTGTGTCACAACTACTACTTCTAATAAATTCACATTCTTACCTTTTTGGTGAAGACCAAAGTTAAGAAAACCTTTGAAGCTTATTGTGAACGTATCTTTGTCTGCACTATACTTCTTATCAAGCATGAGGAAATATCGAAACCTGTGATTCTCGATGGAGCTTTCCAAGTAATATTTCTCCGACCATTCAAAGATTATATCATGAAACTTGGAACATTCCTCTTTATAATACTAAAGTCAATGAAAAGATGAATTTGCAACTAAAGGCGCAGGATCAAGATGATAATCTTGTAAAGGAAAATCAAATTGATCATAGTTCGAAGGGTTGTCGAGATAATGAGTTCCTGACATAACCATCAGCGAAGGCCAAAATTCCTCAGCTGCTTCAAAATTATGTGAATAGTGAGATATTAAACCATAAGGATCAACTTCGCAATTCCATGACTCTTTGAGAGAAAAAAATTCAAAATCTGAGCTAATTACAAGATCCTTGCATTGAGATGAATCATGTGACATAGAATCATGAATCTGATCAGAAATTGGATCTCTAAAGTCTAAAATATTACATATAAAATACCAAACATATTTCAAAAATGAATTTACATTGAATGAAACCATGAAAAGAGAAGGATTAAGCGAGATAAACTAGATACGACTTAGTTTCGGTGGCTTAGCAAAATCACGAGATCATGATATAACCATCAATACAAGTTGAAGTGCCTCGATTTCCTAGCAAGCCCCAAATCATTCAAGGATTATAAAATTTCAATATGAATATTGAATTAGATTAGGCATGGTGTGAGGATAGTTTTTTCCTTTGATTTTAATGGGACCACTACGAACTGGATGGAAGCCATATTTGTGACTAATTTGACTATATTTTACAATTTCAACAACCATATTACTCAAATTCAAATATTCTTTTGATCGCAAATTTGGAAATCTATGAATCAGGGAAGTTTCATGATCAAGCTGATTTGAAGAGTCGCCTTCATGAACAACAAGATATGAAGAGGGATGGAAATAATATTCAATAATTCAATTATTTCCTTTCATATCATGGATAAGCTCACTACCTAGTGTCAATTTAGGAGTTAAATCATCAAATGGAGAACTTGACCAACATGAAACATCTTCTTTGACCGGATCAGATTCCAAATCCAAATCTGAGAAACTAGAAGACCAGTTGGTACACTTGGGCATCCACCATCATATATATTGACATAACAATCCTCATCAAAATGATTATTTCCCAAGACTTGATATTGATTATGCGAACTAATTGCATTTGATTGAATACCAAGATTACCAGATTCAATATTAGCCAAGAATGAGGAGACAACATATTCACATGAATTTTTTTGAAAAAGAGAAGAAATATTGAAAGAATCTCCACCTTCCTGATTTTTTGTCTGTGTAATGTGACCACATTGAACTTGATTGAAATTTGGACTAGCAACTTTGAAATCACAAGTGTGTGAAAAACTAGTTGTTAGAGTAGATTGATCAAGCACATCATGGTACAAAGAGTCATGACATGTATATGATAGAGGATAACATAAATCCAAATCAGATTCAAGACTAGAGGTATGAGTGTTAATACCATTTTGAGGAATGGAAAAATTGGTTTCACCATAGGATCCATGATCCATTTCAAGATTTAATTTATTGAATTTAAATAATGAAAAAAGAAAGGAGGATGAGAAGATGGGTTAGGAATTTGATGTGAAACTTTCCCAAATTTATTATCATTTCATAGAGGCACCCTTATCAGAATTGGAAAATGAGGAGGACAAGGAAAAAAAAGGAGTTGTAAATTCTTCCTCTAAAATTAGAGGCGTCTCATGATTCACAAGAGTAGAAACATCAGGGGGTTCAAGTTCATCGTGCAAAGATATATGAACCAAACACTGACATTTTTCTTTCAAGAAATCCCCATCCATATCTTATTCAGAAAATTCACAAAAATGGTGAAGGAATCGATCAAAGAAATCCTCAACTACTTCATTATCCTTCATTATTAACTAAATAATTATTTTAAGATCAACTCGGTAATCATACCTATCAAATGCTTGATAAATATTATAGACGAAATGATGAAAAAAATTGATGGAAGTAGATGGTAAGGTATGACACCATCGATTAACACAACCTTCAAGGGCGAGGAATAATGTCACACATAAAAAACATTCATCATCAATTTCGTAATATTCACAAAATTTAAGAAAATCGTAAATGTGCTTGGTTATGGGCGTTCCATCCTTACCATCACACTTCAATTGGGACAAATGATAAAGTGGCTCATCGGAGATAGAATGTTTACTAGGGGATAGGTTAAAAAAAATCCCTGGGAGTATGGTTTTAGGATGATCCATTTAATATAAGAGATGAAAAACAGATTCAATGGGCACAACTTTCCATCTGGCCCTCCTTCTAGAGCCATTTGTTGATGAGTGATGTAAATATGTCAACCAAGGGGGTCTCCCCGATATGTGGTCACAATTATACCTCACACCATTTTTGATAGGAGCCTCATCTGGAATATGACTCAGTTACCGTTTTCTTAGAGATTTTCCTTGGCTCTAATTGTTAGCAAGAGAGAAGAGTGCATATGTATCTTTGAAAATCAAGTAAGATTTCCTCGTGAGTGTTCTATTTTAGGCATGTCTACGTTCTTCTACTGCATTGGGAAAATAAGGTGAGCCTCTAGGAGAGAGGTATTAGTATCACTCTAGTAGAGACACACGCAAACAAGAAGGATCTGTCTAAAATCTAGTGGAATAGTCCATAAATATGTGACGGCCATAGTAACCAAGACAAACAAGAAATATTTTTCTAACATCTGGAAGAATATTCCACAAATATGTGACATTCATTGCAACCATTACAACACATCCTCAATATGATAAGCACTAAAATAACCAAAAATAGTTCAACTACTTTAACACAGGTGAAAACAAACATGAATTGAAAAAATTGACAAACAAATATTACAAATATTCATAACCCATGTATGAATAACATGTTGGCCACCAAGATTTTGATATTAAGTAAAATTCACAAGACACATGTATACAATGAACACCACTAGCTCCAATAGTGGAGTGTTGGAGCCACTCTTTGCTCCCCAAAAGAACCAGCTAATCTCTCTAATTCTTTGTGGGAGGAGCCAAGGTGAAAAGTATTCCGTTCATATAATGAGGGTGTATATATAACCAATTGGGTGATGCTTCACCTCCATTTTGACTCTTTGTCTACCCTAATGACTGTTTGACTTCCTATGACCTTTTTACCTTACACGACCCTTCATATCCTATGCATGTCCTTTGGACTTCCACTTTACAATAAATTTTTGAATAGAACTTTACATAATCCACAAAAATTATGTGGCATATAGTGACTCATGATGAGAGATGAGATTGATGATATGGATAGCATGATGATCTGGCAGTGCCAAGATGATCTGAAAATGGGTTGGATAACTTGTTATGCTTTTCAAGAACCTCCCACTCAGTTAAACAAATAAAAGATCTAGCTTATACTTGACATTTGTGGAATTTTGTACTTGAAATAGGTGTATGATTTTTAACTATTTAAGTGTCTTAATTCCATTTTTTATTGCTGAAATTAAACATGTGTGACAAAAATATAATGCAACAATACATAACAACGAAATTAATCTAGGAGTTCACCCGAATATCGTGGGCTACGTCTCCTTGAGCTCTTGTCATCTTGACTTGGCTTTTTGGGATTATGGTAAAGTTTCTTTTACAAGTTCCACAATTAACTCCAATGGTTACTAAACTAAACCAAAGGGCTTATAATACTATCTATATCCCTACCATGGTTTTCATCACCATGTAAACATATCTAGCCTACCTTAGACTTGATTCGTTTTATCGTTTCTTTGACCTACACTGAGCTTCTTTGTGGCACTAAATCCTTTAGAATTCTATTTCCGTCCTTGAAAATTCACTTACTGTATTCATCACACATCAAACACCAAAATTAGATTGATCATTTTCTCAAAACTAGCACTGCATCCCAGAACTAGGCCTTCCTCCATGCTTTGCCCTGGGCTGCCCAAAAATTCCATAAAGCTTTTCGAGCTCTGGAAGTCTTAAAATGGCTCTAAAAATCCCTTCATTGGATTCAAAATGCCAAAAATAGTCATAATATACTATTGGTTCACTCAAAATGGCCTCCAGCTGCTCTGGTTTCGCCTCCAACACCTGTCTGCACACCTGGCACTAAGGTCACTGAAAACTTCTTTGATGGGTTATTGACCTATTTAAGTCCTAAAAAGCTTCTTAAAATTCCTCCAATGGCTTCATAAGTATCAAAACAGTCAGGAAGGGCTATTGGTTTACTGCATAAGGTCTCTAGCTACCTTGGCTAGGCCCTCAACTACTGCTAGCACTTGTTAGCCCTGGAGGCTTCTGGAACTTGATTGAAGTATATCGACCTTAAAAATTCCTCTACAGGATTTGAAAACCATGGAATTAGTTCTAGAACATCTGAAACATCCAAAATTGACTATTATATTTCCGAATAAGGCCTCTAGCTCCCCTGGCTAGGCCTCAAACTGTTGCTGCCCCTTGGTGGCTCTAGTGCCCCCTTCAAATTCACTAAAGAAAAAACCTACTCAAAAGTTATCTAATGGCTCTGAAACCCACTCCATTGAGTCTGGAATGTTGGAGATAGTTTAAATTGACTATTGGCACTCCAAAATTGGGCGAATCTAGCTCAAGATAGAGCTTGAACTATTTTTGCCCAGGGTCCCCTAGAAATCCTCCACTAAATTTGGAGGAACTCCACATAACTGCAGTTAAGTTTATCATCTCTACCATTTTTGGGGTGCCTTCCAGAAATACCACCAATATAAGCACTGATTAATTAGCACTAATTTGGGTCATTATGGGAGGATAAACCTGCATTAACATTTAAACGCATTTAAGGCACAAATGACGGGTTATCGTGGTTAAACCAATTTTAACCATAATTAGAATCCATTAAAAGTTTTCCGCCATTTTAGTTTAGCGCTCGGTCCTGGAGTCGTGGTCTCATGGGGAGGCTGGCGAAGACGGCAGAGAAAACAATTTACAAAACTGACGACATCAATTAACATTTAACCACGTTTAAAAAAAATCGTCGGACTATTAAAGGTTAGGAATTAGCCCTTGAGTCATGGAAGTGGTCAAGTGGGGAGGCCTGGCCCTCCAAACCCCCAATGCATAAACCGTTGCACAATAAATATAACCGTTGTCCATATATTGTTAATAAACAATGTAGGTGGGTTGGTAAGGCTCAGTGTTGCAGGTGGGGAGGTCCTGTGTTCGACACCGGTGGAGTCCAAAACCAATTTTACACCACCGTTTTAGGGACACATGGTGGCCTCAAGGCTGGCCACATGTCACCCATTCATTGGAAAATCTTCAAACAAATTCAACCCACTATTGAATGACCTTTCCCCACTTGGCGTGACTTGATTGGTCTAAATGGAATATTCTAGGAATATTCCTTGGAATATTCTCTTTTTAAATTTTCCCAATCCAAGTCTGATCAAGAGATCATGTCCAAGTTAAGAAAATTGCTCAAAATGGAGGTGCTCAAAAATGGTTGCAATCTGAACGATCAGAAAGGTCTTGTCACTGCGATTCAGATGCCGTGAACGGTTCTCAAAATTGAGGTCATATGCAAAATTTATTGAGGTTTGAAATCGCCAATAAACTCCATTTTTTAGTTGACCAAGTTTGACTTTTCTAAATCGGAAAATTTTTAAAAAGAATATTCTAAGGAATATTCTGGGAACATTCCTCGAAATATTCCCTGTAATATTCCACAGGGGCAAATTGGAATTTGACAAGTGGCATTCTCTGATTCGTTTTTTATTTGACTTTTATTGAGATGGCCAATCTGAGGCCGCCACGTGGACCAGGGGTCATGGCTAAAAATATTTTTAGAGTCTGCGGGATTTGAACCGCAAACCTCCCACAAGCCAACAGAGTGCTCGACAAACCCATCTACAATTCATTTCTTAACCCATATGCATTACAAAATAATGTTATAGTTTGTATATGATTTGGGCAGAAAATTTAAAGGGGCTAGCCCTTTAGAACTAACCCCACTTCATATAACTGTGTTCGTGACCAGGGTTCAATTGATGGGTTGGTTAACGGATAGTTGGCGGTCAGTACCGACGGTTCCGGAGCAGTGTGACCAATCCACCATGGCACATTTAATACAACGTTTTTTTAACGGTTTAAACGACAGCTTGGGCAGCGGTCACATGTGACCTTCCCAATTTAACATTAAATGTCTCCTAATAACCGTCCGCCAACTTTGGTGCCTTCCCTTATTTTCGGCAATAATCACTAAAAAGGTGCTGCTAACTGGAGTTCCTCTAGTTTTGGAGGAGGATTTTGGGGGACACTGGGTAAAATTTGTTTTTTTCCATAACTCCCTCAATATTGAACGAAATTGGATGAAATTTTAGTTAATTTTGGCTTTCTTCAGCATTCTAAAGAGTTTGGGATAGGTTTCAGAGTGAACTTAGGTAATCTACAATATATTTTTCTTCAGGGAAGAGGAAAGAGCCACCAGGGCCACTATGGAGAAGGCACTGTATTGGGTTGTATTTCACTGTTTAAGGTGAAAAAAAAGCCATTTATAGCTACTTTCTATCTTTTGAAGTCGAATTTACAGTTGGTTTTTCCTTTTTAGGCACATTTTTCACTGTGTAACCATTTTGAGAAAATTAATAAAGCAAGGACATGCCATTGGGGAGCCTTCGACTGATAGATGTAGCCCAGGAGGGGTAAAATGCCTCAAGAATTTGTTGTGTTATGTTATGGTGAATTTTATTTGTTGTGTATTTCTGTTGTGATATGTTAAACAGTAAATTTATTTAACAAATCCTCACACATAAAACTTAGAAACAAACCAAAACTACTTTGTTTAACCTGCAAGTCATGGAGAACACTTTGCACACTAAATTCTTTGCGAATGGATACTTTTCATAGCATTAAAAATAGTTCCATTTTCAGATCAATTGGTATCAGAGCTAGAGTTTTACTCTGCATTTGTTCTTATGCAAAGATATAGTTGGTTGTTTTCAATTTTTGATGCTTACTAGGCTTAAGCTCAAGAGAGGGGAAAGAAAATTGGTTAGAGCTCAAAATAATCCTCAACCAAGGAGGGCCAGAGCGCCATTAAATCCACCTTCTAATTCACCTCCAAGAGCCACAGAAGAATTCTTAAGCATGTCTTCAAGAGAAGGAGAAGTTCCTGAAGACATTAATCCCAAAGAAGAAGAACGGGTGTTACGAAAGGCATTCCTAGACATGACTGAGATGGTGAGGATACTCTACCAAGAAATGAATGAAAGGCTTGAAGGAGAAGGATCGAAACACCATAAGGAAGGAGAGGGTTCTTCAGGAGGAAAGAAAAGTGAAGGCAAGTAAAAGAAAGGACATGGAGGAAATGGTGATCCACCATCCCCATATTCATCCTCTTCCTCTACATCATCATCCTCTACTTCGGTGAATCAATCTCACAAGTCAAAAAACATTGGTAAAAGTTCATTTTTAAAGCTTGATGTTAAGTTTGAGTTACCTATGTTTAATAGTGAGGTCAATGCAGATAAAGCTTGACAATTGGATAAGGCAATTGAAAGTTTACTTGAGGATACAAAACCTTCATGATGATGACACCAAGATTCAGTTAGCCTCTTTGAGAATGGATGGTGCAACATTGGTATGGTGGGAAGGCCAAACAAAGGATGAGATTAGAAAACATGATAAGATCACTTTATCATGGGCTGATTTTAATTTTTCAATTAAAAATTAATTTTATCCATTAGCTCATTTACAAAAGGCTATCATGAATTGTCAAAGTTTTAGACAACTTAAGGGACAAAATGTACAATATTACACCCAAGAATTTAGACGAAGGGCTCTTTTACTAGGAATTGATTTTCATAGCCAAGAAACTTTGCTTAAATATATAGGTGGTTTATGCAACTATCTTATACATACTATCCTTATGTTCAATCCTACTAGTCTAGATAAGGTTTGTGTCCAAGCCACACATTTAGAGGCTAGAGGTAAACAATATTTTGATGGGAATGAGGATAGTGAATTTAAAGGCAAAGGTAGAAAGAGAAATGCAAACTCTAGGAAAGAGAAGGGAAAATTCTTTTGTAAAAACTGTTCCAAAACAAGCCATGATGAAGACCATTGCTGGAAACTTCATCTGGAGTTGAAACCAGAAAAATTCAAAACCAAAGATAAGGCCAAATAAAAAGGCAAGACAATTGCAATAGATGAATAAGACTTAGGGTCTGAATTAGGAGATGAAACTAAAAGCATAGCCATGGCACTAAAGAACATAAAGGGTAAAGATATTGTAAATGAAACAAATTCCAGTTCTATCATTTCAAACTATCACATAGAAGATCCAAATGAGGAGAGGAGGATTGAGTTGTTTCATGTGAGGATCATTTCAAAACACACAAATATAGACACATTATTTGACAGTGGGTCACATCCAAACCTCATATCAGAAGACTTAGTCAAGAAGCTGAACCTTGAAACCATCCCACATCCTAAACCTTATCCTATTGGTTGGATTTGCAAGGATGAAAATTTACAAGTTTCAAGGAAGTGCATGCTACGCTTCGCCATAACATCTCATTATATTGACATGGTTGAATTAGCTATGGTACTGCTTGACATTACAGGTGTGGTGTTGAGCTGTCCTTACTTATATGATAGGAAATCAATCTTCCATCACCATGAGAACAAGTACCATTTATTCAAGGATGGAAAGGATTTTATTGTGAGAGCACATCGGAAAAAGCTATAATCTTCTCTAGTGAATGCAGGGTAGTTGAAAAGGCTTGTCAATGCAAGTCAAAATTTGACTTTGTTGACGATTAAGAAAAAATAATTTGTACATAATCCTTTTCATGTTATTGCTGATGTAAATGATGAAATGTTTCAGTCTGAAAGTTGGTCATCTTTGGAAGAACATGACAAGAAGTTGCAGCAAATGTCTTTGGTGTCGATCGGTGCATAAAACAGAGTGTCGGTGCAAAGTGGTGAAAAAATCCAAGAGAGGGTGAAGCATGCAAGCAAAGAGGACACAAATTTTAGCAATGATCATTGTTGGTTTCAGAATGGTAAAGTACTATGGTGAGAAAACTTGGTCAGGAATCGACACAACTACATGGCTCATTCGGCAAAAAATCACCATGAGGGCAGTTGGTAAGGTGAATGTAATTTTCAATTTCCTTTGAAGGTAGACCATTGTAGGAACAATATGTTTTTTGCAAATTTTAGTTGTTTTTCTGCAAATTTCAAAAATTTGCATCATGACACAGTCAAATTTAGCAACAGTCGGTCAACAGATTCAAGGAAGAATTTATCTTTTTATGAGAAGCTCAATTTGATGAAATCAGGGAGATTTCAGTGGTTCAAGGTTGAAAGAGTGGAGAATCAGTTTCATCATCTTAATTTTATGTAGTACAGAGAGCTTTTGAGGTCCAAAAGCTTCCCATTGGGGAGGTGTGATCATGAGATCATGTCCAAGTTAAGAAAATTGCTCAAAAATGGAAGTGCTAAAAAATGGTTGCAATTTAAACGATTGGAAAGGTCTCGTTGCTGCGATTCTAGCACCATGAATGGTTCTCAAATCTGAGGTCGTATGAAAAAGTTATTGAGGTTTGAAATTGCCATTAAACTCCATTTTTCAGTTCACCAAGTTTGACTTTTCTAAATTCGAAAAAATTTAAAAAGAATATAACAAGGAATATTTTGGAAATATTCCTCAAAATATTCCCCAAAATATTCCCTGGAATATTCCACAGGGGCGAATTGGAATTTGACAAGTGGCATTCTGTAATTCATTTTTTATTTGACTTTTATGGAGATGGCCAATCAGAGGCCGCCACGTGGCCCAGGGGTCATGGCTAAAAATATTTCTGGAGTCCATGAGATTTGAACCACAAACCTCCCACTGGCCAATAGAGCGCCTCGACCAACCCGTCTACAATTCATTTCTCAACCCATATGCATTACAAAATAATGTTATAGTTTGTATATGATTTGGGTGGAAAATTTAAAGGGGCTAGCCCCTTAGGACTAGCCCCGCTTCATATAACTATGCTCACGACCAGTGTTTAATTGACAGGTTGGTTAACGGATATTTGGTGGTCAGTACCGATGGTTCCGCAACAATGTGATTGCTCCACCATGGCACATTTAATAGAACATTTTTTTAACGGTTTAAACGATGGCTCGGGCAGCGGTCACATGTGACCATCCCCATTTAACATTAAATGCCTCCTACTAACCGCCTGCCGAATTTGGCGCCTTCCCTTATATTTTGCAGGAATCACTAGAAAGGCATTGCTAACTGGAGTTCCTCCAGTTTTAGAGGAGGATTTTGGGGGATAGTGGGCAAAAAATTGTTTTTGCCATAACTCCCTCAGCATTGAACGAAATTAGATGAAATTTTAGTCAATTTTAGCTTTCTTCAGCGTTATGAAGAGTTTGGGATAGGTTTCAGAGTGAACATAGGTGATATACAATAGATTTTTCCTCAAGGAAGAGGAAGGAGCCATTAGGGCCATCATGGAGAAGGCACTGTATTGGGTTGTATTTCACTATTTAGGGTGAAACAAGAGCCATTTCTAGCTATTTTCTATCTTTGGAAGTTGAATTTACAGTTTGGTTTTCCTGTTTAGGCATATTTTTCACTGTGTAACCATTTTTAGCAAATTAATAGAGCAAGGAAATGCCATTTGGGAGCCTTGGACCGACGTATGTAGCTCAGGAGGGGTGAACTGCCTCAAAAATTTGTTGTGTTATGTTATGGTGAATTTTACTTGTTGTGTATTTCTGTTGTGATATGTTAAACAGTAAATTTAATTAACAAATCCTCACACATAAAACTCAGAAACAAACCAAAACTACTTCGTTTAACCTGCAAGTCATGGAGAACACTTTGCACATTAAATTATTTTAGAATGGACACTTTGCATAGCATTACAAATAGTTTTATTTTCAGATCAAAGTCATACATGGTCAAAGTCCAAATTTTATAGTTTACTGGATTTTTCAAATTGTGATAACTTCTTCATATGATGTCGGTTTCTCGAACCGTTCATGGCACCATAATTAGGAAGACAAGATCTATCCGCTCGCTCAAGTTCCTAACACTTTCGAACACTTTAAATTTTGAGCTATCACTTAGGTCCATGATCTAGTTCTGATCACAAGATGTGCTTCTTGTTTCTTTTTATTTATTAGAGATATTTTTTTTCTTTATATCTTCCTTCCAAAGGGTTGTGAATCAGGTGGAGTGTTCAAGTGGTCTTGATCTTTGATCTTTTGTTGTAATCCAATGTTCCTTCGTCTTCTTTCTTGATGATCATCTTATCTCCTCAGCTCCTTAGGTGTCTTCTAGCATGGTATCCTTCTCCATCTCCTTCATCATCATCCTGTCATGACATAATAAAATACCTGTGAATGCAATCCACCCATGACAATACAAGATCAGTCTGATAAATCTCTAGCCTAAGATGTTTCATGAAATCACTTGTTGGGGTTGGAATTGGTGACTGGTTCAGTGACTGACTCAGGGATTACGCAGTTCCAGAGGCCAAGGTCTAGGATTTAGGCTTGAGACTGTGAAATTCACAGTTCAAGATGGACAGGGTTAAATGATTGCACAATTGAGGGAGTTAAGAATTTATGTTGGAGGCTTGAGCCTTGAGACTACGAAATGCATAGTTCTGGATGTATGGAAAAATTGAATGCGTAGTTGAGGGTCTCAAGGGCACAAGCTCCAGGAAAGATTCTTGATACTATGGAATGTGAAGTTCACACTTGGACTGAGAAAAACTATAATGCATCTGGGGAGCTCAAGGAGAGAGGTTGAGGGCTTGAGAACTTCTTTTTCCCACTGCACAGTTCTAGAAGGCATAAGATGCCGATTAATTGTGAAATTACGCAGTTCAAGCACTGAAGGGTTGGGCTTGAGGACTAAAACTATGTAATAGGTAGTTCAGGCCTGGTTGGAGAGATGGATTGCGCAGTTTTGGAGATCACATGACTGAGCTTGAACACTTTGATTATGTAATGCACAGTACTGGAAGAAAAGAATTACGCATTGCGTAGTGTCAAGAGGTAGGTTTGTAGCTTGAGTGTTGAGACTTCAGAATGCAGAGTTCAAGAGGTCAAGATGAGGTGAGGTTGTTCAGTTGGGAAGTTCTCTAAATTTGATTAAGTATTGGATCTCTGCAATTTATGTAAACAATGACAAGACTTGATTGTCATCATATATGTATAACAATTGATGACACAACATAAATCACACATAACACATGAGAAACATACCTCCCTCACTGTGATGCCTTTGTGACAACTTACGACAAGTACGACACATAGGGGATTCACTAGGGGAGCAATACCATACCACGTGGGTTCACATTGGGGAATATGTATTGAGGTAAACACATGGCATAATATTTTGGGGGATATATAGAGGGTAAAGGGTTTTTATATTGGAAGGTATAAAAAATTAAGCTCAAATTTAATGAAAATATATAAAGGGGTATAAAGAATGTTAATGAAAAAATGGATACCTACAATACCTAGTAGAAGTAGGGGTTTTTTAAATTTGGAAGGTGTGTTTGGTTTATATTGATAGGGGGTTAAATAATTTGATTTTAGGGGTATTTTCCAATATGTAGTCGAACTAACGATATTGTTTAATATGTCATGAATGCACGTGATAGGTCAGAGGTTCATTGAGTAAAGCACCCGTGGTGCGACACCAAAGATACACTTTGCGACGATCGTGAAGACACTTGTGCGACAGTACTTGAAACTTTGAGAATAAGTGTGATACATGTATACATGATAAGTATAACTCATTAATGCAAAAATTACCCCTTTAAGTAAACCAAAATTAGCTTTCATGCACTATGCGATGCTCCACATGCTAAAAAATGGCATTTCCTACATGAAGGGAAAAGGGTGAATGACACTTGTGATACATGAATGGCAATGAAAGTCACACATGCAAACATGAAGGTAACATGAAAAAGACACTAATTAAAGTGAAAGAAAGAAAAAGCGACAATTGAAAAAATGAAAATGACACTCACGAAAGTGAAGGTGTGAAAAAGAAACAGTTTGAAAAACTCACCAAAATAGAAGTGCAAACACAACCAAAAGTGAGGGATTGTTAATAAAAGTGTGCAATGACTGTTGACATGGGTTTAACATTACACAGACATTGTCTTGATGGATTGTGCTATGCTTTTTCAAGTTTGCGTTATAGAATGTGCCCATAAACTTGTTGCAAACTGAGCATGTGTGAGCAAGTGACTTCGACCGATCAAGAAGTGAGCACAGAACGACCAATCATAAGATCCACAATAGGCTCTAAAATTAAAGTGTAGGTAAAATTTTGGAGGGTGTTTTTCACAGCGACAACAGGTTCAACATTAAATTATCAAACATGGGAATGGTGGTCCACGTTAAGTGAGTGAAAATAGGTAAAAAAATCTCTCTCAAACTATGGGCCATCATCCCTTTTCTCTAGCATAATTAATTTGAATAATAATAATTAATTGAAAATTATAATCAATATTTTTTATTCTTAAATAAAGCATTAATACATAATTAATAAATTTTCAATTTAAACAAATTATTAATACATATTGGTCATTCAAACACACTACTAATGAATTTCAACATTAATAAGATATCAAAGACCTCAACATATGAAGATTAAAACAAGTAGTGGGTTAAGGGGGTTGTTGAAGTATGTAACTTATATTTGTCTTAGGTGTGACCATGTTTATATTGTTGATATTAATTGTCATTATAAGGTAAAGTTAGTGAATCTCTATGGAAAGTGTCTATTACTAGTTTCTAAGAGGTTGTTGGACTTAGTTAGATATGAGATATTTTTTCCAAATAATTAATTTTAGGAATCAGTATTTGGTTAAGATATTCTCCCAAATTAATAATTGTGTATCTAAAAAAACACAAGTTAAAGTATCCAATAATATCTACTCTCCCATTTTAACCCCCAAAAAAAATAAAAATCAAATATAAACTTAGAAAAATTGTTAGAAAGAAAGAAACTTCTTTTACAACTCCATTTCATTAATTAACGAGAACCTGTTAAACTTAGCATACAAAATGCAAATGTACCAACTTAACGTGAAAATCTTGCTACAACAATTGAGACTCATAAAAAAATCTGGCGTTCGAATATTGAATAAAATAAAAAAGTCAGATTGGAGCCGGAAATGTTAAACTTAGCATACAAAATGCAAATGTACCAACTTAAAGTGAAAATCTTGCTACAACAGTTCAGACTCATAAAAAATCTGGCGTTCGAATATTGATTGGAGCCGGAAATTTTAAAGCACTCAATTATCAATTCATCACCAATTTTAAAGCACTCAACTTTCAATTCATCACCATTCATGTTTGGCTTCCTGATCCGACCTTTAAGTACAATAAAATAAATTAACATATCATGGCATAAAGTCGATCAGATGGAATCATTCTTTCGCAATTAAAAATTTAGAATGGATATATCAAAAGTTAAAACCAAAGGGAGTATCTCAGCTATCGCTCTCGATTCATTGTATTTGCCGAAAACATTGTCTTTTAGAGCCTTTAAAATCAAGTACTTATTATCAAAACCATTACTCAAACATATTGAAGTGCTCATCGTCACCCGCGATTCATTTAGCATCAAGATGACACAGCTGAAAATTGTTTCATTTATGTTTATTAAATTTACATATGTTTATGAAATTAAACACAGGCGCTAAATTTAGCAACTAATTGCTCGGGCATACTTATATAGTGCTGGAGTAGTATTACTTACCATTGAATTTACCGAACGTATGCATCCATAGCTGAAGAAGGCGACTAACTCTCATAAACAGTCAGTTAACATCGCAATAAAAGTTCCAACGCTATGAGGGTATGGAATTCAATGCGACGTGAGGAAAAAGTGGACACTTCGTAATAATAAATTAACGCATCCATAGCTGAAGAAGGCGAGTAACTCTCATAAACATTGGGTTAACAACGCAATAAAAGTTCCAACGCTATGAGGGAATGAAATTCAATGTGAAGTGAGGAAAACGTGACACTTCGTAATAATAATTATAATTAAACTAGTAGTTGTTTTTAAAGGTGCAAAGATATATCGAAGGTAGTTCATCTCGTCAAAATATGGGAAGATTTGTCTTTTATTGTTGTGCGTAGCAATTTTGTCTTGGGGTTATGCATACAACATCTTAAATGAATTATCATCAAAATATGTCAATTGGACGCGTTCTAAATTTAAGTATTGGAAGTGCCACACCCCAAAAATCTGCTAATGTAAATTTTAACCACAATCATGTGGGACATGCACATAATTCTGCTAATGCAATATCAAAAGGCTGAAAGACATGTACTAACTATTTAAATATTGGAATACAAAATAAACAATCCAATAAATAAAAACATAAAATGTAACCACATAAAATGGTATATGAATAAGAAAGTTTACCATTTTCTAATTTAAAAAATTATTGTTAAATAATTTTACCAAATCAAACTACAAGACAACAAAAACTCTTCAAATTTAAAATTTTAAAGTGCACCAATTTTTTTTCAAATTTTATATTTTAAAATAATATATATATATAATGCCAACTTGCAACCGTGATGATAATAACATAGTGATAAAGATTATATAATAATTTTCAAGTGTGACTGAGTTTGAAATGGAGTGCTCTTGCAATATACAATCTAATTTTAATTTAATATTATTTCATCATGTGGCCCGAAATTAATAAAATACAAAATACATTAATTTTGAAATGAAGAATTGCATATGAAAATAATTTAGTGATCCTTGAGAGAGTTAGAAATATTCAATAATAGATGATATTAATGGAAATATTTACACATAAAGGGTAAGAAAATACAAAAATAAATGGAAAATTATAATGGAATAAGAAAATTTACCATTTTTTAATTTCAGTTTTGCTTAAAAAAATCTTAGAAAATGGGAAAGGGAAAAAAGCTTAGAAAATGGGAAAGGTAAAGTAAAAAAATAGAAAAGAAAATGAAAAATGGTATTCGAATAAGAAATTTTACCATTTTCTAATTTCATTTTTCCTTTCAAAGACCTGAAAAACTTAGAAAATGTGAAAGAGAAAGTAAGAAAATACAAAAAAAATAGAAAATCCTAATGGAATAAGAAAGTTTACCATTTTCTAATTTAATTTTTGCTTTCGAAGGCCTGAAAAGCTTTTTAAATGGAAAATGAAAGAATTTGTCTATGTAAATATGTAATACATTGCTAATTTTAAAAGGAGGGATTATTTTTGGGATTTTATATATTTTTTAAATATGGTTATATTTATTATGAATAGTTTTAGATACATAAGTTTTTAAATTAGAAGAGTATTTTAAATTCAAGTTTAGAAAGGAGTATAAGTTTTGAAAAGAAATGATAAGTGTGGTTTTTAATTCAAAATAAATTTAAAAAGTAGTAGATGAAAGGTATTATTTTCACAAAGAGAACTGTTTTTAGGCATGTATAATGTCAATTTTTTTTTTCTCTAATTTCTTTCAATAATACTTTGACACGATCCAAAGACTTGAATCTCTCTCTACTATTATTATTATTATAATCTATAGAATTTGTATGGTTGTTAACACAATTTGTAATTAATAACCCAGGAAAATCATCCTAAGTCTACAATACAAAAGAAAATAAATTTAAATGAGAACGTTCAAAGTGTTATCCTTACAAAGTAAGTCAATTAAGGTCTTCTAACATTGCTAGTAGCCAATAGTTAAGGAAATGAGCACTAGTGTTTTAGCACAATGAGGATTTATTGGAAAATCCATGAACCTGTAACAGGTCAAACTAGGTCTGGATGTTGGGGAAGCCATTTAGATCTGATTGTTGGGGAAGCTATCACTAGTTGAGATCTGTACAAAATAACAACCTAGAGGAAGTTGGTCATGTTCAAGAAGTATTGTATCACAACAATATTTATAACATAAATGGTTAAAACTTACCATTTTCTAATTTTCTAATAAGAAAGTTTATCATTTTCTAATTTCATTTTTCCTTTCAAAGACTTAAAAAACTTAGAAAATGGGAAAGAGAAAGTAAAAAAATACAAAAAAAAATGAAAAATCATAATGGAATAAGAAAGTTTACCATTCTCTAATTTAATTTTTTCTTTCAAAGGCCTAAAAAACTTTTTAAATGGAAAAGGAAAAAATTTGTGTGTATAAATATGTAATACATTGCTAATTTTAAAAAGAGCGACTACTTTTGGGATTTTATATATTTTTAAAATATTTATTATATTGATCCAACAGTGGACAGTGATTCAAAAGTAAACATCTTCAGCATAATCATTCATATTTTTTATTGAAAATTTTAATTATAATCATATAGATAGGTGTCTTTATTTTGAAATAAAGATTTATAATTTTAATTTAAGTATATTGTAGAGATTTAAGTTATATAAAATATTTTAATAATATATACAAATTAAAAGTGGAAATTTCTTTCACTAGGTCCCACTAAAGCCATTTTACTGGAATGAAATCATAGAATTGGGCTGAATTCATAAATCAAGAACTAAAATGAGTGTCCTAGTTAAACTTGTGCCCACCCAGAATTATTTCATAAAACAACAATTAGACATGGACACAACTTAAAGACAACATGCTAGCGTTTTGTAACATGAAGTGGAAACCACATCAAGAATTGTTTCATACTTAAAAAACGAAAAAAAAACTACCATCAAAGATGACATGGTTCAAATTAGAAAACAGAAAAAGAAACAACCCTCAGACATGGATATATAGTTTAGAGATGACATGGTTCATTTTTGCCGGACCTTTCCAAATTGGGATCGGCACACACGTCTATTAAATTTCATTATCATTATTATCGTTGTTTCTATAAAATACAAATGGTTATCTGTCTATGTATTTTTGTGGGTTATAGGACCACCGCATATACTATTAGAATGGAGAAGAAACCAATGAACATGGATGAAGAATCATGAAAATTCTACAGAATGGTGATATCTGGAATAAATAATAAGTGGCATGGATGCCATTATTAAATATTTAATATTAATGTGAGGACAGGTATTGTGGTCTCCTTTAATGGATCATTGTGCGATACATCTCCAACTTCAGATGCTCATCTTTTTTGGAAATATTGAATGAAACAATATAATACAACACAGAGGGATGTTTCTCCCACAACACAAATATTACACAATTTTGCTGAATTAAAAAATACATATAGGTAGGGTAAGAACACAGGAACAAAACGAAATTTCAATTTCTATTCAACTCTTTCACAAAATGAAATTACATTTTTTTTAATACAAGAATGGTCGTAGCCTGAAAACCTAAATATAATCAATGCAATTCAATGCAGATCCATTGTTAAATGGACGTTCAACAACTTCTCGTCATTTTGCTGTCGAAAGACCCATTTATTCATTAACTCGTCCTTCTTTCGAAAGACCCATTTCTTCATTGAATCAGCACACAAGCCGTATTTTGGCTTATACACGAAAACACGTAAAAACACGTTCAAACATAAAATCACAAACTTGAAATAATATAGAATTTGGTTATGAGTCCTCATCACATCCAGCGCCTTATCGCAGATCAGCGATCTTAACAAATCATATGCACGAACATGGGTAAACATGAAACCTTGCAATGTGCGATTACTATCGCATCGCATTGCAATGAAAATACAATACATTACGGAGCTTTAATGGTAAACTTAAAGTTTTGCGGGTGCGATGTGTGATGGCACAATCGTGTCGTAAAAAAAATAACATAGCTTGCGGATGGTGGAAGGTAAGTGGTAAAAATTGTGAAGTGTGCTCTACAGTGCAGCTAAATTTTGGTAAGTGTGGTAAGCGGATAACGAAGGAAATGGAAAATAAACAAAGGCTTTCTATGGTTTGCAAAGTGCGGTAAGGTAAGTGGGTCCCGCCGGATATCGCATCGACGGTAGAATAACATTTGGCGAAAAGGGCTTAAGGTTAACACAAAAAAGGTTGTGGGTTGTGCCTGCGAGAAAAATGTAATTCAAAGTGGTGATTGAAGAAATAACACATAGTTATTTCCTGGTACTCTATTTATGTGGTTGCGTGAAAACGCCTTTGGGCTCTTGGATCCTTGCTTTTCCTTCTCTGCACAAAATTGATGAACTGTGGAACGTTGTCGCTTCTCATTCATGGTAGTGGTTGGGAGTAAAATTCCAACACTCCTCCTTAATCACAATTTCTACCATCAGTCATTCCTAGACACTCTCTGAGATAAACAAAAATTCTCTGTCCCAATGACTTTGTGAGGATATTAGCAAAAATTTTCCTCTGTCCTGCAATGTTGAAAAACAATCTCACCATTGTTAACCAAATCTCTTATAAAATGATACTTTGCATCAATATGCTTTTGTTCTCTTATGTAAAATAGAATTCTTTGATATTCAAATTGCTGAGCTATTATCACAATAAATTATGGTTCCCTTGTCTTGCTCATGATAAAAATATCTCAGCATCCTTTTGATCCATATTGTTTGGCATGCTACTGCTATTGTTGCCACATATTATGCTTCAGCTGTTGATTATGCAACTATTGGTTGCTTCTTGGAAGCCCATGAAATGGCTCCCAATCCCAAATGAAACGCATACCCAGATGTGCTCTTTCTATCATCTACACTTCCAACCCAATCATTGTCAGTGTAACCAATCAACTTAAAATTATTAGTTGAGGAATATAGAACACCATGCTCCTTTGTTCCATTGACATGCCTCAATATTCTCTTGGATACTTTCCAATGTGTCTCCTTTGGTGTCTCCATGAATATGGAAATTTAACATACAACATACATAATATCAAGCCTATTTGTACTCAAATACATTGGACTGCCAACTATGCTCATGTACAATGTCGGATCAACATTCTTGGTGCAATCTTCTTTGCTTAATTTTAACTCCATCGCAGTTGGAGTTATAGCTGTTTTGATGTTCTGCATGTTAAATCTCTTTAAAACTTTTGCAACATATTTTTCTTGGGAAAAAAAATTCACTTTTATTTTTTCTTTACTTCAATTCCCAAGAAATATCTCAATAATCCCAAATTAGTTATTTCAAATTTACTATTCATGATTTCTTTAAAATCAGTAATGAGAGAAACTTCATTGCGAGTAAAAATTAAATCATCTATATATAAAACAACGATAAGGATTTTACTGTCATTTTCTTTTATGTAGAGCGTGGGTTCACTGTCACATTTTTCAAACCCATTTTATGTCAAGTAAGCATCAATTATGTTGTATCATGCTCTTGGTGCTTGCTTTAGCCCATAAAGAGTTTTCTTCAACTTACATACTTTGTGCTCTTGGCCTTCAATTTCATAGCCAAAAGGTTGTTCAACATATACCTCCTCTTTCAACACTCCATTCTGAAATGTTGATTTCACATCCATTTGGTAGACTTTCCACTTTTATTGTGCTGCAATGGACAACATTGTCTACACTATTTCCATCCTTGCAACTGGTGCAAAGGTTTCTTCATAATCTCTTCCTTACTGTTGCTTGTAGCCTTTCACAACAAGTCTTTCTTTATGCCTTTGTATTTTTCCTTCAGCATAGGCCCATTTTACTCCAATGACTTCTTTACCTTGTGGGAGGTCCACTAACTCCCATGTATCATTATTTTCTACTGCTCCAATCTCTTCATTCATTGCTTCAATCCAATTTTCTTCTTTTACTGCATCTTCAAAATGGATTGGGTCATCAACATGACAAAATAAATAAAAGAAAGAATTTAGACCAGCATTACTATCATCTTCATCTTGCTCATAAGTTTCACTCAAATTTATAAATCTTGGTCTTCTTGGTGTGCTTGGAGTTCCACTTGAACTCGAGGGAGTTTTAGAAACCTGTGGTGTACTTGAAGAAGCACTTCCTTGATTTCTCAAGACTGTTCTATTTCTTTCTTGTGGTTTGGTTTTTTGTGCTTGTGTAGGTGGAGGAGGAGCCACTGTGGAGGAATTGTTTGCTGCTGTGGATTCCTCTTGCTCTTCATGAGACATACATGTCTTCACATTCACTGTTTTCTCTAAGCATCCATCCCAAGCTTTTTCTTCAATACACTGCACATCTCTATTGATTATGACTTTCTTGGTTGATGGATTGTAGAGTTTGTAGGCATTTGATTCATCAATGTATCCAACAAATATAAACTTCTCCCCCTTGCTATCCAAATTCTTTCTTAGTTGATCCGGGATATGTACATATGCCACACATCCAAATACTCTCATGTGAGTGACAAGCTGCTTTGTTCCACTCCATGCTACTTCCAGAACTATGTTCATAACAACTTTGGTTGGACATTTATTCAAAATATAAGTTGCACAATTTACAGCTTCTGGCCAATACTGATTTGGAAAATGCTTTGCCTTCAACATACTTTTGACCATGTCCATGATTGTCTTGTTCTTTCTTTCTGTAACACCATTTTGTTGTGGTATGTACCTTCTAGTAAACTGTTGGTGTATGCCATGCTCCCTGCAGAAACATAGGAAGTCTTTGGAGATATACTCTCCTCCTCTGTCAGTTCTCAGCGCTTTTATGTAGTGCCCACTTTTCTTCTCTATAAGAACATTGAAGTGGTAGAACTGTTCAAACACTTCATTCTTCTACTTTAAGAAATAAACCCATGTCTTTCTAGTTTAATCATCTATAAATGTCAAGACATAGTGATTGCCAGCTAATGATGGCATTTCTATTGGTCCACACAAATATGAGTGGACAATCTCTAAGGGTTTCTTTGCCCTTATACTCTTTCTAGCTGGAAAAGATTATCTGTGTTGTTTGCTCAAGATGCACCCTTCACATAGGCTGTCTGGTTTCTCTATGAGTGGTAATCCTTGGAAAAATACTCATGAACTACTTGAAAGATATAGAAGAGAGATTTGGAGTCCTTATTCCTATTGTCCTTTAACAAGTCTCTTTTTGTTGTTATTAAAGCAGTAAGTGTTGTTGCATTTGCTAGTTCTGGAAAGCCATTTTCCACCAGCTCCCATATATCTTGTGAACCAAACAGGGCTCTCATTGTAATAACCCAATAATCATAATTTTTACCATTGAATTGTGGTAATTGTGGATTTTTCAGGCTTGTGCCTGCTCCTACCATTTTGATTGTATAAACACAAAATTTCTTAATTCTGTAAAAGATTTCTCATTGTTGTAGACTTCTACTTCTACAAACAAACAATCTTACAACTTTTTTAGTAAAGAGAGCTTGTTCTTTTACTGAGAGCCTAGACCTGCTCTGATACCATGTTGGAAATATTGAACGAAAAAATATAACACAAAGGGATGTTTACCCCACAACACAGAGATCACAAAATTATGTTGAATTAACAAATGCACACAGGCAACATAAAAACACAAGAGAAGAACGAAATTTCAATTTCTATTCAAATCTTTAACGAAATGAAATTACATTTTTTTTAATACAAGAATGGTTGTAGCCTAAAAACCTAAATCTAATCAATGCAATTCAATGCAAATTCATTGTTGAACAGACGTTCAACTACTCCTCGTCCTTCAGCTGTCGAAAGACCCATTTCTTCATTAAATCGACATGCAGGCCGTATTCTGGCTTATACACGAAAACATGCAAAAATGTGTTCAAAACATAAAAGCACGGACTTGAAATAATATGTATTTCTACTTTAAGTCCTCATCGCATCTGGTGCCTTATCGCAGATCGGCTATCTTAACAAATCATATATGTGAACACGGGTAAACTTGAAACCTTGCAATGTGTGATTGCTATCGCATACCATCGCAATGAAAATACAGTGCATTGTGGAGCTTTAATGGTAAAATTAAAAATTTGTGGGCGCGATGTGCGGCGGCATAATCGCGTCGCAAAACAAATAACATAGCTTGTGGCTGGCGGAAGGTAAGTGCTAAATATTGTGAAGTGTGCTCTATGGTGCGGCTAAATGTTGGTAAGTGCGGTAAGTAGATAACGAAGGAAATGGAAGATAAACAAAGTTTTGGTATAGTTTTCGAAGTGCGGTAACGTAAGTGGGTTTCGCCGGATATCACATCAGCGGTAGAATAACATTTGGTGAAAAGGGCTTAAGGTTAAAACAAAAAAGGTTGTTGGTTGCGCCTACGGGCAAAAGGTAAGTCAAAGTGGTGGTTGAAGAAATAATGTAGAGTTATGGCCGGGTACTATGTTTGCTGTGGTTGCGTGAAAATGTCTTCAGAATCTTGGATCCTTGCTTATCCTTCTCTATACAAAATTGATAAAGTATGAACTATTGTCGCATTCATGGTGATGCTTAAAAGTAAAATTCAAACAACTTTCACACTTTTGGAATTAGAGGATATAATGTTATGATAGGGGAGCCATTCTGTATCTTCACTCTTTTCACTCTTATGATCACGACTCATCTCATGTCAAGTCTCATATTGCAAAAAATATTTGTGCTTTCGGTTTGTCAAAGGATGTGAATATTTAGGGTTTGATGAAAAAAATTTTCTCACAAACGTCGAGCAAGCTCTCACTCATGTTTTTCTTGATTATTTTACCCCGCTGAAAAGGGCGACATCTGGTTGTTGCACTGGATCTGCAGGTGGACACATAAAGTAGTTGTTATTAACAACTTTGATATATAGATGAGAGTGAAAAAATGGGAGGATACCGTCATTTAATCTCGTAGAGATTTTAAATTTTTATTCGAGTGGTGTGACTAATGATATGAGTTATAGTTTTTAGTGATGCATATATTGTCGTGTTAAAGTTGTTAGTGATCCATTAATTCTCATGGAATGTTGTATGGTTTTGGTGATTCAAAACATTACAAAATTTATATGTTGAACATTTGGAATTATGGTTGCATTTTTATTAAACTAGAATTATTTTATTTAAAGATTATTTTATTTTAATCAAACACACTACTCATTCATTTCAACATTAATAAGATATCAAAGACCTCAACATATGAAGATTAAGACAAGTAGTGGCTTAAGAGGAGTGTTGAAGTATGTAACCTGTACTTGTAGTAGGTGTGATCATGTTTATATTGTTGATATTATTGGTTATTACAAGATAAGGTTAGTTCTCTATGCAGAGAGTCTATAACTAGTTTCTAACAGGTTGCTAGACTTAGTTGGATGGGAGATATTTTTTCCAAATAATTGTTGATTTTTTTTGAAATAATTAACTATATTTCAAATAAACTTTCAACTATATTGAACAACTAATTGCCCATGCATACATATAGTGCAGGACGAGTATTACATACCATTCAATTTACCAAACCTACGCTGAAGAAGGTGAGTTACTCTCATAAACATTCAGTTAACAACCCAATACAAGTTCTAACTCTATGAGGAGATAAAATTTAATGTGAAGTGAGGAAAAACTGGACACTTTGTTATAATAAATTAAGTTATTTCATTTTATTGTTTATTTAAAAAATAATTATAATTATATAGATATGTGTGTTTATTTTGAAATAGAAATTTTATAATTTTAATTTAATTATTAATAAATATTAGGTGGATCATAGAGATTTAAATTCAATTAAATATTTTAGTAATACGTACAAATTAATGGTTAAGACTTCTTTCCAAATTAGTTATGTTATTTAAAAAAAAAAAAAAATGTGTCATATCAACGCACATTAATGAAATGCCCCATAGCTTTTTATCGACATATGGCATTGAGAAGTCATATTCCAGGGAAATTTTATTTATATTAAAGATATCCATAATTAAGAATTTTGTTAAATATAAGACTTTTGTTATCCATAGTTTATAAAGATGTCTTTGAGATAAATCACATCAAAATAATGTAGTTCATCCTTAAGATAAGGTGAAGAAAATAATGGATCTCAATGAATAAATAGTGTGGATGCATCATTGCCCAGTGATAGCCGTTAAAAAGTAGCTAAGAAGGGGGTTAGTGAGAATTTTTTATTATAATAAGGTAATAATGAGTAGTGAATAAAAGTAAGATTTAAATTTTAAACTTTTTATTTTATATTATTATTTATTATATTAAATATCAAGATAATATAAAACCCAATATAATTAAATAAAATAAAGATCATATATAAGTAAAAGGAAGAAAAAATGAGAAAAGGGGGTTAGAGAATATCCAACAATAAATAAATGGAAGATTAAAAAAACAAATTATATATATATATATATATATATATATATATATATATATAATATAAAAATTATGTCAAAATTAATTTTAAAAGGTTAAAAGAAATAAAAATATGAAGAAGAACCCACAACCAAGAGAAATTATAATTAATAAAAAGAAGAAGAGAAAAGTAACCAAAAGTAAAACAAGGACATGGGAAACAAAAGGAAAACAACCAAGACCCTAGGCGACCAGGGATTAAAAGAAGGGGGAGAAATCATCTCGAAAGAGCCAGAGTCTAGCTCTTACTCAAATTCCACCCATCATCCCTATTGAGATTCTTAGCATGCCTCTCAATCTCAATAGCCTCCCTAAGCTTCCTATGGTGGAAGTGATCAACCCTAGAAATGAATTTGGAGTCCTCTATGCAAACATGGTGACAACACTTTCCCGCATGCTCTGCAAGAGTAGAAGTGCAGGAACGTTTGTGCCTAATGTGTGAAGCATGTTCCTGGATTCTCTGCCTAATGGATCGACCTGTTTCACTAATATAGGGATGATCTGGATTTATGTAGGAATGCAACAGAATACACATATAGCCATAGATACCGAGATGCAACAAAAATCATGCCTCATTTTATTAATAAAAGAATGACTGAAATAAGCTTACAAACATAATGGAAACAAGCTAAGGTGCTAGTAGCGTATCCCTGAGAAGAGATGTGGCATACACAGGCCTCTGAAATCTGTTACATTGAGGCTCGAAGACCTATTACAAACATAATGGAAATATATGAGCTAGGGTACTCAGAGTGTATCCCTGAGAAGAGATGTAATGGATACCAGCCCCTAAATTGTGTTACAATGAGGCTTGAGGGCCTATTTATTGTTTAGAAACAATGTAAAATCTGAAACATCTAAAAACCTGACCCCGGGAGATGAAGCGCTAGAACTGTGGGCCTCGTTTGGGTAAATTGGTGTTTCAACTTCCCAGGGACATAAATTTGGCATCTGATCTCCATTTGACGTGCTCAATAGCTCGTTAGAAATATATATCCAAGGATTACAAATTGTTTTGCATCAAAGATAGGCTTGGTTTCTCTCAGTTTTCCCAAAAACCGTCCGTTACGACCTCAAAACTGCTCCAGAAGTTCAGAACCTGAAAAACTCCTAAAAATACTAAGTTGTGTTGAAACTTGAAAATGGAAAGAAATGATGGTGAGGGTTCAAATGGAATAGGTGGGTGGCCACCAATATCCACCTAGATCATTAATGCCCCAAAATTGCTTTTGGTGTGCAGGACCCGAAAACCTGCTAAAAATAGTAAGCTGCTGGAAGTGAAAAGCTGGAAGAATCGATGTTGTAGGTCCAAATGGAATACGTGGGCAGTCACCGATATCCCCCTGGATCATTCCTCCCTCCTTAGGAAGCACTGGTCTCCATTGCATTAAGTTCCTCCATGGGGGGGGAATTCTGCTGAACTTGGTATTGGATTTGTCCGAGATGTCACAGACCTGTTGGTGGACGTGCTAGATGTAGATGTGCCACTGGTGGGCAGCTATTGAAGGATCTGGAAAAATTTATCCATAATCGCGTTCCTATATTTCGCGAGGGCCTCCCTGAGAAATATTTTGATAGGATCTCCTCCTCCCTCGTCTTTCTTTCCTTCCACCATGTGGGGTCGTCAGGGTTGGTGAGGCTGATCTTGGAAGGGTGCAACCATATCGAGATCGAACTCCCTATACCCTGACTGCGTTGGGGACATGAAAAGAAAAAAAGAGAAAGAGTAGACCCACTCTAATACAACTAATCCAGATTTATGCAGGAACACAAGAGAATACACATATAGCCATAGATATAGAGATGCAGCAGAAATAATGCTTCATTTTATTAATAAAATAATGACTGAAATAAGCTTAATAACATAATGGAAACAAGCTAGGGTGTTGGTAGCATATCTCTGAGAAGAGATGTGGCGTATGCAAGCCTTTGAACTGTGTTACATTGAGGCTCGAAGTCCTATTACAGACATAATGGAAATATATGAGCTAGGGTACTGGCAGCATATCCTTCAGAAGAGATGTGATGGCTACCAACCCCTGAACTATGTTACAATGAGGCTTGAGGGCCTATTTATTGTTGAGAAATAATGTAAAATCTGAAACGTCCAAAAACCTGACCCTAGGAGATGAAGCGTCAAAACTTTGGGCCCCGTTTGCGTAAATTGGTGTTTCAACTTCCCAGGGACGTAACTTTGGCATCCGATATTTGTTTGACGTGCTCAATAGCTCGTTAAAAATATCTATTCGAGTAGTAAAACTTTTGGTGTGATAAATATAAGTTCGTTCGCTCTCAGTTTTCCCAAAAAATGTCGTTTAGGGCCTGAAAATGGCTGCAGAAGTTCACGACCCAAAAACTGCTAAAAATAGTAAGTTGTGCTAAAACTTGAAAAAAAAAAGAACTGATGGCGTGGATTCAAATGGAATAAGTGGGTGGCCACCAATATCCACCTAGATCATTAATGCCCCAAAATGGCTTTAGGCGTGCAGGACCCGAAAATCTACTAAAAATAGTAAATTGTTGGAAGTGAAAAACTTCAAGAATCGATGTTGCGGGTCCAAATCAAATAGGTGGGCGGCCACCAATATCCGCCTAGATCAAGGGAGTACCACAGGAACACAGAACCATGTAAACACCCTTCATTTATTTATGGTCGATTAGGTCCTTGACAGACAAGAGATAATTTCTAATAGTACAAAGAGATTTGAAAGAAGAGGCAATATTATTACTTCTAAGGACATGGGAAATTTTGTCTGAGGTCCCTTGGATAAACGACAGATGAACATTGGAGATAGGATCTAGCAGAGTAGATTTTCCATTCTAACCTTTAAACGCTTTTTGAAAGGTCTTAAGTCCTTGAGATCTACTATACCCATTATTTCCGAAAACATCAAGAAGATGGGATTTCTCACACTCTAAGTGGCTATCATCCGAGATTCTTAGAGTCCAGGTAGCAAGAGTGCAAAGGACACCAAATTTTTTAGCAGGAAAATGATGACAACTAGCACGAAGATATTTTTCTATGTGAGTTGTCTTGCGGAAAATTTGGTGGAAAATGGAGCCATCACCATTTCTAGAAAGGAGGATATCCATGAAGGGTAGGCAACCATCTACCTCATCTTCCATTGTGAATTTTATGGAATTCTATAGGGAGTTCAGGTGCCCAAGAAAAGTATCTAACTTTTCGTGACCATGGGGCCAAATGACATAGGTGTCATCCATTAACCTATTCCATTTCCTAAGGCGAAAAGGAGCTAAAACTAGGGCCTTCATTTTGAAATCCTCCATAAATTTGGTGTCCTTTGCACTCTTGCTACCTCGGCTCTAAGAATATCGGATGATAGCCACTGAGAGTCTGAGAAATCTCATCTTCTTGATGTTTTCGAAAATAATGGTTATACTAAATCTCAAGCCCTTAAGGCCTTTCAAAAAGCCTTTAACGGATTAAATGGAAAATCTAATCGGGTGCATCCTATCTCCAATGTTCATCTCTTGTTTATCCAAGGGACCTCGGACAAAATTACCCATGTCCTTGGAAGAAATAATATCGCCTCTTCTTTCAAACCTCTCTGTACTATTATAATTCTCTTTGGTCTGTCAAGGACCCGATTGACCCTAAAGACATGAAGGGTGTCTACATGGTTCCTTGTTCCTGTGGTACTCCCTATGTTGGCGAAACAGGTTGACCCATTAGGCAGAGAATCTAGGAACATCCTACAGACATTACGCATGATCATTGCCATACTTTTCCGCTTGCGAAACATGCAGGAAAGTCTTGTCACCATTTTTGCATAGAGAGTCCTCCAAATTCATTGCTAGAGTTGATCACTTCCACTATAGGAAGCTTAGGGAGACTATTGAGATTGAGAGGCATGCTAAGAATGTCAATAGGGATGATGGATGGAAGTTGAGTAAGAGCTCAACTCCGACTCTTTCTAGATGATTTCTCACCCTTATTTTAATCTCTGGTTGCCTAGAATATTGGTTGTTTTCCTTTTTGTTTCCCCTATCATTGTTTTACTTTTGGTTCCTTTTCCCTTCTTGAATCTTCTTTTTATTTAGTATAAATTCTCTTGGTTCTTGTTTTTCCTTCATATTTTTATTTCTTTTAACCTTTTAAAATTAATTTTAGTTGTTTTTTTTTTAATATTCCATTCATTTATTATTGGATATTCTGTAACTCCTCCTTCTTAATATTCTTATTAAATAAATTATATATATATATATATATATATATATATAACTAATAACTGGTACTCTTCAGCAGCTATCACTGGGCAATGATGCATCCACACTATTTGTTCATTGAGATTGATTGTTTTCTTCACCTTGTTCTGAGGATGAATTACATTAATTGGTTAGAAACTTCGACCAAATCATTATGATGTGATGTCAAAGTTAATCTCTCAATTTGTACAGAATATTGGTTGTTTCCTTTTGTTTCCCTTTGTCATTGTTTTACTTTTGGTTCCTTTTCCTTCTTCTTTTTATTTAGTATAAATTCTCTTGGTTCTTGTTTTTTCCTTCATATTTTTACTTATTTTAACCTTTTAAAAATTAATTTTGACATCATTTTTATATTCTAATATATATAGTTTTAGTTTTTTTTTAATATTCCATTCATTTATTATTGGATATTCTCTAACTCCTCCTTATTATTCTTATTATATATATATATATATATATATATATAACTAATAACGGGTAGTCTTTAGTAGCTATCAACTAGGCAATAATGACTATGAATTCTTATTAAATAAATTATATATATATATATATATATATATATATAACTAATAACTGGTACTCTTCAGCAGCTATCACTGGGCAATGATGCATCCACACTATTTGTTCATTGAGATTGATTGTTTTCTTCACCTTGTTCTGAGGATGAATTACATTAATTGGTTAGAAACTTCGACCAAATCATTATGATGTGATTAATCTGAAAGACATCTATCTAAATTAAGAATCTTATTAGATATTTTTTGAAATGTATACCCATTTAATATATATATTTATAATTTTTTACAATATTAATACTTAAAATTAAAATTAAAATTTAATTATTTTTAATTTTCAATCTAAAATATATAATATTTATTATAAATCGATATCTATATATTTTTATCAATCAATCATAATAATATATATATAAAATAAAAATGAAATAATACTTTTATTTATATAAAAATAATAATCATAATAAAAGAAAAACAATTATGAAAAATAATAATAATAATTAATTCTAATGGACGAAAATATGTTTTAAATAAAGAAGAAAGATCAGACGCTTATTGACAACCACTCTCAGAATTACAAAGTATACTCAAATGCAAGATATACCTCTTGGTAAATTCTATGATAAGTGATACTCCTCCAGCACTATGTATAATGTAAGTACGCTCGGGCAACAAAATTGCTAAATTTAGAGCCCTTGCTTAATTTGGTGTTATGGCACATGGAACTGTTGGAGATATAATACAGGGATAGACGTGTGTTATAAATTTGCTTATATAGAGTATAGAGTACATGTAAGGTTAATAAATATAAAGTAAATAAAATAGATAGATGTTTTTTGAATTAATCATACTATTGATGATGATGATGATGGTTGATTTTTACTGAGACTAATCTTTGGTTTGCGTCTGGAGTTTCCTATAATTTTGACATTTTAAAAGGCTAGAAAGATTAGTATTGTAACAAAGATTATTAAATTGAGATCTAATGTGGTTGTATGCGGGGCACTCTAAGATGAAGTGATTTTCATCATAGATGTTCATATTATCACAAAGATGGCAATGGCAAATCCTTTCTATGCATGGTGTTTTAGGAAGTGTCCAACGCCCTGTTTCACTATGGAGCTCATGAGAGACCTGTTTCACTATGGAGCTCATGAGAGTTCATTCTAATTTTCTTCTTTGAGCTAGTTAAATGAGAGAGATATTTTTGATCTTCTAGGGTGGGGTTGATGACCTTCTTATAATATCTTAATTTTTTTTTAGTTAATAAATCTTTCTCACACCACATTTTTTATTTGAACTTAGAAGTAACAATTTTTTTAATGTTATTAATGTTTTGCAATGTATCGTAAATCTCCCAATAATTTAACCATACCATGATGTCTTTGTACCAACCTTATTTGAGCCTTAGTGATTTTGACTAAAATTATTATGATATAATTAATTTTAAAAAACATTTATTTAAATCATGTATTACAAAAGTTTTAAATCTAACATAAAATAAATAATTTATCGTTTTATTTTCGTATACATATTTTGGTTGACCATAAGTATTTCTACAAATTTTAAGTAAAGATTTTCATAGCAAGCACTGGCAATGGTATGGGCAAATGCAATGAATCCAGGGCTACAGCTCAGCTGCCTTTGGTTTTGACATTTCCATTTTAATTGTTAATCGTGCAATAATGATTTCATGTGAAAAGGTTTATATGTATATAACCGGACTCAAAGATCCGATTACGAGGATAGGAACGATGACTGGTAATGAAAAGAAAATTGAGTTCTTTAAGTTTTAGGGCTACCATCTGGCTTTTGGTTTTATTCATTTTTCCAAAGCCAGTTTTTTCATGCGTACTAAATGTTGTAGCAACATTTTCAGGATGACCTGGTACATTTCCTTTTTGTATTTCCGCAGATTATGGTTGCTGAATCGTTGTCATCGGTGCAGGCCTTAGTGATGAACTTGGTCCCACCTTAGGCATTTTACTGGAATGCAGTCATAGAATTGGGCGGTATTCCTATAAATAACCAGAGTTGGTTCGTAAAACAACAATTAGAGATAGAGACAATTTAGAGACAACATGTTCGCGTTTTGTAACATGAAGCAGTTAGCCATATCAATCTACCTAAAAAAACGAAAAAGAAACCACCATCAGTGACTGACATGGTTAACAATAGAAAACAGAAAAGGAAACAACCATCAGACATGGAGATATAGTTTAGAGATGACATGGTTCATTTTTGCCGGACCTTTACAGATTGGTATCGCCGCAGGCGCAGACAAATTGCAAATTAAAAGGTGATTATCATTGTTATGTTGTTTTTGTAAAATACGAATGGTTATCTGTCTATCAATTTGTCTGGGTTATTAGATGGGAGAAGAAAACCAATGAACATGGATGAGGAATCATGAAAAGTCTACAGAATGGTGATATCTGGAATAAATAATAGGTATCGTGATCTCCGTTAATGTGAGGACATGAGGTATCGTGGTCTCCATTAATGGATCATTGTGCGATACATCTCCGACCTCGGATGCCGACGTTCACACTTTTGAAATTAGGGGATATAATATTATGATAGGGGAGCAATACTGTATCTTCACCCTTTTCACTCTTCTGATCACGACTCCTCTCATGTCAAGTCTCATATTGCATAAAATATATGTGCTTTCGGTTTCTCAAAGGATGTGAGAATTTAGGGTTTGATGAAAAACATTTGTTTGCAAACCTCGAGCAAGCTCTCAGTCGTGCTTTTCTTGACTGCTTTTCCCCGCCCAAAAGAGCGAGATCTGGTTGTTGTACCGGATCTGCCAGGTGTACACATAAAGTTGTTGTAATTAACAACATTGAGAGTCACAGAATGGGAGGATACCGTCATTTAATCGAGTACAGATTTTTTATTTTTTATTCAAGTGATCTCACTAATGATAATAATAATGATAATGAAAATAAATTAAATTAAATTTTGGAACTATGAGTTCCTTATTTTTAGTTTTTTGTATTTAAATTTTTTTCTTATTCAAATTGATGATTAGCTCGCCCAACCTTTCAACAATCTTATCTTTGAAAAGACAATGCCAAGAAACGGATGCTAACATATTCTCATAATTTTCTCTGATGCCTTGTCTTTGAACGCATCACTTTCCAAAATGAAATGTTTTTCTGATTCCACTGCACGAGACGTGCAAAATGTACACACTCTATCTTCCCAAGCTTCTTTAGGCCTTTTCCACCGTCGTGTTTGACACCGAAGATGATGCGAGTTTGTTCTTAATTGAGCAATAAGAACCTTTTCCCTCAACATAATGTTGCCTCCAATGTACTGTTTTTCTTGGAGATCATAGTAAGGTTGAACTCTTCAATGTAGTACTTCTCCTTTCTACCCAACTATTTTCCCATACCTATTTGGGAAACTTCTCCATAACTGCTATTTGCGGGACAATCATTGAGATAGATATTCCATTTTTGCATCCATGTGTAGTTTTGTCTCATCCATGTTTTCTTTCTTTCACTCATGCTTTCCTTGAAGATAACATTAGGCCACCTACCTACTCCCATTTGCTCAATTCTTTTAGATATCTTATGGGTCGCACCATAGAAATGCTTGGATGGGAGTTGCTCCTCTTTTACCCAACATTATCTCATAAGGTACCAAATTTTTTATTTTGAACTTGCTCATGATCAAACGTTTTTGGATTTTCTCAATTTGCTTCCATTTTGAGACACGGGTGCTACTAGCCCACAGTTCACACCCATAGAGCATCACTAGACAAAATAGGAGTCCAAAAAGCACTTTAATCATTTTCCAATCCCATAACTCTGCCTATGTACATATGTTTTGAAGAGCTTATAATGCTTTCCACCCTCCTAAGATTCTCTTCTTTCTGTAGTCCTCTCAATTAATATTATTTTTGAAATCGATCCTGAGGTATTTGTACTCATTTACTTCTTCAATAATGTTGCCTTCAAAGAATAATGTATGCTCACTCTGCTTCCTTTTATTATATAAAATCGTTATCTTGGTCTTGTTAATATTGAGTTGCATCCCCACTGCTCTACAAAAATTCTCAAGGGAATATAGGTGCATCTGCAATCCATGGGCCGATTTAGAAATCAATACAAGGTCATTCGCATATAAAAGAAGCTTTATCACAAACTCCCCCAGCCAAACACCATCCCCACCCTGCAAATTTAACCACTCTTCCAGTTTATCAATATATAAACCAAAAAGAGTATGGGATAGAGGGCAACCTTGCTTGACTCCAATGTGACTTCTAAAGCTTTATGAAATACCCATTGAGGTTCTAATTTTTACTTTCACCCCTTCATAAATTCTATGGATAGCAGCTCCATAATGCAAAGAAATTTCAAGTTCTTCCATTCTATTCCAAAATTTATCTCCGGGGACTCTGTTAAATGCATTTTTTAAGTCAACAAAAAAACAAAATACTTCTTCTTTATCCCCCCAAAACTTTTCAATAATGTGTCTCAATGTGATGTCGCGATCCACTCTAGAATGCTTCAGCCTAAAACCTGTTTGTCCTTTTGCTCTCGTTTATTTTACTTCTGCCAACTTACTCATTCTGTTTTCTACCATGCTACCGAAAAGCTCCGCAAACAAAGGATTGATCATAATGGTTCTATAATTGGACAGATTATTAATGTCTCCACTTTTAAAAAGGGGTGTTTCTAGGCTAGTTGTCCAGACTCTTGAGAATCCTTGTTGAATGATGTTCTTGAATATTTCCATGATGTGCGGTGCAAGAGTGTTCCTTCCCCATTTTAGATACTTTTCTTGAAGTTCAACTGTATTTTTCCTTTCGTGATTTCATCTTTTTAATTCCAATCTCCGCCTCCTGTAATGTGAAGAGCTTTGTAGTTGGGTTGAGCCCTGCAGGAGGCTCAACCTCTGATTCTTTCTCATAGAGTTGTCTTGCATATTCAAACCATTGATTAGCTGTAATATTATTTTTTATTTTCTTCTTCCTTGGTTGAATTTCCTACCAGAAAATTTTAATTGGGTTATTCTTTCCTAGATATATTACCTCTTCTCACTTTGTTTGCATGAACTCATATTTTTTCCCTTTTAGTATCTTCTTATATAAATTTACATTCATCTTCTCTTTGGCTATCTTTTTCAAGGTTCTTCTTCCGATTTTGCATCCTTCATCAAACTAAGCATTTATAGGAAAACAATTTGATTCTGATTTCCTATTTTTTTTCTCTTTTTCACTTCTCAAGTTCCCTTTGAATTATATGTGTTAACTCATGACTCTTGAAGCCTTCGAAACTAGTTTTATCTTTCTAAATTAATCTCTCTGGGATTGTCTTGAATATAGTACAATTTTCTTGTGTTAGAATAATTTTTCCCCTCAGTAGTGATTGCCGAGAGCACTAAGTTTTTCTCTTATGTTGCCTTTCTTCTACCCATGATAACTTGATATAAATTCAGTTATGGCCTGATTTTAAGTCCCAATTATGCTCTCCAATCTTAGTTTCATCTATCTTTTCTCTCAAGATTTGTGAACAAATCACATAATCAATGACACTTTCCTCATTGTATGTGTTGCAAGTGAATTTCCTAGATCTTTTCCATCTGTCCAGACCATTGTGAATAATTTAGTTCAAAGCCCCACATAGTGTAATCAATTCCTCTCCAAAATGATTACTAACTTTGTCATCTTCTGAACATCTCACCCATTCGGGACTCTCCTCTTTAATGAGCCAAATAGGATTATGATCCTCTTTGCAACAAAAAATACTAGCTTGTTGATTTGTTGTTCTAGCATTAAAATTTCCCACTAAAATCACTTCTCCTTGCTAATAGTATGCAAAAATATCTTGCTTTAAAGCTGCATACGGATCCTTGCTGTCTAGCCCCTTATTTTTGTAAGTTTTGGAGACTTGAGGGGAATACTAACATGCTACAATTCTTATGTGATTCTCATTTTTTGATATTTTGAACCATAAATATTTTTTATTTTCATGTTCTTTCATCAACTGAATGTGGCGAAATTCCTGTTCTTTCACTAAAACTAGTATTCCCCCATACCCTTTGCCATTTTCTAATACCTTGTTCCAAACCACTAACTTCAAATAACCGTCAAACATAGGATTTTTGCAACCATCATGTTCATGAGTTTCCATGAGACAAGTTATGTCTCTATCTTCCACAATAGGCTATAACCCAGGTCACCTCCTCCTAAGGTAGCCTCTACAATTCCAAAAAACTAAAATTAGGTAGACCTAGGTAGGGTTTGACTGCTACGCAGTTTGACACATAAGACTCAACTTTGAGTCTTCACCCCTTTCCACCCATGCTTCTCTTATTGTTTTCCTCCTTATTATCAAATTCTCCGTTTTTTCTTTAGTGTCATATTGTTGTCTCGTTTTGTCCTGAGTCCCTGATCTAAAAGGAATGTATTAGTTTTGTTCTGCTAAGTGTCTTTTCAGTTATAAAACATGTGCATAATTGTCTCTTGAGTTTGCTTAAGGATTGAGGATTTTAAACATGGACTGTAGATGATTTTAGTGAATTAGAATCATGAAATCAGCACAAAATACATTGAACAATAGTGCAAAATAGAGAAATAAATCACCACATAACATTTACATAGAAGGCATGATGAAGCAGTTAATCCCTACTGGGTTACATATGCTGCTCCAACTCCCAATGGCATGTCCACCTTTCATGATGCTCACAATTTTGCAAATACAAGTAGTTACAGGCCTCTAATGGTTGTTTTCTCTGTACCAATGGCTCAAGAAATCTCCAATTAGTTTAGAATGACTCTTCATTCACTCAAAATGAGCGAAAATTGAGTCTCCAACTCATTTTCCGAATAACACTTAGAAAATCTCCACTAATTATGGAGGACTCCACTTAACTGGAGCCATTTTAGCCAAATCCGTAAAAAATTAGTGCGCTGCTATATTTCTGTGAGACTAAACTGCAACATTTAATTTGGGAGGTTAGGGGTGGCCACATGCCAACCCCCATTCTATGGTTACCACTTATGGTGGAACATAACTCTGCTTAAACCTCGTGATAAGGTTCCAAAACTGGAGTTACAAGGTGATTTTACAAAATCATTTGTTTAAACTACACAGAAACCGTCAGAGTTAATGGTGCATGTGATATGGTTTAACATAAGCTGCAGGCAGAGAAGACTATCGGGTAAACATTTGTGGTTGTAGTTTTATGCTGGATCATGTGAACACTCCACGGGGACCACTGGAGGGTTGGGATCATCGATGGTCCCCAACCCCCACTCCATTGTGCATTAAAATTCAAATACATATGGTGATCCATAGAGGTTAAGACTCATTGCACAACACGAGCGGTGTGGCGGGTGGTTTCTCTACCAGAGGTCGTGAGGCTGAGCTTTGCTGACCTCTACCAAAAATTTGAATAGATCACTTGGGGGACACGTGGTGACCTTAGGGCTAGCCATGTGTCACCTCCTGATTGGCTCTCATAACATAACTTACAAACCATCCACAAATCATATCCTGCCACTTGTCACCCTAAGATTGGTTCTAAGGAAAGGAATATTCCTCATAATATTCATTTTGCTGACTATGCATCCTCCATGTTGATTGGGCATCCCAGTCTACCATATCGCATAATTTAGCTATTTGGGATTCTGATCAGAACACGATATCTCCCTCATATGACATTGATTTTTTGAATCGTTTGCGGTGCTAGAATCAAGAAGACGATATCTACACAACCATCTTGGTTTCAACCCAATCATGTAACTTTCAAGTTTGAGATAAATTTATGAAATCATAATCACTCCTACCCATTGGGAAGCTTTTGGAACCCAAAATACTTGATTACCTATTCAGTAGCCGAAGGTACAACTCCCTCACCTTTCCAACCTCCATCTACTTTTCCTTGCTTGGTTTAGTGCCTTTGAGTGCAACTCGAAGGTAGTCAACACTTCCCCTCTTGGATGCTCTTGTCCTTTGTCAAGAATTGTATCTTCCTTAAGCTCATCTAGAAATTCTAGTGAGAAACCTTCAATAGAAGCTAGTTTAACGTCACTTCCTTGATCATTGATCAAGGGTGGCTCATACAAACGTAAGTTTTCAACATTATCAACTGAACACATTTGCATATATGAAGGCAAGAGAAGTTGAAATTCATTGTAACCAACTTTCGTTATGATCTTGAATGGACGATAGCGAATGGGTTTGATATTTTTACCTTCCCCTTGCATCCTTTATTTGCTAATGTGAAACCATACCTCATCTCCCTCTTGAAACTTGTGATCAACTCTATGTTTTTCATGCCTCTCTTTGTATTTTCTTTGAATTTTCTCAAGCGTTTCTTCAATTTGTTGATGTATAATCCGAATTTGCTCAATGAACTTTCAAGCCTTGTCAATATCACTATGGCCATCTATTGCAACATCCTTTCCAAAGATGAAGTCTAATGGCGATTTTTTAAAATACCCAAAGCATACTTAAAAAGGTGATGTGTCAGTTGAAGGATTGTTTTCCTGATTGTAAGGATGTTGAATGTAATGTAGTTTATCATCCCAAAACTTAAGATGCTTTTTCAATATCTTGTCAATAGATGTACAATGGTTCTATTCACCACCTCGGTCTGTTCATCATTTTGCAGATGAAAAGAAATACTCTTTTTGAACTTTGTGTCCATCATACTCCATAGATTGGACCAAAAAATCCCAATGAGCCCAGAATCCCTATCACTAACAATATAAGTTGGCAATCCATAATGAACCCATACCTGTTGAAAATAAAGTTCAGCAGTTTGTTCTACAGCAATGGTTTTCTTACATGGCATAAGTATACACATTTTACTGAATCTATCTACAACTACATAAAGATAATCATGTTGTTTTCTTGACATAGTTAGACCTCCAAAAAATTCCATGGAGACACTCTCACATGGCCTTGATGGTATCAGTAGTGGCATGTACAACCCAAGCTTCCTATTACTAGGTTTTCTTATTGCACACATAGAACAACCTCTTATAAAGCGCGACACACTATTTATCATGCAAGGCCAATAGCAATACCGCTGTACAGTGAGCCACTGTTTTTCTTACCCCAAAGTGTTCAAAAATAAGAGATGAATGAGATTATCTCATGATAGTTAGCCTCTCTCCTTTTGGTATACACAACTTGCCCAAATGAAACAAAAAATTATTATGCATGTGATAATATTTTTCTTCAACTTGATTCCCCTCACTCAAACTAGCATACACATCTTCAAAATCAACATCATGTGTATATTTTTCTATGTAACTCTCATGTACAATAGAATCATTTTTGAGTAATGTAGATGCACTAATGATTGGTCTTGAAATAATATCAGCAAATGTATTGAAAATACCTTTCTTATACCTTATAACCAAGTGAAACTATTGAAGAAATCCCATCCACCTGAAATGTCGCGATTGTTGCAATTTTGTTTGCGATTGGAAGTACTATAATGGTTGGTGATCGGTATGCACAATACTCTCTTTAATCATCAAGTAGTGTTTCCAATTCTTGATGCTTTGTACCAACGCATATAGTTCTTTTTTATATGTAGGATAATTAGTTACAACAACATTAATTTTTTAGAATGAAAATTGTTATGTTTACCATGCTATAAAAGAACTGCGCCCATGGCATAATCACTAGCATCAGTTTGTATCTTGAATGGTTGTCTAAAATTCGGTAATGCAAGGACTGGAGCTGAACTGATATTTTATTTTAAAGCTTCGAAAGCTTTTTGTTGTTTTCCACCCCTTTGGAAGCCTTTCTTCACACTTGTCACTGCATGCATAGGAGTTGTGATGGCAGAAAAGTTAGCAATAAACTTTCTCCAATACTGAGTTGCACCTAAGAAACGTCTTACCTTGGTTATTATTTTAGCTATGGGCCAATTCACAATGGCTTCTACTTTCGAAGGATCAATTATCAACTATCCTCCTCCTACAATGTGTCCCGAATAAACCAAAGAAGTCTTTGTAAACACACACTTTTACATCTTCAGAAACAATTTCTCTTTCTTCAAAACATCAAGCACTCTATTCACATGCAGGACATGTTCTTCTCTTGTTTTGTTGAAAATCAATATTTCATATAAGTACACAATCACAACGCCATCAAGGAATGAACGAAAAACACTATCTATAACACGCATGAAAGTTGTTGGTGAATTACATAAACCAAATTTCATAACTAACCACTGAAAGAGTCCTTGTTTGGTTTTGAACGCAATTTTACATATGTCACTTTCTGCAATTCTTACTTGATGATATCCACTTCGTAAATATAACATAGTGAAAAAAAATTCTTCTTTAAACCGATTAAGAAAAGCATATATCCTAGGGAGTGGATAACAATTCTTTATTGTCAAATCTTTGAAGTCTACACACATGCGCCAAGTCCCATCTTTCTTTGGAATCAATACTATGGGTGAACCACATGGTGAAGTGCTTGGCCTTATGATTCCTTTGTCCAAAATATCTTTGATTTTCCTCTTTAATTGAACATTATCCATTATAGACATGTGATACATGTTGATGTTTGGAAGAGGAAAATCTTGCTGCAACTGAATCTCATGTTGAATCTCCTTTTTTGGAGGCAATACTATTGGCTCTTGACACATCTCATGATGTGCATCAACTACATCATATAAATCTGATTTCAACATAGGATCACATCCCTCAAATGATTCATGATTAACATCATCTTTAGGCTTAATCATAAGAAGAACAAAATTGCTTGAATTCACCAGTCTCTTAGCTATCCAGCATTTACCATAGCAATGTTTGTCTTCTTGGGATGTGCTCTAACAATGTACTCCTTGCCATATTTGAATAAATGATATTTGTTCTCATGGAAATGTAAGATCTCTTTCTTTTCATACAAGTAAGGACTCCACAACACAATGCATGTTATGTCAAGTGGAACAACATCTAATTCAACTGTGTCAACAAAATGTGCAGTGATTGCAAACTGCAATATGCATTTCTTTGAAGCTTGTAAATTTTCATCCTTACAAATCCAACCAAGTGGATATGTTTTTGGATGTGGTATGGTCTCAAGGTTAAGTTTCTTGACCAAATATTTAGATATTAAGTTTTCTTATGACCTATTGTCATAAAATGTGTCAATATTAGTATGTTTGGATATGACCCTCACATGAAACAGTTCAATTCATTCTTCTTCATTTGGCGCATGTATGTGACAATTTGATGTACTAGTACTAGGTTTAGTTTCAATTTATTTCTCCTTCATGTTCTTAAATCTATTGAAAAATAAATAAACTTAGAAAATACAGAAAATAAAAACCAGACACCAAATATTGGCGGAAAAGGCTTCAGCCTCACAGCTTCCTCACATATTTTTCTCATTATAAAATAATTGAGTGTTACAATTTAAATAGATGATGTGACAGTGTCTCAAGATAGTACGTGCTATCTTGAACACCTTTTTGATATAATTTCTCAACCAAACACTCAAAAATATAGGAGCTACCTAAACTAACTCCTATCTTAGAGGAACAACCCAAGAGTTAGGCACAAATTCCTAACTTGTAATATTTAATTTATTTATTTATTTTTGGATTTATTATTTTTTTGTGAGAGAGGCTAGCATTCCCCCCTTCAATTATAAATCCAACATAAGAACGAGGAACCATCTTCCAAGTTCTCATTTTGATCCTCAAAAACATTGCCTGAAAAACTGCCAAAGCTAGATGCTGAAAAATTGCAATCTGAACAGACCATGAGTCAGCTGCATGTCTGATTCATCTCTGAATTTTGCTTGAAAAATCCATCATGTGACAAGTTGCAAAAGGATCCATCTGTCCTTTCCATGAAATCAGCATCCTTTTTCCACTGGAAAAATTTGTTGAATGCCCACTGGCTGATGATGTCAAAAAACAACTCACTGTTGCTTTTGTTGTGCTGAAAAAACTGCTCACTACTGCTTTGCTGTCGACTACCAATTGGCGAATTTTTTGATTCCCACTGGCTGTTGAAGATGCCCACTGGCTACTGAAGCTACCCACTGGCTAATTTTTTTATTTTTGTCGAGACTTTCAGTCTAACAACCACTGTCAATTTCATTGACATTTTCCCCCCTTTGTCAGCTAAAAGGAGAGACACTTCTCTAAAAAGTATTCCTGAACTCCCCCCCTTTAGGTGTAGGAGTTTTTGCACTGGTGTACTCCCCCATTCAACTACATGAGAGTACCATCATCTTTTCACTGTTGGCTGCACTATGTGTGATTGTATTCGGTTCTAGAACTGAGACAATCTTTTGACTGTGGATGACCATTTCCAAGGATCGATCTATTCATAATGTATCTTCAATCTGGTTGATTGTTGTTGGTTGTGACATTTTTCTGAGGAATGATTGGGCTTGCCACAATGGCTACAAGGATAACACTGATCTTCCATATGACTGGTTCTTTGATAATGAGGACATTTCGGTTTGACTTCAACTTTGGGTTGCATGCAATTTTGTTTGGTTGCAACTTTGGGTTGCATGCATTGTTGGTTGTCTGCAACTTTCTCAGAACTTGCTGAGGTGAGTTGTGCAAGAAATCCTGCACTGACGAACTTAATTGGCTTGGAATAATCTGGGATATGCAGGTTGGTGTCATCGTTGACATATTCTAAGCCTCGTCGATTCTTGTTATTTTGAATTTCTTACCATGGCTTGATGATGGGCTTGGAGGAAATTTGAACTGGAACAACTTTGACACTTGAAGCTATTGGGATAAATTAATTAGAATAATTTTTAGCTGTATGGTTCAAAGACTCGGAAGCATCACTCTTTTCTTGCAACTCATTCCTTTGAAGTTGCGACACTAGTTGAAGAAACTAAATGGTCTCATTTGTTTGTTGTAGATGCTGTGAAAGATCAACAAGAGTTTCTTTGTTGATTTGCACCATGTCTTTATCACTGGAGATGATCAAATTGTGAAGAATGTTTAACAACTAAATGTGTTGTGCCATCTGAACTTGCTCTCTTGAAATCAGGCTCTCTTGTCGTAGATGTCGTGCTTTGAACTATTTCACTTGATTTTGTTACTTGAATGATAGGCTCGCTTGCTATGTGGCTTGAATGGAAAACTCACTTGATTTGTTGCTTATTGTACTTTCTTGGAACACTTGCAAGAGTTGTAGAACTTTCTTGCTTGAAATTTTGTATTCACACTCACTTGATTACGATCACTTTGCTTTGAACACTCACTTGACTTGCTTGAATACTTCACACTCACTTGAATGAATACTCACGTTCGCTTTCTTTGTTGCTTGAATAGCATGGTGGCTTGTACTGGCTCACTTGATTGAGTTTATCACGCTCGCTTGCTTCATAATTTGTTGGATCTCTTGCTTGGTGAAACTTGTTTCTTCTTTTTTCAAGTTTAATGGGACTCACGCTCGCTTTCTGCAACTTTGTACTGACTTGATGCAAATTGCTTGAATGAATATTTTCGCTCGCTTGTAGGAGAAGTGAACTTGTTTCTTGTTTTCTTTAGAGTGAAAACTCATGCACTCACTTGATTTTTCTTAAGGAAAGGGTTTCGAACACTATAAAAAATGCACCCAAAAATTCTTACAATGATTTTAATGATTCACTTAAAACAAGGAATTCACTTGTCTTAATTTGACTTACTGGAAAAGAATTGATGCTTTTGACTTCTAATCAATTCAAAACTTGGGTGTTGGTTTCAACCGAGAGTGCACCCTTACAATTCAATGCAATTTGAGTTTGATTACAAGTTCAAAAAAATGTTGATGTAGACTGTGCTCTAAAATGCTGAAGTCTGCAGATTCATTAACTTGATTGTAGACTTTGCTTTGAAATGCTGGAGTTTGTAGGTACATGAACTTGATTGTATTAAGTGAATTTTCTTGTTGAGGTAGAATGTTGATGTTGAAAACTTTGATTATTTTTTTTAGTGGCACAAACACATGTGTTGCACTTAATTATCCTTCCTTGTAGCTACTTTGTTACAGATGTTCTGCTTGCTTGCATTGAAATTTATGTGTGTGTTGAATGAAATCATTTATGTGTCAAAACTGGACACAAATCAAAAGCAAAAACATGAAGCCATAAAAGCACTCGTAATCACAAACACACATGGTGTACCTAAGATCCCCTTATTCAATTTCGGGCAGATCTAGGACACAATCACCAAAAATGATATCTTTATTAAACTTTGGAGTACATAATCGTGCAGCTTCACAACATCTTCATGGAATCAAAATTCCATAACGTCTTGGAAAAAAAATTTCTTCAAAAATTGGATGTTCACTGACTCAATCTCATTCAAAGTAAAAATATTACTTTCAATTACAACAATGATTATCCCTTATCACTCCAAATTTACAAAAAATAAATCATCTTATCTCTCCACAAAATCACTTCAAAAACTTTCAACATTTAAACTTATCACTCCACTTAAAAGAAAAAGCATACTATCCCTCCAAAGTAAATGAAGTCTACTCCTTTTAACAAAAGTACCTTCAAATTTTTTCCAAACCCTTTATAATACAACAAAAAAACTTTTTAATCCTCCCCTTTTATTTTGGTTTAAAAAACAACATTGAAAGGTCTATAAAATCACTTTCCAAAAAGTGATTTACGGTTTGAAATTTTAAATCACAGTTAAAAAAAATCGTTGAAGAGATTACATATCACAACAATTTCAAATGGTACTTTCTCCATGTCACACGCTGCTACATCCTCCACAATGCAAACCTTCTTCTTCCATAAATCTATTAATATCGAGTTAGAGCCACACAAAATCCATCGCTCATACTTTCTTCTCTATGCAACAACTCTGTTAATCGGTCATATCTGCTATCTTAGTTGCCATACATCTGCAACAATCAGTGGTCCAACTCTCTTTCATTACCTTCATACCACCCTAGGCTGGAGATTCAGCATTTTGGTATATCTATACTCCAAGCAAAATGATAATCTCTACTACAAGCAAATTTATCACATGCAAAGTGTTAAGCACTAGGGACCGTTTGGGGATATCGGCCCTTCAAGGGAGCAATAAATCTTTACTACAGAGAAATTTCTAGCATGTAAATACCATTTGGGGAGATCGATCCTTCAAGTAAAATGTTAGGGTCTACTGTGGGCGAAGTTGTCGAATGCAAAGTACTTAGGTTCACAAGAAACCAAGGCTTTACGGTGGTAATTAACATAACTTTGTGTTATGTTTGAACGATTGCCAAAAATATTTATGTGAGACTACAATATGTATTTACAGAATCTAATTGATCGATCTGTCAACCCATATGAGATGAATGGCATTCTAATGCCATGTTAAAAATGATGCAATCGCATTAATTTGGGATGGATGGACTACTAACCATACAAACACAATGTTTCAATCCACAAATGCTACCCATACCTTAACATTTTAAACTCACAGCTTTACTCTGCTTCAAGGAAAACATCACAGCTTTACCTCAATGCCACTTGATCCATGCTGCAAACTAACCAACTTCGGCTCTGCTCTACCGTATGCAACTTAATCTCCTACGATTTTACCTTTAACCGTGGATTTATTATGCTAATGGGTCTCGCCTTCTTTCATCAATGCTGGTTCTTAACATTAATATTGCTCCACTTCTATTTAACACTGTTGTTCAACATAAATCTAATACTGCTTACCATTTTAATTTGCTACTACCATCAATGTGCTATCATGCTAGATCTACATGTTTCGACATCAATTGCTGAGCACGATGTTTGAGGTAATTACCTGATTTTTCCTTTTTTAACTGAAGTCTTGCCACGCTAATGGTTTCTTCCCACCATCTTCGTTAGTCTAGGCCGCTAGATGGATGTATCAAATTTCTCCAAAATTGCAGCAAAATCCAGTTTATTTTCAATCTCCATTCATACAGCACCAACTTGCTCGGTTCATTCGCTGCATATTTCGACGCAGAAGGCTGAAAATGGCCACACTCACAGACTCATTTTAACACAGGTGCTCACAGTAACTCATCTCAATATAGGTGCTAGAAAAGTGTAAGGCCTGGTCTCATCCTCGGTTCAGTCAACTCATCTAAACACAACAATCTCAAACTCTTGAAACAAATGTAATACGTGTTTGGCTCAGCTTGCTCCAAACACTGAATAAATGAGAAGATCATTGCTGCTCTCCACGGTTGGCATGCTCAAATGGATTAGTAAAAAAACTAAACAACAATCTCCTTCCAAATTGACACAGCGCAATGCCTTTTTCCTATGGTTCTACAATCAATTAGATAGCTAGATGGCAGGTCTGCTAACAACGCTCTCAGAAAATCTCATTTGCGCTAACAACAACATCTCTGTTCAGTGTTTCATAGCTCGCCTTCAAGGACTGGCCTTGAGTTAATCAACAACACACACAGGCCTCTGATCACACGCTCTGATACCACATATTGAAAAATAAACTCATAAAATACAGAAAACACACATAAAAACCAGACACCAAATATTGGTGGAAAAGGCTTCAGCCTCACGGCTTCCTCACATATTTTTCTCATTATAAAAGAATTTAGTGTTACAATTTAAGTACTTGAGGTGACAGTGTCTCAAGATAGTACGTGCTATCTTGAACACCTTGTTGAGATAATTTCTCAACCAAACATTCACAAATATAGGAGCTACCTAAACTAACTCCTATCTTAGAGGAACAACCCAAGAGTTAGGCACAAATTCCTAACTTGTAATATTTAATTAATTAATTTATTTTTGGATTTATTATTGTTTTGTGAGAGAGGCTAACACAATCCCATGGCTATAATCTTAGATTCATCACCTGAATCTTCTCCTAAATCATGTTGAGTTGTAGCTGCAGTTTTCTGTTTCCCTTTGTTGTTGTATTTCTTGGGCCTCATTTCATAATGTAATTTCCAACAATGAGTTTCATCATGGCCTTATTTTTAACAATGCTTACAAACAAATTTTTCTCCCTCTTTATTAATAGATGCATTCTTTTTTATTTTTCCTTTTGAGGTCTTCTCTTTGTTTTTACCCTTAGAAGGTTTCTTTCTACCCTCTTCAAAAAACAAATTCCCTCTAGCTTCTAGATGTGTGGCCTCAACACATACTTCATCTAGACTTGTGGGGTTAAACATGAGAATAATATGTTTTAGGTAGCTAGGTAAGCATCCTATGTACTTGAGAAAAGTATCTTGGCTCTGCAAATCTACCCCTAATAAGAGAGCTCTTCTCCTAAATTCTTGGGTGTATTCTTGCACATTTTGTCTCTTCAATTTTCTAAAGTTTTCCTAGTTCATTATGGCTTTCTGCATATGAGCTAATGCATAAAATTGTTTTTTTACTACAGTAATGGAATCATTCCATGATATAATAATCTTACCATGCTTCTGGATCTCCTCCTTTGTCTTGGCTTCCCACCAAACAAGTGTTTCACTTTCCATTCTCAGTGAGGCTAATTGGATTTTGGTATCATCATCTTGAAGGTTCTGGATTCTCAAATAGACCTCCAATTTCCTAATCCAATTATCAAGATTTTTTTCATTGAATTCACCATTAAACATTGTCAATTAAAACTTCACATCAAGTTTTAAAAAAGGACTTTTACCAGTGTTCTTTGACATGTGTGGCTGATTTACTGAAGATGAAGTAGAGGATGATGATGATGACGGTGAGGATGATGTCTCTCCATTTCCCTTATTTGAATTATCTTCATCATTGTGACCTCCTGAAGATCCATTTCCTTCCTTGTGAAGTTTGTATCCTTCTCCTTCTAGTCTCTCATTCCTTTCATGATAAAGGATTCTAACCATCTCAATCATGTCTAGGAATGCCTTCTTGAACCCTGTTTCTTCCTGTAATAGTGTGTTTGGTGGACATATGTAAGAAATCACACCAACTTGATGGGTGTGGTTTTCCCTCTTAAGTTATTGGTCACAGGCAGAAAATAGATGCAGTCAAGAAAGTTAGTGGAACATGCTAGAACATAAACATACTAGATAGAGAAATAGCATGCATATTCAAACATAAAACTAAAACAAATAACACTAAAGCTCTAAATAGAGTCAAACAACTTCAATAATCCAAACAACATCACTTACATCCCCTCTTATTGAGTGATGGTAGGAAATGAGGATGAAAATTTAACCCACTTGCCAAGGGGCCCTTAGAACTTGGGGTTCTATGTCCCGATGCAAGGATGTCCTTACTATTGAGCTGTCTCGGCACAAAATATCCCTCTCTCTACAATGGTGGACTAGACTTGTTGGATGGCCAACAAATCTGCTCTAGATCACACACTGTTGGTATTGCTTGGGGAAATTATGGCAAGCATAACAATGTGCTCTCAAGTTTTTCATCTCTTGGTGGCCTTTTATAGGGGAATTCAAATCCTCCTTCCCTCTCTTGGTACATTATGGATGGTGACCCAAGAGAGGAGGGTGATTCCATTGTGTGCCACATTTATTCCATTGTATGCTCCCTTGATTTCCTAAGGAGGCTTGGGTGACTTTCCTTAGGTGGCTTAAAGTGTGGAATTAATGTTCTAGAGTGTGCCTTTGTGGTCCCAAAAAGTGACTTCCGTCACTCCCAGGATTGTGCGCTTTTTGGGTCAAAAGGCGCGCAAGGGCGTGTTTATCGAAGGATTTTGCGCGCTAAAGCATATTTGGCTAGTACTTATTTTCCAAAATTTGATTTTTCCTGAGACCTTAGATATTTTTAAATACTTTTAGTTTCTCTAATGTCTCTTAGCCCTGTAAAATCCTTCTACCTAACATTAAATAATGTCATCTTTTCTTGTACGATTTTCCAGTGATAACAGTTTTCCCCTAATGTGTGATGTCTAAGAAGAACTGTATAGCCAAAATACATTATAGTTTATTTTATGTATATTGTGCATAGAGAGAGAGAGACCTACGTGTAGCTCGGAATTGGAGACACCCTGGACCGAGTTGAAGAGCGACCATGTCTTGTGGGACCCCAGTAAGAAATGGTATAATACAATATATATACAAATTTTATATGAGGCGGGCATGTCCCATGCTCATAATTATTTGGCTAGTTAAACAAATCTACTTGACAGATACATGTTCTGCCTGTATCACTAATATGGTAGTGATCTGTTGGTTGATGACGACAACTGTTGAGGCCCTCAGGGGTGTTTTTCTTTGAAAATAGGTATAATGTGGTGCTCATATGTGTAAAATTGGTGTGGCATATAAATTTTCATCGTACACATAGGCGCTAGCTGGGACCTTCTTGTGTAAGCATTGCTGAAACAGACACTTATAAAGGCACGAGTCTTCGACGAATTTGATCAAAGTGCAATGTTTGTAAGGTACGATACCATCTTGACATGAAAGCTTGTGCTGTAGTTGAATGTTAGGAGGATCGATGAAATATGTGGGCAATGATGTCTCCTATAGTGCCACCCAAGGATGCCCCTTTTATGGAGAGGGGCGATCCAAGGTATCGCTTCCTTTTTGGAAAATATGAGTTGAAGTTGACAAAGAGGAAGCCTCAACTGAACGAGGGGGTCATTGATATGGAAGATTATGGTTTTGGATGTGATGAGTTTAACATACGTATGGTGGAAAGGGGTGACTGAAAACCGATGATGGGGATTCATTGGCCCATAGTCACAGTATAAAAAGCAGCTTGGCAGCAGCTCATAACTATTTTTGATGGGGAAATCCCTGGAGTTGGTAGGACTTCGAGGGTGGTTATAAATTGGTTATTAATTTCATAGTTTCTTTTGCGTGAGGGTAGTATACTTTGACAAAGGGTGGTCAGGGACTGCTTCCATGGGAGAAAAAATGAATGAGTGGGCAGGGGACATAGTGCACCATTTGCGATTATTATTTTATTTGTACACTTACCAAAAGAATAAAATAATGGGGTTTGGTTTGTACAAAACACAGAGACGGGTGCCCAAAAACATGAAAGTGTTTTCTCACTGATGATGTGAGGAAGTTTTTTGTTGAGGGTGGGGGCCCCATTCGTTGATATCATGTTTGAGGATGATGAAGAGGATGAAAAAGTGTCATAGATGGGATTATGTTGATGGAGGTATGGTGGGCCAATTGGGAGGTGAAGTAGTGCACTTTTGATCTGCTTGTACAACATGGTTGTCTGGGAAAGGGGTTTTATTTTATATGGTAAAACTTGACCTTATTCATGGTGAATGAATGGGCATGAGGTGCTTCCTGGACTACAGTGGTATGGCCATGGCATCTCTATTTTTGTGATATATGGTCTGCTTTGGGTGATGGGTGCCATGGAGGGGAGGCTCTATCGACCAACGAGAATGCTTATCATGTGCAAGGTGAGGTGATGATAAACAAAGTCGAATGTGTGGAACCTATGGCTAATTTTTGATGCATAAATTATGTCAGGATATGTAGAGTTTTTTGGGACTCTATCATGCTAGGTGTAGAATGATACCTGCTCTGGGACTTTCAGTGGAGGGAGTTGTGGATGGTTTTCATCCTTCCTACAAAAAAAACCACCTCAAGTGAAAGCATATTATTTATCAAACATTATTGAAATACATGTGCTTTAAAAAGAAGATGATAGAGGGCATACCTGCCAACACTGAAAAATTATTTTTTCGCGAGTGCGAATGTGTGGCATCACCTCTGTTTGTTATGGAGTGTTGATCACAGTGTTGCTTTCAGTTCAGAGATCGGACCTTCTGAGCTCTCGTTATGGTTCGCCAATGTTTTTGAAAAGGGCGATACATAGGTGAATATGACCCTAATTCAATTCATTTGTGCTTGTTGAGTTTCTGAGAGGTCAGAGACTTCTACGAAGCAGTTCTTGCCATTGCGGTCAGCCTGAGCACCAGGGATTAGCGATATCATGGCCAGGTAAACTATTAGGTCCTTATATTACTAGTATAGTCCCTTTTTGTTGCTAGTGTAACCCCGTTATTATTATCATTGTACCCCTGTAACCCCCATATTGTTATTATTGTGCCCTTACATTATTATTGTTAGGTCGGCTAGGATTACGTTGTGGCCCCATGGACTCCTATATATAGAGAGGAGGTTTTATGATTTGTATCATCCAAGAATTTTTTATTAGTGTAATGTGTTGGAGGTAGCCCCCTCGAAGTGGCTAATTTATAAGGCATTGATCTCTCCTTTCTTCTATTTTTGGAGCTGGTTTCCTAACATTTGGTATCAAAGCTTTGGATTCTAGGGTTTCGCTGCTCCAAACAGGTCATAGTGGCATTTTAGATATAAAAATTTTTATACGAAGGTTCAGAAGCTTTAATTCTTAGAATGCGAAGCTGAAATCCTAAGGAACATCTTCACAACATTTGAGAGCTTGGTTCGCAATATTTTCATAGATATGATCTATGGAAGTTAGGGCTTTTTGCAAGCTCCTCAGTTTAACCTAAACAGGTCATCGCGACATTTGTGCTATAACATTTTTTCTATGAGGGTTTAGAAGCTGAAATTTTCATAGAATGGAGTTGAAAGCCTGAGGAATCTTATGTAAAAATTTCAAATCTTGGTTCGCAATATTTTTAGATATATGATCTGTGGAAGTTAGGATTGTTTAAGGCTCCTAAATTTCATCTCAAAGAGGTGATCGTGGGAAAAACATCATAAATCTCTCTCTGAGAATTGGATTGAGATTCTGTAAAAAGTGGTCACAAGTACATGGACTATAATCTTTTCTATATCAATTTTAGATTCAAAGGAGGAAACAGTGACATGTGGCAAGTCGTACAATTTCGCTTTACTGAACCAGTCCATAATTAGGTCATTGTAGGAGATTGGGCATAACTTTGCCTTCAGGAATGAAAATCATGTCCGACTTATGACATTCAGAAGAATATTTAGAGGGCTACTTCAGGGCTGAATTTCAAATATTGAAGATCTAAAGTCATAGAGATAATTCAGTTTCAATATCGAGCTCCTCAAAATAAAGAAAAATGTGTGTATTTTTTTTCAAATTGCATAAATCTTCCTTGAAAAATCAGTTCTAGGTGATTCCAAAGGCCTATTGAGCATAGATATTAGTATTGCGTTCTAAAATTCCTCCTAAAAATAATTCAACACCCATTAATCCTATAGAAGGCTCTACTATGAATCATGAAGACGAAGAAATGCAACATGAGATATCAAAATTCCAAGAACAAGTGCACCAAATTTCGCTATCGCGAAGAGCAACAAAAAATTAAATGGATGTTTTGAAGAAAGGTGTGGAAATTAAGATGGATGGTTTGAAGAAAGGCATGAAAGCTAAGATGAATGGTTTGGAAGCTAATATGGCTAGCATGGAAGTTGGCATGGAAGCTAAGATCGATGAAAAAATGGAAAACATGAAGAATGATCTAAAGGTAGACATCGAAGGTTTGAAAAATTTGATACAAGAAATGTTTCCTAATGGTGAAAAGATAGTATAGGATACTCATGATGAGAACAAAATAAATTTTAACCGTGATTTCATAAATTCTAATGTGGGATTAAAGAACCACCATATTCCATAGATGGATATGAGGAATTTTGATGGCAAGGACCCCGTAAGATGGATACTACAGATGGAGCAATATTTTGATCTCAATAATGTGCAAAAAACACAAAAGGTATGCATTGCAACTTTACATTTAGAAAAAAATACATTTGTATGGTATCGATGAATTTTCTCCCATAAAAAAATTGTCACTTGGTCAATTTTTACAGAGGAAATGATAGCACATTATGAGGATACAAAGAGCAACACCTTCTTTAGCCAATTGATAAATCTCAAAAAAAAGGGTTTAGTGGAGGAGCACATTGAGGACTTCCAAAAATTGAATATAAGGGTAAACGATATTCCAAAGGAACATAGGATTGTGTTAGAAAATTATATATTATAGAGTAATGGAACAAATAAAATATGCGGAAAACACAAGCACACAAAACACATAAAACTAGAGAGACACACATATACGTGGTTCACCCAGTTTGGGCTACGTCCACTTCGAACAGCCAATCCTTCCTTTCTTATTATCCAGCAAAATGAAGAGACACAACCTACAACAAATCCGCTATAATATCCTATGTTCTCTCTCACAGTCTCCCTATTTGTTTCTCACTCTAAGAATACACATACAATGCACAGCCATAATATAATGCCCTCACAAAAGCAAGGGGTTTCCTTCTAGGGCAAGAAACCCTAAACTAAACATAACTTTTACCGTCAAATCATCCGCCTAATGAACGGCCCAGATTGACTAGAAATTACTATACTTCTACAACGCAATTTTACATCTATTTTTAGCTTTGGGGGTGCTGTCCCTGAAACCCCCCACTAAGGGGGGGCTCCATAAAGTCGTAGCCGCCCCCCCTGGACCCCCTAGGCAGCATTTAATTACTAGCAGCATTGCCTCCCCATTAAGCTACAGGGGTCCAACGCTATGATACAAAATAAACAAGATAATCAGGCTCCACTCCCAACAATCTCCCACTTGGAAACTGATTGTAGCAACTCCACCGCTACTTCATTTGCTGGACAATGACTCCTCTTTGGACTTGGCTGTTGTTGAATCAACAAAATCCAAAGCGCATTTTTCAAAAGGCTCAATATGTACATGAGGTTGTAATGGAATTTCATTTGAAGGAGCAGGTTTCCCTACCCTTTGACAAATGTCACACCTTTTGACATTTTCTTTAGCATCTTTGAAGATGGATGGCCAATAATATCCTAAATGAAGGATTTTTTAAGTTGTCCTCTTATGAGAAAAATGTCCACCACAGGGTTCATCATGACATTCCTTAAGAATTTCAGGCGTCTTGTCTTCTCGAACACATCTTCTGATAATAATATATGGACTTGTCTTATACAATTCATTAGTAATCCATGAAAAAATTGCACTTGTTTGGATGATTCTTCTTTTCTCTCTAGCATTCATATTTGAAGAAATTTCCCTGAAACTAAGTAATTAGAAATATCTGCAAACCAAGGAGTTTTAGTAGTTATTGCAAAGAGATATTCTCAGGGAATTTATCTTCAACTGGAGTGTTGTCTTTGATAATTTGAATTCTAGATAGGAAATCAACAACTGTATTTTGTTTTCTAGGCCTATCTAGAATAGTGATGTTAAATTCTTGTAGGAGCAATAACCATCTTGTAACTATGCTATTAGTGATGGATTTATTCATTAAATACATAATTTCAGAGTAATCTATGTGATTAAAGGTTTCATAGCATGTTATGTAATGTCTAAATTTATTGATGGCATTGACAATGGCTAAGAATTATTTTTCAGTTACAGTATAATTCAACTCTGGAGGAGTCAAATTTTTACTTGTATAATAGATGGAAAAAGGGATCAGGTCTTTTTTTCCTAACACAGCTCCTAGAGCTGTGTTTGAAGCATCTGTTGATATATGAAAAGGTAGTTTCCAGTTAGGCCCTCTTACGATGGGTGCTTCAAATATTTTTTACTTCTAGGGTTTAAAATGCTAACTGGCAATCAGAATTTCATTTGAATTCACAATATTTGGTGAGTAGTTTGAAGAGTGGAGATGCTATCTTGGTGAAGTTTTCTATAAACCTTCTACAGTACCCTGTAAATCCTAGAAAACTTCTAACATATTTCTGACAACTTGGAACTAATAGTCTAGAGATGACTTCAACTTTTGACTCACCTACTCTAATTCCATATCCTAAGATGTGATGTCCTAAAACAATTCCTTCAGTAAACATCATGAAATATTTCTCATGACTTAGTGAAAGGTTTTCTTCTTTACACCTTTTTAGAACTTTTTCCAAGTTTTCTAAAGCTTCTTCAAATCAATTACCATAAACTGTAAAGTCATCCATGTATACTTCTACACAATCATGTATTAGATTAGAAAATATTCCTAGTACTACCCTTTGGAATGTTGTAGGTGCATTTCATAATCCAAAAGGTAGTACTCGGTAGGCATAAGTTCCCCAAGGACAGGTGAATTTGGTTTAATCCTAATCTTCAGGTGCAACTTGTATTTGATTATAACCACTGAAACCATCCAAAAATGAGAAATACCTTTTGCCTTCTAAAGTATCTAACACTTGATCTATAAAAGGTAAAGGAAAATGATTTTTAAGAGTAGCTTTATTTAATTCTTGATAATCAATGCATACCCTCCATTTACCATTTTTCTTGGGTACAACAACCAAAGGAGAAACCCACTGACTATCTGAAATGGGTTGAATAAAGTTGACATTTATCAATTTCTACAATTCTTCTTTGACAATCTCCCTAAGATTTCGATTCATCCTTCTCTGAGGTTCTCTGATAGGTTTACAATTTTCCTCTATGTAGATGTGATGAGTGAAAGTCTTAGGACTAATCCCTTTCATGTTAGTATATTCCCATGAATATGCAGATGAATGTTTTTGTAATGTTTTGACTAGCTCCTCTTGTTGTAATTTTCCTGTGTTTTTGTTTATGTTCAAGGTTTTTCCTGGAAATATTTCAAATTATTGCATAGAGTAAAGAGACATCTACCTAGATGGAAAAAATTCAATATTATATTCTTCTTGGAATTTTTCATGTCCATATTCTAAAGAAGATTCATGATTTTCTAGAACATTTAAGATCTGATTATCTTCATTAATGTTTGAAATAGTGAAGAGAGGCTGTAGATATTATTCATCATCAATCCATTGTTTGTCATCTATTTCTGTGATTATTCTTGCTGGAGGATACAAAGTGAATTTATTGGTTGAACTACCTTCAGAGATGTACATATCACCAAATCTACAGCTAATGAAAGCATCAGCTATAGCTAACCAACATCTTCCTAGCATAAGAGGATGTCCTCCTAGATCATTTTTAGGAGTTAAAATCATAAAGTCCACAAGATACGCCCACGAATCTAAGGATACTGAAATATCTTCTAATACACTATATGGTTTGATTACAGACCTATCTTCTAACTATAGTAATGTGGGTGTATAAAGAAGATTAGGAAGCTTAATTTGTTCCATGTTTTTCTTACTGATGATGTTTATTGCTGCTCCTAAATCAATTAATGTATTTGGGATTTCAATTCCATTGATATGAGTTTTGACAACTGGAATTCGCAGATCTAGATATTTTTGAATGGAAATATTTCCCATCATTATGTCAGCTATTTGTCCTACCAGTTGAATTTTATTTATTTCCTTTATTTATCTTCCTGGATTATTCATACTCAACTCCTTTATTGTTTTAGCTAAAAATTGGATTTACTTGATGGCTTGTAATAATGGAATTTTAATGAAAACATTTCTCAATTCATCTAGGAAATCATAGTTACGCAACATAATATGTTTTTCTACACCCTTATCAATTTGTAATATTTCAGGAAAAGGAGGTGTAGAAGTAGATGTTGATGGTTGCTCTAACATAGGATTTGAATTCATTGCTTCTTTATGTTTTTCTTTTTCAATGTTTTAGTTTTGAAGAGATATGCTTTCCTCAAAATTTTATTAACTTGTAGAGAATCTTCCTTAGAATTGTCTTGTTCTTGTATTACTACATAAGGTTTCTTCTTTTCAAGTATCCTTCCAGATCTAAGTTGGACATCATTAAGATATAGAGGAGTCATTGAATAAGCTGGAAATTGTTGACCTTATATCATATAGGTATTCTGAGGATTTTTATTGTTGGGGTTTGGTATTGGCTGGGTAGGTAATTGATTTGGTTTTTGAGGGAATGGTAGTGGAAGTGGTGGATTTTGATTTTGAGATTGAGGGTGTAGATTTTGTTAAGGATTTTGTTGGGGAGGATAATTTGGATAATTTGGATAGGATGGATAATATGGTGGATACTGATAATACTGAGAGAACCTTCCATAGGGATTTTTCATCTCTTGAGCCCAAGATTGAGATTGATTTTGAGATTGAGGCCAAGGTTGCTGTCAAGAATTCCAATTTGGTGGGGGCTGATTATACATTTGGTTATTAAACCCTTGAGTTTGAGGCCCCTGCGAAGGTCTTCTAGAGATAAAACAAAGAGATTCTGTGGGATTTGTAGTTGTTTCCTCTTGAAAGATAGCCTTAAGACTAGGAATTGAAGGACAATTCTTGGTCTCATGGTTTTATGAACAAATCACACAAGTCTCTATTACTTTTGCATCAAGAGGACATTATCTTAAGGCATGTTTCTTTCTACATTTGGGACAAAAGATTGTTAAGGCATCAGTTTCAGCTTTCTGCTTGTTTTGTAGCTTAAGGGTGTCTATTTTCTCACGAAGACTCCCTAGAATATAAATTTTGAACTCATCAAGCATGTTTCCAATTTCTGACCTACTTACTGTTCCAACTACAGATTTGTTTACCCTAGCTAGAGCAGGGTCTCTTGGTCCTTTCAAAATATTTGATTTTCCTCTTGAGAGATTAATACAAACTACTCCAATATCATCTAATGGAAGTTGAGATATGTCTCCCTTCCCCATCATGTCAAGGGTATCTATCCATTCATCTCTAGTTGTTTTCAACAAAATAGCTTTTAGAGTGTCTTGGTCTAGATTTTGCATTTTTTCTCTCTTGATGTTGCAGTTGAATCTTTCAAGTAAATCTTCCAAATTTTCATCCTCCTTTTGCATCATTTTAAATGCTTCCTCTTTATGGTTAACAAGTATACAATAGTCCAAATACCTTTCTAGAATTTCTCTCCTCATATCATTCCATGACCCAATAGAACTAGTGATTAGACTCATGAGCCATTTTAGGGCCGCTCCTTTCAATGTTGAAGGAAACAATTTTAGTTTTTTAGCACCTTGTAGATAGTCATAAGTTTTGCACAAAACTTCAAATTCAAATAAAAATGTCTCAGGGTCTTCACTTTTCACTCCATGAAAGTTTAGAAGAACATAAGGTGAGATATTTTTCATGGTAGAATTTGTTTCTTCATCTACTATGGGGAATCCAAAGGAAATTTCAGCTCCCCTTCTACCTCTACCTCCTTCTGCATTTCCCCTACCTCTTCCTCTATCTCCTCCTCTACCTCTACATCCTCCAAATAACAATTTTTCTCCATTGACGATTTCTCCTTCTCCTTCCCCTCCTTATCCTCTTCCTGCCATGATATATTCTTCAAAACTGATATAAGGTTCAGCCTAGAGAAATAATTTTTCTTCTGGTTCTTCTATCAATGGTATGTTGAAGAAAGGTTCTTCCTCTTCTTCTTCACTAGGTATTTCTAGTTCTTGTGCTGGAATATATTCCCCTATAGAAGTGAAGAAGCTTATTCCCTCTGTTGGAGTTCTAGGATGTTCTTCTTCCAATATTTCCTCAGTAGATGAAGTGGGAGATCCTCCTAACTGAATATCTGATCTTAAAACTTCAGGAAGCCTATGACCAATATCGTATGGGATATGAGTTTGAGAGGGAGGTGTAATAATTCTTGGCCTAGGTGGAGTGAGTGGTGTTGAAGGGAATAAGCTTCTGCCTCTTACAAATCTACCCCTAGAGTCTCTTTCTCTATGCATATTATTGTTTTTTGGATATAAGAAATAAGGCTACCTAGTTACACTTCCCCGATAACAGCACCAAAATGTTTAGTCAATTTAGTGTCCTAAATTGCTTCCATTAATTATCAACCATGGCTTGTAACTTTGATTGAGTGTAGTGCACTATATGTGCCTAAGTTTCATTTTCTCTTACTTCATTGTTTTGATGTTTTTCTTATTATTTTGGGGGTTTTTTGGTTTAGTCCTTAGTATGCTATCCTAGGCTAAAAAGTGAAAGTAAATCTAATTAAAAAGGGAGAAAAGGAAGTGTTATAAAACTAAGTTAATTTCTATGAAAGAAACCAAATTTTATTGACAACTTTTAAGGCCTAGTTATAAACAAAAAGATAAAGCAAGTACTTCAATAACTAAACCTAATCCATGGTTCTTTAACTCAATTGAGATCTAAGAAATGAAAATGGGAAATTTAATTGATAACTCAAACATTGCATTGAATCTAATCATTTAGCCATTCTTTCAAATCATATTCAGATCAGTTTCTATCATAATGACATTTAAAGAGATTTTTAGTCGCAATGGGATGAGCATCTTCTAACTACAACTAATTAAGTGAATAACCAACTTGTCAAGTCTCATCCAATCCTGAAGCCTTCACTCCTTGGTATGGCTCTCGGACAAATCAATTATTCTCTTAATTTTAGTAAGCAAATGAAAGAAAAAATGAAATATTAAACAATCACTGTACTTATAAGTCATTAACCATTTCAATATAATATTTGTTAAAAATATGAAAAATGGATTTTACTTGGTTGAATACAAAAATTGGAAACTTATGAAAGTAATAAAAAAAAAATGAAATACTAAACAATCACTGTAGCTATAAGTCATTAACCATTCAGTGTAAAGATTTGGTAAAATAGACAAATGGTTTTTGCTTAGTTGGACACAACAATTGGCAATTATGAAAGCAATGGCAGAAAGTGAAATCTAAACAATCACTTTACCTATAAGGCATTAACCATTCAGTGTAAAGATTTGGTAAAATAGAAAAATGGTTTTTACTTAGTTGGAGACAGCAATTGGCAATTTATGAAAGCAATAAACTTAAGCATGAGCATAAAGAAATACTAAATAGAATTTGAAGAAAATCTAGCTATAAAGAATTAAAAAAAATCTCCTTAGGCAACAGGGGCCCTCTGCTACCAAGTTGGTGAACTCCTTAACTCCTTAAAGGTGTTATCAAAACAACTTCTGGGAACTAATCTCCTTTATTAAAATCGATTTTTTATAAAACAGAGTATCTTACTGTATTTCTGAACTTGTGCTACAAAATTCTTAGCTTTCTCGGTCCTACAGAACCTTTATTTATAAGAAAATTGCATAACTAACTATTAATAAAGATAGCTATAGGTGTATCTTCGAATTACAATCAAATTGGGACTCTTAGGACTCATAATTTGCTACGGAGCAAATCAAGAGTCCTAATTTCTGTATGAAATGACCTCTTTGACTTTAGATTTGAATATGGGATTAGATCCCTTCAATTGTTGATCTCGTCCTTCTGGATAGGAAGAAATCCATGTAGGAAGGATTATGAGACTACCCATGTAAGCCATTTCTTAAACTGATGCCTGTAACATATTCAAACACAAAAATAGTTGCGGAATGCCTGATCGACTATGAAACATTTATATTTTGTAGTTGTACTGCACAAAATTATTAAAACAACAAAAACCATGAAAATACAATATGTTAATCAATTGCATGTATCCTTAGGACAATCCTAAAAATTCTTCATTAATTGAGGCTTATGAATTGATGAAAGAGAGGTGAGATGAGATGATTGTTTTGTAAAGGAAAAGGAAATTCTAGGGTTCAACAACTATTTCTCATATTCATCATAATCCTTGAAGACCAATTGAAACTGAGCATAATCTCAGTTTCTCCCTAGTTACAACTTTTTTTAGCATATCTGCAGGATTCTGGCAAGTGTGTATCTTTTCCAGCTTCAGTTTTCCATCTTCCAATACTGATTGTATGAAATGGTACTTGAGCTATATGTGTTTAGTCCTGGAATGAAATGTTGTGTTCTTTGCAAGATGAATGGAACTTTGGCTATCACTGTATAACGTGTCCAGATCATGATTCTTACCTAATTCATCCATAAAACTTTGTAACAAAATCATTATTTACTAGCCTCTGTAGCAACAACATACTCTGCTTCTATTGTTGAAAGTGCAACAACACTTTGAATTTTTAAAACCCAACTGACAGCTATTCCACCTACAGTAAATAAATATCCTGCAGTGCTCCTCCTGTTATCTTTGTCACCTACCATATCTGCATCAACATATCCCTATAGAGAAATGTTTGAACCACCAAAGCATAATGCTTGATTTGTAGTAACTCTCAAATATCTGAGAATCCACTTCACTGCCATCCAATGTTCTTTTCCTGGATTGTTCATGTACATGCTTACAACTCCCTCTGTATGTGCAATATCAGGCCTTGCGCAGACCATTCCATACATTAAGCTTCCAACTACTGATGCATATGGAACTTTAGACATATAGTCCATTTCTTCTTAGGCCTTGGGGCACATCTCCTTACTAAGTTTGAAATGGCTAGAAAAAGGTGTACTAACTGGTTTTGCATTCTGAATATTAAATATTTTCAACACCTTTTGTAAGTACTCATTCTGAGACAGTGTTAATTTGATATTTTTCCTGTCTCTATTTATTCTCATACCAAGGATTTGTTTTGCGGCTCCTAAATCCTTCATTGCAAAAGAATTTTCCAATTTCCATTTGAGCACATTTATTTTCTGCATGTTAGACCCTACAAAAAGCATGTCATCTACATACAATAACAATATAATATAGATGCCATCATTTTTCTTTTTTAGATAAACACAATGATTAGAGTGACATCTAGTATAACCTTGTTTAGACATAAACCTGTGAAATTTTAGATACCACTGCCTTGGAGCCTTTTTTAAGCCGTAAAAAATATTCTTTAACCTGCACACTAATTTTTCTTTCCCTTTGACTTGATATCCTTCTAGTTGCTCCATATAGATCTCTTCCTCCAAATCTCCATGGAGAAATGTTGTCTTTACATCCAACTGTTCAAGATGTAAATCTTCCACTGCTACAAGACTTAAAATAGTTCTGATTGAAGTCATCTTAACAACAGGAGGAAATATTTCATCAAAATCAATACCTTTCTTTTGTGCAAACCCCTTCACCACAAGTCTAGCATTGTACCTCTGTTTTCCTCCATCTTCTTCCTTCAACCTGTAAAACCATTTATTCTATAATGTTGTTTTACCTGCAGAAAACCTAACTAAGTCCCAAGTCTAGTTATGCATTAAGGAGTCCATGTCCTCTTCCATGGCTATCTCCCACTTCTTCCTAGTTTCAACCTGCATTGCTTCTTCATAACATTCGGGTTCACCAGAATCAGTTAAGAATAAATAATATAAATAAGGAGAGTATCGTTTAGGAGGTCTACTTATCCTGGTAGATCTTCTAAAACCACTTTCAGGTTTTTGAAGTGCCTGTTGCTGTTGTGGTGGTTGCTGTTGTTGTGGCTATTGATTATTATTATTTTCAGGCACCTTTACTTTTTCTATGATCTCATCAAGAACTGTGTATTCTTTGTTTTATTTTTCTTGTTTCTTTTCCTGCAACTAATTCTTATACAAGACCTTCTCATTGAATATTACATCTCCGCTCCTAATTATTTTGTGTTTTTCATAATCATATAAGTGATAACCTAAATCATTAACACCATATCCAATAAAGGTACATTTTTTTATTTTTCCTCAAGCTTTGTTATGTTTTCTTTATTAATATGGACAAAAGCTTCACAGCCAAAAGGCTTTAAAAAAGAGTAGTTTACGTTTTTACATGTCCATGCTTCCTCTGGAGTACCACCATCCAAGGAACTTGAAGGCCCTCTGTTTATTAGATAAACAACAATATCTACAACATCTACCCAAAATTTTAAAGGCAGTACTGCATGCAATCTCATGCACCTTGCACGCTCCATGATTGTTCTATTCATCTTTTCCGACATACGTTTTTCTTGTGGTGTTCTTGGAACTGTCTTCTCTCTGTGAATTCCATGCTCTGAATAGTACCTATAAAACTCTTTGCTGCAATATTCACCTCCATTGCCTGATTTGAGACACTTCAACTTCTTTCCTGTCTCAATCTCAACCAAAGCTTTCCATTTCTTAAAAGTATCAAATACATCAGATTTATTTTGAATAAATAAATCCAAGTTTTTCTAGTTGCATCATCAATAAAAGTAACATAATAATGAGAGCCACTGAGAGATGATACCTGAGCAGGTCCCCATACATCTGTATGCATAAGCTCTCATTTTTCGCTTTTCTTTTCTTTCCCAACTCTACGAAATTTGACTCTCTTCTGTTTTCCATAAATACAATTCTCACATAAATCCAAATCAACATTCTTCAAACCCGACAACAAATTTCTTGAGTGAAGAATCTTCATCCCCTTCTCACTCATGTGTTCGAGCCTATGATGCCATAATTCTGTATCTTCTCCTTTGGAAGTTAAAGCATTAACAGAGTTAGAAATACCATTTCATAAATACAATGTACCAACCTTTTCACCTTTTGTTATACCAGGGCTCCTTTGGTGACCTTCCAAGTTTTATCTGTGAAAGTTGTCACACAACCTTCACGCCTAACTGCTCTGTTGAAATCATATTTTTCTTCATATATGGAACATGCCTTACCTCCTTTAATATCCATTGGTTTCCATTCTATTGTTTTACAAGAACTTTACCCATTCCAATAATTTTACAGGGTTTATCATCACCCAAACAGACTTGTCCAAAATATCCTTGAACATAGTCATGAAAGTATTCCTTATCAGGTGTGGCATGGAATGAGGCCCCTGAATCTACCACCCACGAATCAGTAACATTTTCAAAAGAAAGAATCAAATCATCTTGTAACACATCACCTGTCACATTTGGTTCATGATTGTTTTCTTGTTGTGCATCTCCTTCCTTTCCCTTCCGAGATCTACAGTATTTCTTCAGGTGTCCTTTATTTTCACACTTCTAGCACACTATCCCCGATCTGGACTTGGATCTACCTTTCCTTGATTTTTTGTGATATCCTGAGCTCTTTCCTCTTTCCATTTTTCTTCCTCGGGACTCTTCACTCAAAGAATTACCCGATGTCTCACCGGATATTTTCCATCGCATTTCCTCACTAAGGATAGCACCGACAACATCATCAAACTTTAAATTACTAGATCCAGAGACAGATTTACTAATGGCCATAACTAAACCATTCCAACTTTCTAGCAATGAGCATAGAAATAAAAGAGCCCTAACTTCATCATCAAATTTTACCCCTACATAACTTAACTGACTGGTAACTGTATTAAAATCATTTAAATGGTCTGCAATAGATCCACCTTCTGACATCATCATATTAAATAAATGTTTCATAAGAAATACCTTGTTTGAGGCCAAGGGTTTTTCATATAGTTTCACCAATTACTTAATCAAACCCTCTGTTGTTGTTTCCTTCGAAATATTGAAGGCCATCGACGCCACGAGGCACAACCATACTCTTTCAAGTGCCTTTCTATCGAGAATCTCCCATTCTGCGTCTTTCATAGTCGTCAACTTCTTTGTTTTTCCGCACAATGGTAGGTACAGATCTTTCTGATACAAATAATCTTCCCTCTGCATCTTCCACAGTAGGAAGTTTTGGCCGTTAAATTTCTCGACCCTAAACTTACCATCTTCCACCATTTCTCCCACTTGAACCAGGAACCCTTCTTTTTGGTGAGTTTATCATCCAAATAAACCTTCAACTCTGATACCAATTATTAGAAAATTATATATTACAAAGCAATGGAACAAATAAAATATGCAGTAAACAAAAGCACACAAAACACATAAAACTAGAAAGACACAAATATATGTGGTTCACCCAATTTGGGATACGTCCATCCTGACCAACCAGTCCTTCCTTTCTATTATCTAGCAAAATGAAGAGACACAACCTACAGCAAATCCGCTCTAATATCCTCTGTTCTCTCTCACAGTCCCCCTATCTATTTCTCGCTCTGAGAATACACATACAATGCACAGCCACAATATAATTCCCCCATAAAAGCGAGGGGTTTCCTTCTAGGGAAAAAAACCCTGAACTAAACATAACTTCTACCGTCAGATCATCTGCCTAATGAACGGACTAGATTGACTAGAAATAACTATACTTTTACAAGGTGATTTTACATCTATTTTTAGCTTCGGGGGCACTACCCTTGAAACCCCCCACCAGGGGGGGGCTCTATAAAGTCACAGTCGCCCCCCCCCAGACCCCCCAGGCAGCGTTTAATTACGGGTGGAGTTGCCGCCCCATTAAGCTACGGGGGTCCAACGATGTGATACAAAATAAACAAGATAATCAGGCTCCACACCCAACAAATTGATGTCTTCATAGGGACTTTAAAGGATACCATCCAACATGAAGTTCACTTTTGGGAACCGGATTCATTAGAGAAGACATTCAGGTTGGAAAGAAAAATTGAATGTAAAATTATGGCGATAAGGAAGCCTACCACTCACATCTATAAATATGGAAGTGTTTCTACTCCTAGACTTCCATAATCTATAAGGTTGACACTACAACAATTGGAAGAAAAAATAGCAAAAGGAATTTTATACAGTTGTGATAGAAAATACACTAAAGGTCATAAGTGTGTTGAGGAGAAATTATTTTACATGGATTGGGAAGAGGAGGAATAAAATGAACAAGAAACTTCAAAGAAGAGGACATACACCAGGAAGCAACCCTAGAAGAAGAAAAAATCAGTTCGACCATATCATGTAATGCATTGGTAGGAATTACCACTCCTCAAACTCTCAAGATAGAAGGACATATCAAGAAGAAAAAGGTAATAGTGTTGATTGATTCGGGTAGTACTCATAATTTTATTCATTGTAAGGTAGCCAAGGAATTGAATTTTTTCCTATACCCAGCACCAGAATGTCAAGTGATGGTTGCAAATGGAGGAACTATAAATTGCTCTGGAAAATGCCATAATATCAAGATATCCATGGGGGAATATGTATTTAATATTCCAATGCTTTCCATCCTAATGGGAGGTGTTGATGTTGTACTAGGTGTACAATGGTTTGAATCTTTGGGGACGATAGCTTTTAATTTTCAAGAACTTTTCTTAAAAAATTTTTCGGAAGGAAAGGAAATCGAATTACGGGGTATCACAAGGAAGCTAGCAAAGATAATAATCTCTAATGTCATGAAAAATCTTCTGAAGAAAGAACAAAGAGGCGTAATTGCACAATAATGCACACTAGAAGTTCCAACATCAAAATCATCTATTTCCCCAGATCTCCAAAGAGTCTTGGACAATCATTCCAAGGTGTTTGATACTCCCAAAGGACTCCCACTTATTCATGATCATGATCATGATATTCATTTGATTCCAGGAAGTATTCGTCCAAACATCCGACCTTACAGATATCCTTATGTCCAAAAGAGTGAAATTGAACGTATGATTGCAGAAATGTTAGAGGCTGGTATAATTCAACCTATTCAAAGTTCTTTCTCTGCTCCAGTAGTATTGGTGCACAAGAAGGATGGACCATGGTGCATTTTTCTGGATTATAGGGAGCTCAATAAGCTCACTATTAAAAATAAATTTCCCATTCCTGTGATTGATGAATTACATGGAGCAATTTATTTTACCAAGTTGGATCTTCGTTCAGGATTTCATAAAATTAGAATGAAGACTAAAGATATTCTGAAAACAAAATTTTGATCTCATGAGGGTCATTCTGAATTTTTGGTCATGCCTTTTTGCCTTACCAGTGCACCTTCTACATTTCAAGGGTTTATGAATTCCATTTTCAAACCCTTCCTTAGAAAATTTGTGCTAGTATTTTTTTATGATATACTAATCTACAATAGGTCTTGGAAGGATCATTTTCAATATGTTGACAGGGTGCTCAAATTATTGGAGGAGAAATAACTATATGAAAAAAGATCCAAATGTTTCTTTGGGGTACAAGAGGTGGAATATCTAGGTCATATTGTATCTCATGAGGGTGTTAAGGTAGACCCTAACAAAATTAAAGCCATTAAGGAATGGAAAGTCCCCACAACCATAAAGCAGTTGCACGTGTTAGAACCTATAAATTTTTGACATAGCAAATAGGTGGCTAAAAATGTTTCTGACTCTTCAAGAGAAACATTTCCTTTGTAAATCTCTCATTCTTGAAGCTTCCATGTGCCTTCTATCCTTTAAAGAATCTTCACTGCTGTTTCCATCAAAGAATCTTGCTGATTGGTGAAGAAAACTGCTGTCAAAGAGGCCTCCATTTTCTTCCTTTTCAATCCCTTCAAAAACCCTCCATCTCATCAAAATCCCCTTTTTAAACCATGTACTGCCCTTTATTTGGTTTAAAGATGCCTCTTTTCATTTACTGGAACCCCTCATTTGGCTTAAAAAACCTTGTTTTTAGGCCTAAAATCACCCTTTTAACACTTTAGGGCTTAAGCCCCTTTCGGCTTATCCCTTAACCCTTTATTCTCCATATAACCTAGAGCTGCGACCAAGCGCTAAGGCCTAATCATAAATCACAGTCAGAGGTTTCTATTAACGAATTTTCCTTCGTTCTTCCAAAAATCCCCAATGCAATGAACCCATCTCCCCCGCTCCCTCGTCTAATCTCAACCATTCGATTGTAGAATCCAACGATCAGGATTAAACCAATTCTCCACCCATGAACCCTCTCCATTACCACTCCGATTGAGTATTTACCGTCGATCTTACTCCCAGATCCAACAGCCAGTGCTTAATCGCATCGCGCAAAGTCTTAAGTGCCATCCCCTTTTCTCCTCTGATTTGTGATCCCCGATCCAATCCTGACAGTCCATTCTAAAGATCTGACGGTCCACAATGAACCCGATGGCTCACCTCTGCCCCATGCATCTTTCCACATCGCGCTTTCATTCCCACCGTCATATCTCCCCACCCTCCATCCAACGGCTGAGGTACATATCACGTTATTTTAGTGTCCGGGCTTTAACATTTTAAAATCGTTCAATATAAGTGGTTTTGAGAATCCATGTGGTGCGTGATGAGTGGAATCGTGTGATTTTTGTGAAAACCATTTACCACCCTCAGCCTTGCATGAAAACCACTACCGGTTTTTCGCTTACCGCCCTCTGCAGCTTAACTTCCCTTTTAATCGTAGCCATTGATTGATCTGATCTGACGACCTACATTATATCATAACCCGTCCATTTGTTATTCACCCAATCTTTCAAGTGACTCCACCGAAAGATCTTGACCGTCGATTATTCTAATCCAACAGCCCACATTATATCGCATTTCCATTTCACTCTCCATTCATTGCCCTCCCAAATGACTTCATTAACCGAGATCCATCATTGATCATCCTGATCTAATGGTCCACATTTATGCTCACGCCCAAAACTCCAAAACACCTGGTTAGCTACTCTGCTAGTGTTTTTCCCCATTTTTTGCTATAATCACTTCCTTCCTCACTGCTCCTCTGCCACCCCGAAACCTCTGCAGCAGTCTAAACCCAGCCTGCAGGATTTCATAACATTTTCTCGTATGTTTGTAGGTTTTTTCATGGCCGATGAAGGAATTAGTGTTTTTTTTATAGTCATAGAGGTGACACACAGGCTCATATGGCAGTCTCAGGACTAGAGAAAAAAGTCAAAAGGACCAGAACCATAGGGCGAGGGTGTGTCAATCAACAAATCATATTCCATGAACCATCAGTGACCCTCCAGCTCAGCGAAATCCTCCACCTGTATACAAAACACTCATAAAATATGATGATCACCTTCCCAGTGGCAGGATACACACCATAGAAGACCAGCATAAGTACATAGGCATTTCGAGCAATCAGTAAAGGAAAAGCATAAATAGAGCTAATGCAGGTTTAAGTACAAAAGAGACAGAGCAGTTAGTGATGCGGAACGATGATTGACACAGACATGACCTTTACCCATGCACACAAGTCTGCCAAGCAGTTATTGCACTAGGGAAGCTACTAAAAATTATCAGAGGTAGTTATTTGGAAGTATGGGAGTCCTCATAGCCCATTCTTCACTTAATTCACACAGAGAATATGATAGTACCTCTCCAGATGATTTTATTTTCAAGGACATCCTGTGGGTGGTTTCTATCATATCAATATGGTCTCAAACGAGCTGCAAAGTTATTGATCCTGTCTAGAATTCAAAGAAATGTTTAAGGCACAGAATGGAGCATTCAAAATATCTTTCACTATCTTTGATGTTCATTAAAAATTTCTTCACCTACTTTTATCATTTTCTCTATAAAGACTCTTCGAAGTCTCATTGTGAAAGGTTGGAATTTTGTGATTTATAAAGTAATACATATTGCTGCTTTGAAGAAGCTTTGATGTTCTGAAAGAATGTGAATATCTGTGTTATTTCTGTTGATGAAGGAGGCAGGACCATTGGATCCCTGAGACTGGTTTCGGTGAAGTACTTATTGTTAATGTTATTTCTTGTTTTTCCACTGTGTTCCATCATGCTTTGCTCACAGTAGGATAAAAAGTTTAGGTAGAGAAATGTATCTTAGAAGCACCTCTGACCTGTTTATCCTTCACTGTTTATATGTTTTCTGCTATTGTATGTGATAGGGTAGTCTAGTAGCTCTCTTTCCATTCAGTTTGTTTTATTTCGAAAATGGTCATCTCAGTTGTGCTAAAGACTATCTAGGTGTTCCCTCTTTCTTTGCCACTGAATGTTGTATCTGAAATCTCCCTTTGATTATTAATAGTTGTATTTTGACAAAGAGGCTTGTTTCAATCATACCCTATGTTCATTATTGTAACTGTTGTGTTAAAGGTCCCTATAATTGCAGTCTTATATGTCTAAGGCATTCCCTCTTCTTTGAATACAATTGTATGTATTTGTTGGTTAAACTCTCAAAGGTGAACTTATAGGAGGAAATAGGGCGTTCCTCGAATCCTATAATTCATTTAGAAGGTTTAGTCTACATTTCTCCTTTCTTTGAGTGTTTATATTAATTAATTCCAAAGTAGTGAGCTTATTGGAGGAAATAGGGTGTTCCCTGAATCCTTTAAGTCATTGTGAAAGGGTTTAGTTTGTTTTTCACTCTTAGTTCTTAATGTTCATCCCATCTCACCTATATTATTCAACAGATTCTAGACCAAGTTAGATTTTCCCTCTGGTTTCCCTTCCTTCTCAGTTAGAACAATTTGGAATTTCACATGACTCCATTGGCCAATGGCTTGCAGATTCCCATGCTCTATCTTTACCACATGAAACACATTTTTCCAACCAAACAAAAAAACAAACAAACCCTTGTGCCCTATAACTAGCCTAAGACCTTAAATTGAACTTTAAAGATGCATTTTTCCTAACCTTTATAGAGAGATCCCTCTCTGGATCTAGGAGGGCTAGATCTTGAGATCCCAAAGTGGTTTGATGTTGTCTTATCTTTTGGTCTTCCCAATCTGTCCAAAACATAGGAACCCAAACATAATGGCGACTCCACTGGGGAGTTCTGAGTGAGTTTCATCTTACATATCCTTAGGACCTCAGAAGACCCAAAATCTCTGTTTAGATTGGTATTCAATTGTTGATGGTGGACAACAGTTTGCTTCAAACATTCAAATTCATCCACCTGGCGACTCCACACTCCATAACCCTCAAAGACCAAATGACTCCACTGGTAGAAGACCCTGAACTCGTTGAGAAGATACAATGACCTTTACTTACAAACATGGATCCAAATATGGACAGAGAAGCAAAGCTAAATGCTTTGTTAGATAGAATGACAAGACTAATGCACATATTTGGTGAAAAAATAGTGGAGAGGTATGAGGCTAACCTAAATTTTGATTATCCAGAGCAGCCCATGTTTTTTCCAGAACAATATCAAACTCAAGACCTAGACAATGAGCAAGACATGTATGATGCTCAAGAATCTATAGAAAATGAAGAGGAAGGTGATTAAGAAATTCCTGATTGCTTGCCTATATCTTGTACTATGCTGATAAGAGAATTGCATGACCAAATTGAAAAAGCTAAAAGGGAGCGCTGCTTTGAGGAAATGAGTAACCACTTAGAGGATGCAGAATATGATGGGGAAGGAGAACCAACACATATAGGAACTCCTCCTCTAGATGATAACTCATCTCATATTTCATAAGAAGAGTGGCATCCTGATCAAATAGAAGAAACAACTCATGAGCCTTGTATTCTAGCTGAGTATCCCCATGATCATGAGGATTTTTTTGAAACAGAAAAAGATTAGGAAACATCAGAAAATCCTCAAGGTTTCCCTGCAAGCACAACTGAAGATATCTTAGAAGAGGCTCAAGAAGACATCTAGCCTCCATATCAGCTAACAAAAGAGAAAAAGGACCGTTGTTCCTCTGTCCATGTTGAAAAAGACATCCCTCTTTTGACAGAAGAAGAAATTAATCAAATATTAAACCAGCAGTCTGCCTCTGAATTTTTTTATAGAGAAAACACTCTTGCCCATTCATCTACTGAGCTTGGTTGTACAGATCCAAAAATTTCCCCTGTAAATAAGAATGAAGAAAGACTTGCTGATAATCCAGTATGTCTGATTGGTAGCATTACTTACTACAATGATTTTCCTAGTTTTTATTTTTCTGATGATGATGTTTTCCAAACAGAAGTTGATCTTGAAAAGCCATCATTAACAGATTTGTGGGAGGAAAGTTAGTTCCATCAGCTTCAAGAAAGTAATGAGCCAAGGCAGGCTATTTATGATACTGATGAGGAGAGTTATGAAAGTCTAGTAACAGATGAAGATTCATTGAATTTTCACTCTGTTACACCTCTAATCATCAGTGATATTTTTCATGTGATTGGAGATCAAAGGCCTTCCATCTCACAGGGTGAAGAGAAAAATAAGCAAGAAATTTTTGAACAGTTTGAAACCAAAGAGCCTTCTCTTGAAAAAGAGGAAGCAATAGAACAAACCCCTGCTCAAGAATATAGTAATATTTTCATAGAGCTCAGCCCACCAAATCAGAGGATCTCAGAGCAACAAGAGGACAACACTACAATATATGATGAGTCCTCTAGTTTAGAAAACAATGAGCATGAGGAAGATTTTCCTTCATAAAAGAATATTTTTCTTGATCCAGTGGAAGAGGAAGCAATCATGGTTGAAAAATGGTTGTTAAATACTCACAACTAGATATTATTTCGAGATCCTTATGCTCATTTCCTGCAGACATTTAGAGAAGGATCAAAGGTCATCAAGAGAAGCTTGTTGCAGGTAACAAGAAATATTTAAAAGTTGTTGTTAAAAAACAAAGAGAATGGGAGTGGCCCTGCCTATCCAGCATGCTCAAAGAGATGAGGAGAAAAGACCAGTCATGGGATCATTTGACTGACTGGATGTATTGGAAAGGAGTTTTTGTCAGCTAGACATGTAAATATTTCAAGTTAGAGTAGGATAGGTAGGAAATCTCAATAAAGCTCAGCCTCTGAGCATTTAGTTGTTGTTTTTAATTTCTGCAAAGTTTCAGTTCATGTGCAACTTGCATTTATGCCATGGACCCACAGCAGACCAGAAAGTCTAATCCTGGTTTGTATGTGTTTAAATTTCTGTTTTAGAATGTAGAAAAAGAAATCTACTAGATAGTTTAATGCTGATAGATATTAGTTTAGATAGATAAGATATGAGGTCAACTATTTAATCTGGTCTCATGGAGTAATAGGGGTAGTAGTAGATAGGTTTATTTTCTTGTTTGAAAAAAATGATGATGTGAAGGGAAAGAGATGTGTCAAGTACCAGGCTTCTGGCATGTTGGGGTTCCCATGTTTTGGTCAAATTGGCAAGACCGAAATATGAGACAACATCAGAACCACTTTCAGACGTCGGGATCTAGCCCTCCTGGGTCTAGAGAGGGATCTCTCTATGTGAGAAAATGTTTTATGTCTATGAAGCTCGAAGTTTAAGATGTTAGGCTAGTTAATAGGCTCGGGGTTTGTTTGTTTGATTGTTTGTTTTGGTTGTTGGTCATCAGGAAAGAAGGATTTCAGTGAAAGACAAGAATGAGCAAAGAGGTATAAGGCAGAGGTGAATTATTCCAGGAAATATTCAAAACCATTGGGCAATGGAGTCAGGAAAGGATTTACTTACTACTCAATAGGCAGCCTTTCAATTGGGCTAGTCATCTGAAACATAGGATATTCAAGATGAGTCTATGATATGGAAAGGTAGGAGGGAGGAGGTAACACAGATTTCAGGGCACAAATTTAAATATCATCTGGTCACACAAGGATCCTAGTGGACAGGGCTAACTCTAATCCCCAGTGTTCCCAAATCTTCCAACTAAATCTATAACAAGAAACATCTAAAAACTGAATTCATTTAATTCATATATCAGAGAGTAGGTAATAACATCCACTACACTGGTTAAACCAACTGAAATCATTTCTTAGATAATATATTCAGAAGAGAAACATTAATGACAAGGAGAGCAGGAACATAGGGTACCTAACAAGGGTAAATCCTATGCCAATATACTGATGCAAGCCAGTAGAAACGAAATGAAATGAATGTAAACACAAAGACAGTAAAACATCACCACTGCTTTATATTAGGATCCAAAGAAATGTGCTTGTCATATTAAATAGAAATACCAATCGAGTACAACATTGCCAATAGCTGAATACTCAGTCTGAAAACATCTCCTTCAACCCATCTTACAATATTTACACAGAGACTGTGTCTCAAAAGAAACTACTTGCATTTCTTTGATAACTGATAAACAACCATTACAATGAGCTCTTCATGAATTTATAGCTCCGGAGGAGCAGAGGGGGTTATGTGGAGAACTAAATGCAGTATTAAACTTATGAAAATAAAGAGGGCCGAAGCCCATTCTGTATAAATCCTGTGCATTATTCTCTGGTGTTCTTTGGGTGAATGAATGATCTTCTTCAGACTGGGGATCACTCTGATACGACTCTGATGTGTTCTGACTGCAGTACTGTGTGGTGCTATTGGTGAATAAACAAAAGATAAATAAATGGTAAAGAAATCAGCCATACTGATGAAGTAAATGCTCTGATAGTACTGGGGCTGTTTCATGGTAGAAAATCTCTCCAGAACATGGCATAGATTGAATGTTGCATGGGTGCTCCGTCCTTCATGGAGGGAAAAACATTCTGCTGCTGTATGAACCCCTGATATACATTGATTTTTGCATGTTGTACCTTTGCATAATATATGGGATCATTGATCTGGTGCTTTGCCTCTAAGTTGTTGTATTAAAACTCAAAACCCTCAATTCTGAATGTTGGAATCCTTCATCATAAGCTGGCTTTTCTTCACTGCTCCGTAAATGTCTTGATCTGCAAAATCTGGGCTTTAACGGCGCCGGATAGATTTCTTGCGAAGATTAAACTATCCTTGGGTAATATTCATGATGCCGCTACCATCTCCGGGCATTACTATTGTAGTACCAGCTTCCAGATTTATTTCTGTCTGCACGGCACGCCGTTGAAGTGGTACATGAGAACCATGGCGTTTTTCCGCCTCTGATAGCCCTGCAAAAACATGAAACTAGTTATGAAATCTATGGATGGGGGCAGATGATGTGGATGATAGTGGGACTGCAGAGAAATGGCGGAAAATTCTGTGGAATGGTGGAGAACAGAGATGGCGCAGGTTGGCAGAATGTGGGGGAGATTTAAATTAAAACCTTAATAAACCTGACCTATGAAAAAATATATGAAACATGAGGGCGACTGTACAGTAGGACACGTGGAGGTGACGTGGCGGGACCGGGTGATGATGGAAGAGTCAACAGCGGGAAGACCAAACTCGGCCGTCGGATCTCAGAGGAGATCGACGGTCGAACACACAGTGGAGGGCGATGAATTTTGGGCCAGGAGCATGGAGACCATGGGTTAAACCCTGCTCAGCTTCGTCAAGTGATGATCGTTGGATGAGCGAGGGCAGATTTGACAGCTGATGTGAATATCACTATGCGTCCTATACCGAACAATAATGCGCGATGGGAAAGTGGTTTTGAAACCATACAGGAGCCACGCGTCGAAAGGTGTATGGAATCCCTGGCCAATGAGGGAATACCTCCTATCGCCCGAAGGTGGTGCAATGAAAACCAAGCTGTTTTATGGCATGGTGCGCGGTGGGGACCACAGTGGCGGACGTCCTCCGAACCGTTGATTTGGTGGTGAATGGACAACGATGGCGCGATTGGTGGTTTGAACGGGTGAATCACAAGCGCTGTGGGTTTTGACGATCGTCGACCGATCTATATGGATCAACAGTTGAGAAAGCACTCGATAAACATATGGGAAAAGCGCCTTCGGGGCTAGCGCTTTAGTTACAACGCTGGGTTATATGGAGAGAAAGGTTACGGGGCTAGCGGAGAAGGGGCTGAGGCCTATTATATGGTCCGAAAGTGGGTTTTTTACCCTTTTTAATGCATTTTGAGGCCTGAGGAGGGTAATGATAGAGAGATATAGGGGAATTTTGAGGAAACAAAGGGTAAGGGTGGGACTTGATGTAGATTTTGGAGGAATTTAGGAGGTTGATGGGGATATTAGGGGGAACACAAGGGGATTTAGAAGAAGGGGAAAAAAGGATAGAATGGGGGAAAAATGCAGGGATACGAGGGGCGAAATAAAGCCTTTTGGAGCATAATTATTTATCAGCAAGGATTATTGACATAAATCAGCAGATGGAAATAGTCACAAGGTAGGGAACTTGGCAAGGCTGCAAGGATGATGTGTTTTCAAGGGAAATGCATTCCTTGCAGGCTTATAGAACAAACTAGCCCCTCGCTTGCTAGTTAAGAAATTTATAAGCGGCTAACAGTGGCTCCACATGGGGATGGCTTCTTCTTGAAGGAGTCAAGAATTCAGAGAATAGATCTTTGGAGTAGGCCAGTGGTCTACTGCTTGGCACACCCCTTTCTTTCTTTGATCAGCTGCCACAATATGAAAACATTACATCAGCAGAAAAACTTTCTCCAACAAACTACCTAACCACACTACAGTCCTAACATTTTCTCTTCTTCTAGAGTGCATTTGAGCTAGCAAACCCTTTACATATTTTTATTTTTTACAAACAGGAAAATAAACCTATTCTATTCCTACACTTATTACTCCATGAGACTAGATTAGGCTGTTGGTCTCATATGTTTCTCTACCTATTCTAATATCTGCTGGGATTAAACTGTCCAGCAGATTTCTTCTCTATATTCTACGACATAAATTGAAAAATATTCAAGCCAGGATTAGACTGTCTGACTTGCTATGAGTCCAAGGCATAAAGACAGTTGCACATGGACAGAATTTGTAGGAAACTGAAAACAAAACTGTGAAGGCTTGGGATCTGAAACTTGAAAAATCCTTCTTCTCTTTGTGACTCAAGTTTTGAGCATGTCAAAGTCCTTCTTTTCTTCATCTCAGCTCTGGTTTTGGGCATGTTAGAGCTGATTCTTCTTTCTTCTTTGCTGGTCCAGATTTTGGGCATGTTAGGACCAGCTGCTTTACTTGCTTTGGCTCACGTTTTGAGCTTATTAGAGCCAATATTTTTCACATTAGAGGTTCATGTTTTAAGCATGTCTGAACCTCTCCTTTTCCTCTATTTTTTGAAACATTTTTTTCTTTTTCATTGAAAATAAAAATTACAATGGTATGTACAATGGAAATGGAGTCTAGAAATTGTAAATTAGTAGAAGTAATGTTTGAGCATCCTGCCATTGACAGGACCCCCAACCAACTCAGTGCCATCTAATTCTTGTAAGAAGAAAGCATTGGGACCCACAGTGGCCTGGATGAGGTATGGACCTTTCCACAAACTTTCAAATTTGTTGTGCTTTCCTTTATCCTCTCTTCTCGAATCCCACTTCAGAACCTTGTCTCCAACTTTGAAATCGGCAGCTTTGGTTCTTTTGTCAAACAATTTCTTTATATTCTCCTGAACTTTCACTGCTCTGTTGTAGACCTCTTCCCTTGTTTGCTGAAGATGGATTGTTTGGTTTATTCTCCTCACCATACTATCTTCTTCTGTTTGGACCTGCTGGAACAGCTTGATCACTGGTATCCCAAGGCTGGTAGGGAACACTGCTTTTGTTCCATAGACAAGCTGAAATGGTGACATGCCAATGGACTTCTTTGTTGTAAGCGTGTCAGCCCACAAAGCATGTACTAGCTTGTTATGCCATGAATTTTTGTTCCCTTCCTAAAGCTTTTTGATGATGATCACCAGGCTCTTGTTTGATGATTTAGCTAATCCATTACCTTGGGGGTAATAGGTAGTTGAATGACCAAGTGCTATTTGATACCTGTGAAAAAAATCAACCATCTTCCTGGATCCGAAAGCAGTAGCAATGTCAGTTATTATTTTCCTTGGGCAGCCAAACCGAGAGAGGATATGACCTTCTAGGAAACTAATGATGACTGAATCTATGGAATTCCTAGTGGGTATGGCCTCTATCTACTTAGTGAAATAGTATGTGGTTGTTAGGATTGATTTGTGTCGAGCAGAAGAAGCAGGGTGAATCTCCCCTATAAAATCTAGGCCCCATTGCAAAAAGGGACCCTCAACAGTGATGGGTTGTAGGGGTAAAGGGAGGAGTTTTGTTTTGCCTACAAATATCTGGCATTTGTGGCAGGAAACTATCATTTTATGGACATCATTGAAGAGTGTGGGCCAATAGTAACTAGATCTGAGTATTTTGTTTGCAGTGGCTTTCCAACTCAGGTGGCCTCCACATTCTCTAGCATGGAATTCTTGTTTAACCCTCTCTGCCTCATTTTCGGCAAAAATTTAAGCAATAGGCCATTGGGATTCTTCCAGTATAAGTTTTCATTCAAAATGCAGTAATTTATGGCTTTTAGCTTTAAGAATCTGGCCTTGGTATTTGATAGCTCGGGAGGGGAATTGAGGTGTGTAAGCACATATAAAATGTCAGAATACCACGGAGAGCTCTGAAATTTTTCCTCGACAGTGGGATCATGCAATTCTTTTTGCTCATCCAAGGTATTTATCATGTTGATGTCTAGGGCTTGTAAGTTTGATTCAGCCATTAATTTAGCTAAGCCCTGACCTTTAATCAGTTTGGTGGGTTTTATCTCAAGGTCGTACTCTAAGATCATAGCTATCCACTTGCACCTTTTCCCATCTAGGTCCTGGGACAGGATGTCTTTGACTATAATGTTCAGCACATAAGCCATGGTGTGAGAATGCAATATGTACACCCTGAAGTCTTTCAAGGCCTTAATCAGAGCATAGGCTTGTTTCTCCATGATGTTGTATTTCAAGGGTGCATCTCTGAGTGCTTTGCTAAAGAAGGCAATTGGCTGCTCCATTCCCTCTGTGTTTTTCTGCAGCAAGACTGTAGCCACTGTATGCTCAGAGGCGAATGAAAATATCAAGAAATATTTGGATAAATCTGTGCTGATTAGGATGGGAGCTTGGGTAAGTGTAATTTTCACTGATTCAAAATATTGTTTGGCTCTGAAAATCCATTTAACTCCTTCACCTTTCTTCAGCATGTTAGTCATGTTCCTAAGGTGTTCAGCCAGATTTGGAATAAACCTCCTAAGGAAGTTAATCTTCCCAATGAAAGACTGTAATTCCTTGATGTTTCTGGGGTGCGTGATCTGTAGTATTCCCTGAACTCACTGTGGGTCTATCTTGATTCCCTTCTCGGATATAATGTGGCCAAGAAGCTTACCTTCTTGTAGCCCAAAAACAGTATTTTTTGGATTCAGGGACAGAAAAAACCTTCTACACTTTTCGAATACTTTCCTCAGATGTTTCAAGTGTTCTTCTTCAGTCTTAGACAAGACTGTTATGTCATCTAAGTAGATAACAATGAAGTGCCCTATCTCATTTGAAAAATCTATGTCCATCGCTCTTTGGAAGGTGGCTCCAGCGTTCATCAATCCAAAAGGCATCTTCACATACATGAAGGTACCCCATGGAGTGGTAAAGGCTGTCTTGAGTTGATCTTCTAGGATTACTAAGACTTGGTTATATCCGGAGAAACCATCCAGCAAGGAGATCCCTCTAGAGCCTACTACCCTCTGCAGAATATGTTCCATTTTAGACAAACGGTAATTGTCTTTGAGTGAGGCTCTATTAAGATTCCTGAAGTCTATACACAGCCTGATTTCCCATGTTTTCTTCCTCACAGCCACTAAGTTTGATACCCAATCAGAGAACCTCACAGGCTCAATTATACCTGCTTCATACATTTTCTTAATCTTCTTCTCTACTGTAGGTAGTTGTTTAGGATTGATCCTACGAAGCTTTTGTCTGAAGGGCTTCTGATTTTCTTTCAGGGGTATTTTGTGTCATAGGCCTTTAAGTCTTCATAACTCCATGCAAACACGTCGATGAATTCCTTAAAAAGGTCAATATATTTTTTCTTCATGTCCGCAGGTAAAGACTTATCCAGTTTAATCGTTTTGGGCTTATCTTTAGTGCCTATGTTGCATTCTTCCACATCAGAGTCTGCATGTTCTATAGTGGGCTTTTTTCCAGATCATCAAAGTCAAATAGGTCCTCTAAGGGTGCCAGGCCTCTGGGTATATTCTTATCTTTGGCCTGCAGCACTTCCATTTCTTCACTATCTACATTTTCACATTTTCTTTCAGAATTTCCAGTATTTTCATATACATAGTTAATTTCTATGTTACAGGGTGTTTCTTCCTCATCTGAGGATTCTTAACTTAGGCAGCCGCTGTCAGATTTGGAGTCTGAATCAGAAAATTCAAACTCGTTTCTGCCTATCAGGAAATCTTTGATCTTTTTATCACCTTCAAAAACCTGCCAATATTTTTCGTTGTCTGGCACAACAGGTCTGAATTTGGTCTAAATGATCAAGTGTTGATCAATGGGAGTCTTGGGGTAGGAACTGGCTAGGAAAGCTAATCCGTTTGCAATGAAATTTTGACCTCTAGGAACGAACACTAATCTATATTCAACAAACGTTTTTAGTAGATCCATAGTGTCATTCCTATATGCTCTCAACCTAGGATGTTTCACTGTGTATTCTCCATTCACCTGTTTTATCACTAGCTCAGAATCTCCCTGCACAGCTATCTTACGGGCCCCCAATTTCCTTAACAGATTTAAACCCAGGATTAGAGCCTCATATTCTGCAACATTATTCGTACATTTGGAATGCAGATTACATGCATGACTTTCCGCGTAATCATTTTATGTATTGTGTAACCATATCCCCGCTCCGACAGTTCTCTTGGTGCATGACCCATCGAAATTCATCACCCATAGGGGTTCAATCTTGGTTTCAGTATCATTCTTTTCCCTGTGGCTGGTTTCGCCATTATATTTCTCTATAGGCTCTGTGCTAGGCTGCGGATTGCCTTGTTCCTCATGAAATGTATGAGTTTCAGGGGTCTGGACAGGTGGCTGTTTACGCTTTGTTTCTTGTTCATTCGGAGTCAGGTCTCCACTGCATATCCTACAGGTTTCGTTGCGGTTTTCTTCTTTGTTGTCCTCTAAATCTAGAGTAGCCATTATGTTAAAATCCATGGCCTCTTCCTCTCCGTTTTTATTTCTGTTTTGGGATCCTGATCCTTTTGAGGATTCATCATTACAAAAGATGAAGGATTCAAGGTCTATATGTACAGAATAAACAGGTGAATTTTCTGGTTTTTCGGGGCTACTGACTAGGAATTTCATCTGTGTCTCCCGATACAATTTTCTGAGTTGGCCAAAGATCGGGATTGTGGCATATGAGCCATCCATATGCATTGTACCCTGTAGCTTGACTCCCCATGATCTTGATAGTAGCATGCCATACTTGGGTGGGACATCGGCCACCACCACATCCATGACCATACATTTCACTGGGATCTGGGTCAAACTCACACATAGATCTTTAATCAGGCCTAAGAATTTTACTCTGCTAGATTCAAATGAGTATAAGTCTTTGTAGGGATGATTTATCTCTAGGCCTAACCTCTCCATGAATACCTTAGGCATTAGGTTGTGAGATGCTCCAGAATCATGCATTGCATTATGTAGGATCTTGTCATGAATGTTGAGACTGATATAGAAAGGTGGAACAACCCCTTCCTGAAACTTCCCCTCTATCTTAGGTCCAAACAGGAGGGCGGGTTTATCATCATTTAGATTTACAGTTTCCCCACTCTCGCTTGGGTTCAAAGCTTTCAAAATCTGGCCTTTATATACATCTTGAGTGTCCAGCTCAGAAAGTGGGACAAAGATTTTAATTCTTGCAATCTCACTTTCCAAATTGAAATCAGACTGACTCTTGGGAATTCTCAACTCTGTTCTATTTGCCACTGCTTTAGTGGCTGAATCAGTGGGTTGACTCTCACTATGTATAGGTTTTGAGGCTATTTTATCAGGAGCACTAACTGCAATGCTAGTGCTACTAGTTGGTTGGTTTTGTTTATCACTTTTTTGGTTGTCTTTTTCTTTGTTTTTTCCAAAACTTTCAGCTGATGGTTTGCTACTTTCAGTAGTTTCTTTAGAAGATTTCTCAGGTCTCTTCTTGATGGTTACCTCAAAAGCCTTTGGTTTGGCAGTTTACTGGCTATTTTTACTCCTAAGTTCATATTGTTCTCTGACCTGCATCATGGCATTTTCAAATCCTAATTTGTAATCTTTGGATTCCAACCATTTCTCCTCCCAACCAGAGGGTGAAGGTTGGTCTTCTTCTAAGTAACAGTTATGGATTGAATCTTCTATTTCAAACATGTTTATTGTGTTTCCATCAAACTCTTCTATGATCCCCTCATGTTCATCAAGAAAATTCTCTTGGAATGGTGGAATAACTTGCTGGTCTGATTCTCTTTGTCTGTTGGGAGTGTTATTGTTTATTCTAAAGTTTTGGTTCTGGTTTTGGTTTCTATTTTGGTTACTAACTATGACAACCATCTTTTCCATCATTTTTTGTAACCTTTCCACTTTTTTAGACAATTTATCATAATTTTGGTCAGATGTGGAAGCTACATTGTCATTTCTGTATGTTACCCTTCTCTCAGATTTCAGTCTTGCTCTTTTTTCAATCAGTTTGGCTTCTATATTCAATGCTCCTTTCTGCATGTCCTCCAGTGTGTTGTATTCCTTATCCCTAAGCTCATAGGCCATGTTAGCATCAAAGCCTTCAGGGTATTTTGCTAGGACCATGCCTTGTGGAGGTTTCATATGTGGAGGGAGAGCATTACAAATGATGTTGAACCTTGTTGTGTAATCGTGAACACTCTCTCCTACGCTTATTTTAAGGGTCATGGATTCTGCTAGGAGTTGGCGAGGGTTTGCCCTAGCTTCCCATTTGTTTATGAAAGTCTGATATAGAGCCGGAAGATCATTAATGCTACCCGGAGGTAGGCCTTTAAACCATTTCTTCACATCACCCCCTAAGCTCTAGGAAAATATTCTCATTTTGACTGTATCATCATCTATTTCCATGTAGACAAAAGAATCTTCCATCTTATCTACATGTTTTTGGGCTGTGATGGACTCTTTTGCAGTGAAGTGTGGGATTTTTGACTGATAATCATTCGGTAAGGGTAATAGAGGCTGAGGTAAGACCAAAGGTGCATACCAAGCTGCCATGGTGGTGTTTTGATGAGGTAAAGGGGCTTGGGCAGCAGGTATATGGATGACAGGGACGTTATGACCACTAGAAGACTGATGAGAAGACCTAGGATGACTGAGCCCCAAGTTTTGTATGAAATGTATATCAGGAGGTGTAGATGGAGGGGTCTGTCTGTTCCTAAGGTGTCGACCACTTTGCTGTGGTGAATCAAGAAGCTCAGGGTCTGGCTGGTCTATGCTACTGAATGACCTAGTTCTAGGTAGGCTGTTAGGTAGGTATAGGTCAAGGTGAAAGTGTGATAGGGCTGAAATATCTTCTGGTGCAGAATGAGCTCTATAGATGTGATTAGAAATAGTTTATCTTTTAGTTGTATGGGCTCCCTTAAGGATACTCCCAGGATTGTCAACTATTTCAGATGGGTCGAGGTTAGGGTAAGCTCTTGTATGAATGGTTCTAGAAGCCAGAATGTTGTTTTCTGACCAAGCAGCTTAACCCTACTTGTTACTTCTACTGCGGTTGATGTTGTGATGAATATTGGTCTCCCAGTGGAGTCTAATGTGAACCAAGATAATCAACAGGCCTACTGATCACCAGTGGAGTCTTTGAAGCATTTATGGAATATTGGAGTCGCCAGGCGGAGGGTTTAGGATGTTTTTTGGAGGGTACACTGTCCACCACAGTGCTCTTGAGATGTCCCTTTTCAAGGATATCTTCAAACACAACAAACTCTAACCAGAGATTGACTGGGAGGGCATTTACTAGATATCTCATCTCTGAAAGAGTGTGAGATTCGGAGGCTACTTGGCCCTTTCCAAACTCTATCCAAGAGTATGGGAAAAAGACAACAAATGGTATAGATGTTGATGTGAGAATACGACTATTTAACTACCAACCTAACCAGAGATTTTAGGTTTTCAGAGGCTTATGATATAGTAAGGTGAGGAAAACTCAGAAACTCCCCAGTGGAGTCGCCATTATGTTGGGGTTCCCATGTTTTGGCCAGATTGGCAAGACCAAAAGATGAGACAACATCAGAACCACTTTTAGACCTCAAGATCTAGCCCTCCTAGGTCCAGAGAGGGATCTCTCTATGTGAGAAAAGGTTTTATGTCTATGAAGCTCGAAGTTTAAGATGTTAGGCTAGTTACTAGGTTCGGGGTTTGTTTGTTTTATTGTTTGTTTTGGTTGCTGGTCATCAGGAAAGAAGGATTTCAGTGAAATACAAGAATGATCAAAGAGGTATAAGGAAGAGGTGAAGTATTCCAGGAAATATTCAAAACCATTGGGCAATGGAGTCAGGAAAGGATTTACTTACTACTTAATAGGCAGGCTTTCAATTGGGCTGGTCATCTGAAACATAGGATATTCAAGATGAGTCTATAATATGGAAAGGTAGGAGGGAGGAGGTAACATATATTTCAAGGCACAAAGTTAAATATCAACTGGTCGCACAAGGATCCTAGTGGACAGGGCTAACTCTAATCCCCAGTGTTCCCAAATCTTCCAACTAAATCTATAACAAGAAACATCTAAGAACTGAATTCATTTAATTCATACATCAGAGAGCAGGAAATAACATCCACTACACTGGTTAAACCAACTGAAATCATTTCTTAGATAATACATTCAGAAGAGAAAAATTAATGGCAAGGAGAATAGGAACATAGGGTACCTAACAAGAGTAAATCCTATGCCAATATTCTGATGCAAGCCAATAGAAACAAAATGAAATGAATGTAAACACAAAGACAGGAAAACATCACCGCTGCTGCAGATCAGGATCCAAACAAATGTGCTTGTCATATTAAATAACAATACCAATCGAGTACAACATTGCCAATAGCTGAATACTCAGTCTGAAAACATCTCCTTCAACCTATATTACAATCTTTACACAGAGACTGTGTCTCAAAAGAAACTACTTGCAGTTCTCTGATAACTGATCAAAAACCATTACAATGAGTTCTTCATGAATTTATAGCTCCGAAGGAGAAGAGGGGGTAGGTGGAGAAATAAATGCAGTATTAAAATTCTGAAAAGAAAGAAGGCCGAAGCCCATTCTGTATAAATCTTGTGCATTAATCTCTGGTGTGCTTTGGGTGAAAGAATGATCTTCTTCAAACTGGGGATCACTCTGATACGACTCTGATGTGTTCTGACTATAGTACTGTGTGGTGCTATTGGTGAATAAACAAAAGATAAAGAAATGATAAATAAATTTTCCATACTGATGAAGTAAATGCTCTGATAGTACTGGGGCTATTTCAGGGTAGAAAATCTCTCCAGAACACGGCATAGATTGAATGTTGCATGGGCACTCTGTCCTTCATGGATGGAAAAACATTCTTCTACTATATGAACCCCTGATATACATTGATTTCTACGTGTTGTACCTTTGCATAATCTATGGGATCATTGATCTGGTCCTTTGCCTCTAAGATGTTGTATTAAAACTCAAAACCCTCAATTCTGAATGCTGGAATCCTTGATCATAAGCTGGCTTTTCTTCACTGCTCTGTAAATGTCTCGATCTACAAAATCTGGGCTTTAATGGTGCCAGATAGATTTCTTGCGAAGATTAAACTATCCTTGGGTAGTATTCATGACGCCGCTACCATCTCCGGGCATTACTATTGTAGTACCAGCTTCCAGATTTAATTCTGTCTGCACGGCACGCCGTTGAAGTGGTACATGAGAACCATGGAATTTTTCTGCCTCTGATAGCCTTGTAAAAACAAGAAACCAGTTAAGAAATCCATGGATGGGGGCGGATGATGTGGATGATAGTGGGACTACGGAGAAATGGCGGAAAATGTTGTGGAATGGTGGAGAACAGAGATGGCACAGGTTGGTGGAATGCGGAGGAGATTTAAATGAAAACCTTAATAAACCCGACCTATGAACAAATATATGAAACAGGAGGGCGACTGTATGGTAGGACACGTGGAGGTGACGTGGCGGGACTGGGTGACAGTGGAAGAGTCAATAGCGGTAAGACCAAACTGGGTCGTTGGATCTCAGAGGAGATCGACGATCGAACACACAGTGGAGGGCGATGAACGGTGGGCCAGGAGCATGGAGACCATGGGTTAAACCCTGCGCATCTTCGTCGAGCGATGATCGTTGGATGAGCGAGGGCAGATCTGACGGCTGACGTGAATATCGCTGCATGTCCTGTACCGAAAAATAACACGCGATGGGCAAGCGGTTTTGAAACCATACAGGAGCCACGCGTCGAAACGTGTATGGAATCACTGGCCGATGAGGGAATACCGCCTACCACCTGAAGGTGGTGCGATGAAAACCAGGTTGTTTTATGGCATGGCGCATGACGGGGACCACAGTGGCGGACGTCCTCCGAACCATTGATCTAGTGGTGAATGGACGGCGATGGCGTGATTGGTGGTTTGAACGGGTGAATCACGAGCACTGCGGGTTTTGACGATCGTCATCCGATCTATATGGATCAACGGTTGAGAAAGAGCCCGATAAACATATGGGACAAGCGCCTTCGGGGCTAGCACTTTGGTCACGGTGCTGGGTTATATGGAGAGAAAGGTTACAGGGCTAGCAGAGAAGGGGCTGAGGCCTATTATATGGTCCGAAAGTGGGTTTTTTACCCTTTTTAATGCATTTTGAGGCCTGAGGAGGGTAACGATAGAGAGATAGAGGGGAATTTTGAGGAAAAAAAGGGTAATGGTGGGACTTGATGTAGATTTTGGAGGAATTTAGGAGGTTGATGGGGATATTAGGGGGAACACAAGGGGATTTAGAAGAAGGGGAAAAAAATTATAGAATGGGGGAAAAATGCAGGGATACGAGGGTCGAAATAAAGCCTTTTGGAACATAATTATTTATCAGCAAGGCTTACTGACTTAAATCAGTAGAGGGAAACAGTCACAAGGTAGGGAACTTGACAAGGCTGCAAGGATGATGTGTTTGCAAGGGAAATGCATTCCTTGCAGGCTTATAGAACAAACTAGCCCCTCGCTTGCTAGTCAAGAAATTTATAAGGGGCTAACATGGCCTACTTCCAAAGATTAGTTTTTGATATTCTTAACACCTTCAAGAAGATGTCATCCCCATTTGGAGCCACTGTTAGCCACCTATAAATTTTTGACATAGAAAACAGGTGGCTAAAAATGTTTCTGACTCTTCAAGAGAAAAATTTCCTTTGTAAATATCTCATTCTTGAAGCCTCCATGTGCCTTCTATCCTTTGAAGAATCTTCACTGTTGTTTCCATTAAAGAATCTTGTTGATTGGTGAAGAAAACTGTTGTCAAAGAGGCCTCCATTTTCTTCCTTTTCAATCCCTTCAAAAACCCTCCATCTCATCAAAATCCCATTTTTAAACCATGTACTTCCCTTTATTTGTTTTAAAGATGCCTCTTTTCATTTACCGGAACCCCTCATTTGGCTTAAAAAACCCTGTTTTTAGGCCTAAAATCACCCTTTTAAAACTTTAGGGCTTAAGCCCCTTTCATCTTAGCCCTTAACCCTTTCTTCTCCATATAACCCGGAGCCATGACCAAGCGCTAACGCCTAATCGTAAATCACAATCGGAGCTTTATATTAATGAATTTTCCTTTGTTCTTCCAAAAATCCCCGATGCGATGAACCGATCTCCCACGCTCCCTTGTCCAATCACGACCGTCCGATCGTAGAATCCAACGATTAGGATTAAACCAATTCTCCTCCCATGACCCCTCTCCATTACCCCTCTGATTGCGTATTGACCATCGATCTTACTCCCAAATCCGACGACCATTGCTTAATCATATCGCGCAAAGTCTTAAGTGCCATCCCCTTTTCTCCTCCGATTTGCGATCCCCGATCCAATGCTGACCGTCCATTCTGAAGATTTGATGGTCCACAATGAACCCGATGGCTCACCTCCACCCCGTGCATCTTTCCACATCATGCTTTCATTCCCACTGTAAGATCTCCTCACCCTCCATCCAACGACCGAGGTACATATCACGTTATTTTAGTGTCCAGGCTTTAACGTTTTAAAATCACATGATATAAGTGGTTTTGAGAATCCACGTGGGTCGAAATGAGTGGAATCGCATGATTTTTGTGAAAACAATTCAGCACCCTTAGCCCTGCACGAAAACCACTGCCAATTTTCCTCTTATCGCCCTCTGCAGCTTAACTTCCCTTTTAATCGTAGTCGTTGATCGATCTGATCTGACGGCCTACATTATATCATAACCTGTCGATTTTTTATTCACCCAATATTTCAAGTGACTCCACCGAAATATCTTGACCGTCGAGTATTCTAATCCAACGGCCCACATTATATCGCATTTCCATTTCACTCTCCATTGATTACCCTCCCAAATGACTTCATTAACCGACCTCTGGCATTGATCATCCTGATCTAACGGTCCACATTTATCCTCGTGCCCAAAACTCCAAAACACCTGGTTAGCTGCTCTGCCAATGTTTTTCCCCCTTTTTCATTGCAATCACTTCCTTCCTCACTGCTCCTCCGCCACCCTAGAACCTCTGTAGTAGTCTAAACCCAGACCGTAGGATTTCATAACATGTTCTCATATGTTTGCAGGTTTTTTCATGGGCAATGAAGGAATTAATGTTTTACATTCATAGAGGTGACACACAAGCCTAGATGGCAGTCTCGGGACCAGGGGACAAAGTCAAAAGGACTAGAACTAGAGGGAGAGGGCGTGTCAATCAACAGATCATATTCCATGAACCATCAGTGACCCTCCAGCTCAGCGAAATCTTCCACCTATATAGAAAACACTCATAAAAGATGATGATCACCTTCCCAGTGGTAGGATACACAGCATAGAAGACCAGCATCATTACATAAGAATTTTGAGAAATTAGCAAAGGAAAAGCATAAACAGAGCTAATGCAGGTTTAAGTACAAAAGAGACAGAGCAGTTAGTGATGCGGAACGATGACTGACACATATATGACCTTTACCCATGCACACAAGTCTTCCAAGCAGTTATTGCACCAGGGAAGCTACTACAAATTGTCAAAGGAGTTTATTTGGAAGTATGGGAGTCCTCATAGCCCATTCTTCACTTAACTCGCACCGAGAAGATGATAGTACCTCTCCAGATGATTTTCTTCTCAAGGACACCCTGCGGGTGGTTGCTGTCATATCAAAATGGTCTCAAACGAGCTGCAAAGTTATTGATCCTGTCTAGAATTCAACGAAATTCTTAAGGCATAGAATGGAGCATTCAAAATATCTTTCACTATCTTTGATTTTCATTAAAACTTTCTTCACCTACTTTTCTCATTTTCTCTATAAAGACTCTTCAAAGTCTCATTGTGAAAGGTTGGCATTTTGTGATTTCTAAAGTAATACATATTACTGCTTTGAAGAAGCTTTGGTGTTCTGAAAGAGTGTGAAGATGTGTGTTATTTCTGTTGATGAAGGAGGCAGGACCATTGGATCCCTGAGCCTGGTTTCGGTGAAGTACTTCTTATTGTTAATGTTATTTCCTATTTTTCCACTTTGTTCCATCATGCTTCGCTCACAGTAGGATAAAAAGTTTAGGTAGAGAAATGTATCTTAGAAGCACCTCTAACCTATTTATCCTTCACTGTTTATATGTTTTCTGATACTGTATGTGACAGGGTAGTCTAGTAGCTCTCTTTACATTCATTTTGTTTTATTTCAGAAATGGTCATTTAAATTGTGCTAAATACTGTCTAGGCGTTCCCTCTTTCTTTGCCACTGAATTTTGTATCTGAAATCTCCCTTTGATTATTAATAGTTGCAGTTTGAAAGAGAGGCTTGTTTCAATCATACCCTATGTTCATTATTGTAAACTTTGTGTTAAAGGTCCCTATAATTGTAGTCTTAGATGTCTAAGGCGTTCCCTCTTCTTTAAATGCAATTTTATGTCTTTGTTGGTTAAACTCTCAAAGGGGAACTTATAGGAGGAATTAGGGCATTCCCCGAATCCTATAATTCATTTAGAAGCTTTAGTCTACATTTCTCCTTTCTTTTAGTGTTTATATTGATTAATTCCAAAGAAGTGAGATTATTGGAGGAAATAGGGCGTTCCCCGAATCCTTTAAGTCATTGCGAAAGGTTTTAGTTTGTTTTTCACTCTTAGTTCTTAATGTTCATCTCATCTCACCTATATTATTCAACAGATCCTAGACCAAGTTAGATTTTCCCTCTGGTTTCCCTTCCTTCTCAGTCAGAACCATTTGGACTTTCACATGACTCCATTGCCCAATGGCTTGTAGAATCCCATGCTCTATCTTTACCACATGAAACACATTTGTCCAACCAAACAAACAAAACAAACAAACCCTTGTGCCCTATAACTAGCCTAAGGCCTTAAATTGAACTTTAAAGATACATTTTTCCTAACCTTTATAGAGAGATCCCTCTTTGGATCTAGGAGGGCTAGATCCTGAGATCTCAAAGTGGTTTGATGTTGTCTTATCTTTTGGTCTTTCTAATCTGGTCAAAACATAGGAACCGCAACAGCACGGATTTCTTGGGTTAACAGGGTATTATCCAAGTTTCTTAAGAATTATGGGAGAATAGCAGCACCTCTAACAAAATTATTGAATAACGATGCATTTCCATGGAATCCTAAAGCAACAAAGGCGTTTGAACATCTTAAAGAGGCAATTTTCCTAGCACCAGTCTTAGTTATGCCAGACTTCAAAAAAACCTTTATTCTGGAATGTGATGCCTCGGGAAATGGAATTGGTGTTGTTTAGTGCAAGAAGGAAGACCCATTTCTTTTGAAAGTCATTCAATAAAAGGAAAGTATTTACAAAAGGCTATTTATGAGAATGAAATGTTGGTAATACTACATGCACTAAAGAAATGGAGACCTTACCTATTGGGCAGACACTTCAAGGTAAAAATTGATCATGATAGTCTTAAACACTTTCTGGAAGAAATACTATCTTCAGAAGAGAAGCAAAAATGGGTCACAAAGATGTTGGGTTATGACATTGAAATCATCTACAAAAAATGGAAGCTAAATGTTGTTGCAGATGCACTCTCAAGAAAGGATGAAGAGGTGGAAGCATTGCTTTTTGCCATTTATATTATCCAACCAGATTGGATAATCAAAGCAAGGGATGAATGGAAGAAGGATGAAGAAGTTTGGACACTCATTCAAAAGTTGCAGCAAGATCCTAGTACATCTGATACATTTAGTTGGAAAATTGATTCCTTATGGTACAAAGATCACTTATATATTTGAAAGAATTCCCAAATAAAACAAAATATTCTTTTGGAATTGCACACTTCTCCTTTAGGAGGACACTCGGGATTTTTAAAAACTTACCACAAGGCGAAGAAAGAATTTTTTTGGGATGGCTTTAAATCTAATATTCAAAATTTTGTGACGGAATGTTTGATTTTCCAGCAAAATAAAGTTGACACAATTAGGACCCTGGGTCTTATACAACCTTTATCCATTCCAAGTCAACGTTGGGAGGAGATTTCAATGGATTTTATCATAGGTTTACCTAAGTCCGAAGGAAGGAGTGTCATCATAGTTGTAGTTGATAGACTTACCAAGTATGCACACTTTTGTGCATTATCTCATCCATTTAAAGCAAGTATAGTTGCTAGTGCATTTATGGAAACAATTCCAAAGCTACATGGAAACCCAAAGATTATTGTAAGTGATAGAGATCCCATTTTTACATGAAATTTTTGGAAGGAATTATTTTCTTGTTCGGGTACTCAAATAGCTCATAGCTCATCTTATCATCCTAAATCCGATGGTCAAACAGTGATAGTGAATAAATGTTTAGAAGGATATCTTCATTGTTTTGTATCTGATAAGCAAGAAAAATGGGTCAAGTGGTTACCTCTCATTGAATGGTGGTATAACACTTCCTTCTATACTGTAGCAAAAATGACCCCATTTATGGCACTTTATGGATATCATCCACCATCCATCACATATTCTTTAAGGGAAAATTATAGGGTTCAAGCAGTGGAGGATCACATCGAGCACCAACAAGAAGTTCTTCAACTCTTAAAGGATAACCTAAATTTGGCACAAAATTGAATGAAACAACAGGTAGATCAACATCGCAGTGAGAGAAGTTTTGATGTGGGAGAATAGGTATTTTTACAGCTACAACCATAAAAACAAATGTCCCTAAAGCAAGATAAGAAGGATAATAAATTATTGCCAAAGTACTATGGTCCTTACAAGGTGTTGAAAAATATTGGTACTATGGCATACAAATTGGATCTTCCTACTTCTTCGTGAGTGCATCCAGTTTTCCATGTTTCATGCTTAAAAAATGTTATAGGGGACAAACTTCCAGTTCAAATAGTATTGCCAGAACTTGATGAGGAAGGACAAACCATATTGGAACCTGAAGCAGTCACAGAAACAAGAACTCGATAACTACGAAATCGATCAATTTCAGAGTATCTTATCAAATGGAAGGACTTACCCACTGAAGATTCTACATGGGAGGATGAGAATTTTATACAGAAGCACTCAGAGCTACTCAAGTGTTGAGGAAAACACTTTTTTGAAGGAGGGGAGCATGTTAGGTCCTTATATTACTAGTATAGTCCCTTATTGTTGTTAGTTTAACCCCCTTATTTTTATTTTTGTACCCTTGTAACCCCCATATTGTTATTATTTTTCCCTTACATTATTATTGTTAAGTCGGCTAGGATTACATTGTGGCCCCATGGACTCCTATATATAGAGAGGAGGTTTTGTCATTTGTATCATCCAATAATTGTTCATTTATGTAATGTATTGGAGGTTGCCCCCTGGAAGTGTCTGATTTCTAAGGCATTGATCTCTCTTTTCTTCTATTTTTGGATCTGGTTTCCTAACATAAACTCCATAACATCTTGCATTTTAATTTTTTTAGTTTGAGGGTGTCGGGGTCTGTAAAAAATTGCTATGTGCGGATTCTGAGCCATTTTTACCCTAGATTTTCACAGGTGATGAGGGTAAGAGTGCATTTTTTGCGTGAAAATTTAGGGTTTCGCGCACCTTAGGCGCGATTTTCTCATATTTGGGTGCACCTTTTGTGTGCCTATGAGAAATAAAGGCATTCCTTCAGCGTACATGTCTGAAAGGCAGGTGTGAAAAAGTCTGAGTCAGCGTTTCGTCCAAATTTTTGGACATTTTGCCTATTTTTTGATGTTTTTATGCTAGTGATGGATTCATGTTTGGATGACAGAATGCTATGGAGGGAGCGAGATTGGCCTGAGCTCCATACTGTATTAGCCAGCTACAGTCAGGCATGCCAACAACAAGCACAATGGGGTATCCTAAAGTTTGTGGAGAACGACCTTCTTCGGTCATAGGACTGACAGTTACGTTACTTGATCAACCATTGGAACATGCAAAAGAATGTGTTTGTGCTATGTGGGACTGACCTTGCTATCCATCCTTAAACAGATATATACTTTGTGACTAGGCTATTGCCTCAAGGTGAGGCATTGCGATATCCACTCCCTTCTGGGAGGGTGGATTTTGAGAGGTTTCGGGCGCATCACTATGGCAGGGCGCCCCTTACGGAGGGGTGCATAGCCATTACCTTGGTGACAGAATTGGCTGAGTGGTGCGCGTTGGTGGCTATCGTGTGACTCGCAGGGTCATTGGCTCCACATCGAGCAATGGGCCTGTAGGTTGGAGTGTTGTGCCAACTGAGAGTCAAGCACTTTTTCCACTTTGCCCATTTCTGCTATGACGATATGATGGCAAAACATTTCAAGGTTTGAGATGGATAGAATTTGTTTGCATATGCCAGTATTTTATGCAACATCATGTACAAGCGGGTGGTTCCATTGAGACCAATGGTGGTGGTGCCTGTTGGGGGGCCACGGGAGCCTCACATGAGGAGGTGGGCTTCTGTGATGCTGATAGGAGGTGGGCGTAGGGTTGGGCATTACTGGAATGCCATGACGAAGGGCTGGTTTGATGCCAACCCCCAGATGTTTCTACCATTCCCATATGTAGGGTGGACTTTTGGGGGGATCTAGATATGGGTCTCCCTCCTGGCTATGCTTGGGGGCCACCAGGTATGCTTTTCTGTTTTCTACATTTATTTGAGTATATATGTGTTTATGTGTTTTTATGGTAACACTGACATATTTTTGGTTACTCTTACAGATTTTGGTGAGGATGGTCACCCCATGGCTAGATTGGTCGGGAATGTTCCTCTTAGGCAACCTCAGGGAGCTTGTGGGGGGGTAGGAGGAGATCTTGCACAACCTCAGGTTGGTGGACTTCGTGGTGGGTCTAGCACTTTGAGGGAGGGCACCAGCTTGGCTACTGCTGAGGCTACAGCTGAGTGAGCTTGTTCCGATGCAGAGGTGGTATGTGCTGATGTGACGGAGGTTCGCATTACTGAGCTGACTACACGGGTGTCAGTTTTGGAGGATACCTGGGATCAAGTGGACCTCTTGAACCAAGGGATGCCTTCTTGAGGCTTTATATATGACCTTGAGGAGGTGTGGTTGGAGACGTTGATGGCCTAGGAGAGGGACTATCGGCATGTTTTACGTCGGGTGGCAGTCTCAGTTTTGACAGTGGCTCTAGTAGTGGTACCGGTAGCGATAGTGGGTCCAGGTACGCCACCTGGGGGAGCACTTCCCTAAAGTATTTTTTGTACACGCGAAAAGAACCTATTATGAGGATGCTTCCCCTATTTTTTGACGACTTTTTTTGTATCTTTTCGGCTAACCGATCGGTGAGAGACACTATTTTTTGTACTCAGACACATACATCATGATATATATATGAGAGACATTTTTTGTGGCTCTACATGGTGTTCCCCCTATTTCTGCTTATGGATTATGTTATGCTGATGGATTTCTATGTTTTTTGTTTTTTGTGTATGATGGATTATTCGAGATGCATTCCAGTTTAGAATATTTTTAGCTATGTGATCAGTTGTTCGGTTTTGACTCTTTGGTACATGTGTGAATGTAATGTAGTAAAATTGTCGCTTTAATCTTTATGCACGCGAATATTTTCTAAATAGGTGTGAATCTCTTATCTCAACTGTCTGGTTTAACTACGACACTATTAACTGGAAATCGAGGTAGAAATGCATATGGCGTATGACCTAATGGAGGGCATGGCACATAAGTCTCATAACGGCGTCATATTCTACCTGATTTTTTGTTGCTGAACTGATACACACACCACTAGTGTAGAGTCGTGATTGATTAGGGTGATATATGACCCAAGCCACTACTACTAAACTTTGAGACCATCGTGATGCTCCATTGGTGAATATTAAGTAAGGTTCGGGGTGGTAATCCATTGTGACACTCGAGTGCGTTTTGTAAAAGGTATTTTGTTCAAAAAAATTTAAAATGGTTATGTTTGTGCACATTGAATCTATGGTAGGGCCTGGTTGGCCCTTATGGATACAATTTCTTGAGGTAAATGCCATTGATGGTTTTGCTAAGGTATGTCCTGTCCAGTTCCGTCAAGATATGCCTCCTTGAGGAGGCAATGTTTTACGATGTAGGGTCCTTTCCACAAGGTTTCGAGCTCTCCTGACCCTAGGGCTTATTTTTCAACATCATAGCGAAGGACTAGTTCTCCCTCTGTGAATGAGCAAGGATTGATGTGGTGGTCGAACGATGCTTTTACCTATTTCTTATGGGACTTGTTGTGTTGTAGCGACCGTCATTATTTTTCATTGACAAGCTCTAGCTGTAATAGATGATGTTCTAGAGGTTGGGTATCATCGAGGAGTTCGATAAAAAAATGTAAATTCAGGATCTCGCGTTTTATGGGAATCATGGCTTTGACCCCATATACTAAGTGGAAGGGAGTGAAACTAGTGGATGTCTTCAAAACCATGCGGTATTCCCACAGGGCAGAAAAGAGCATATGGTGCTAGTTGGTTTTATGGTTATTCATCATGCGTTGTAACATAGTTTTGATTACTTTGTTTATAGCTTCTACCTATCCGTTGGATTGGGGGTAATATGGTGAAGCGAATTCATGGGTGAATCCAAGGTAGTGAGATAGCTCCTAGAAAACTTCATTCTCGAAGTGTTTCCCATGGTCGGAGACTAACTCTTTGGGAATTCTAAATCATGTGATATTATGGTTAAACAGAAATTGAGCGACAGTTTTTGCAGTGTTTTCGTATGTGGGCATGGCCTCTGCCCACTTGGTGAAATAATCGACAGCCACTACGATATATTTATGATTTCTTGATGATGTGGGGTTGTAAGTTATGAATTCAATTCTACATTTACAAAAGGGGTCGGCAACAATGACAAGGTGAGGAGAAGCGGGAGAGGCTCTTGCCTTATGAGCGAAGCACTGGCATCACTCGCATCTCTTGACTGTTGTAATGCAATTGCGAAATAGGGAGGGAAAAAAATATCCTGCTTGTAGGAATTTTTGGGTGGTGGCCATTCTAGATAGGTGTCCATCATAAGCACCTCCATGACAGTCATTGAGGACTTGTTTCGCTTGGTCGTGAGTGAGGCATCGATGTAAAATGGTGTCGATGCCCCATCAGTACAAGACATCTCCCATGAGGAGGTATCGGGGATCCTGTTGGCATATGCACCAACGGTCATCTCGAGTGAGATGAGTTCTGAACTTTTGAGGTCGTAGGAAGAGGAGAATGTCTCCGTACCAAGGGTCATCATTTTCTATGAAGAAGATATGTTTATTTGGTAGTGAATCGTTTACTCGCGATCCATTGGTACCCCTTGGGAGGTCCATAATGAAATCTACTAAGATAAGCGCCTTTTTTCTTTTAGGAGAGTGAAAATATAAGTCATAATCTTAGAGAATGACTATCCAGCGGGTGTACTTATGGTTCATTAGGTGACGTGTGAGTAGGTATTTGATGGGATTAATATCTGCGATAATCGTAGTGGTTTTTAAGATGATGTAGTGGTGAAGCTTCTAGACGACATGTATTATTTCTAGGGCAGTATTTTCTTCAGGCTCATATCTTAGTGTTGGGCCCGATAAGGTTTTACTGACGTAATAAAATATGTTCTCCTTCCCATCTAGGCATTCCTAGATCAAAACTCCGGCTAAGGTGGACTCGGAAGCTGATAGATACATGATGTAGTCTCTGTCATAGTCTGGGGGACCAATGAGTGGTGTTGAAGATAATGCTTCTTTCAATGCATATAATGCTTGTTGGGTGTGATCATCCCATTTGAATGGGATTTCATGGTGAAGGAGGTGTAGGAACCCTTGAGCGCAAGTGGAAAATTCGGGACGAAGTGTCTTAGAAAATTGGCCTTCTCCTATAGGCTTTGCAGTTTCTTGAGGGTTCGAGGTGGAGGTACCTCTTTGATAGCTTGAACCTTGAGGGGTTCCACGTGAATCCATTGTTGGGACACTATAAAACTTAAGATTCTACCTGCTATGACACAGAATACACACTTGAGGGGGTTCAAGTGTAGGTTGTATTGACGACATCGTTGGAATACCAATTCTAGATCCTCGAGATGATCTAAGTGCTTCTTGGATCAGATGGTTAGGTCATCCAAGTAGGTGAGGATAAGGTGTGCCAAGTCATGAAATATATAATTCATGGCCCTTTGGAAGGTGGATCCAGTTTTTTTTAGGCCAAATGGAATTAGCTTGTATGTGAATGTGCCCCAAGGGGTGGTGAACACGGTTTTGTACTGGTCTATATGGAAAATTTGAATTTGGTTTTACCCAAAGAATCTATCCAGAAAGGAAAGAGCCTCCTGCCCCACGTAAGCATCGATGACCTAGTCAATGAATGGGGTGGGATAATTATACTTAGGTCAAGCTTTGTTAAAATCTCGAAAATCAATGCAAACACATATGGTGCCCTGTTTTTTCATAACAGGAATATGGTTGGAAACCTATGATGTGTAAGCGATGGGGTATATGAACCCGACTTTGTGAAGCCTACTGATTTCTCATTTTATTTCTTCTTCCTTTAATGGGTGCAATTGACGTTGTTTCTGGCGCACTGGAGGTACGTTAGGCCAAGTGTCAATATGGTGCTCTACGATAGTGGTACTAAGCCCAACCATTTTTGAGTTGTCCCATGTGAAGATATCTCGATACTCTTGTAGAAATTGGGTATAAGAGGCTATTTCCTCTGGAGAGCATGCTGGCCCCAGTGATATTTCTTTGACCTTTATAGGATTTTGGGATATGTTCACCTTTATGGTAGGTGAGATGTTTGAAATATTTCCTTCCTCGAACGCATCGGGCGCCGAGATGGGATTTTTGAACCAATCAAATTTTCTTTATGGGAGGAAATATTTTGATTCGATCGCATAGATCTATTATTCCTTTTTCTTTTCAGGACTAAACGTGTGCTTGGGGAGAAAAAGTGAACGGTGATGCATTGCATCCCATGGATAATCTGGCTCCATCATTACCTCAAGGATGTCCTTGTTTGAATGGAATAGGGATCCTAAGGGGGATTGATCCTATGCAATATTATGCTGAATGGGTCCAATCCTCGTGGAGCTGGTTGAGAGACACGAGAAGGATTCCATCGTCGACATGGTGGAATCAGATGTAGTCAATAGAGTGTAGACATATTGGATCTACACTGTCATAGGAACAACTACTCTCATAGTTGCAATTGACATGACACCTATGGTAGATGAGTAGATAACTTGAGTCATAGTTCTGATACATGATGATATGAATCGTATATGGTGTATCGTGTCATCGGCGTTTGGTGGGGGAAGAATCTTTGTGATGGGAGTTTGCATAAGCGCAAGGTTGGGTCCCCCATTAGGACGATTAATTTCCTGTTGGTGGAAATTGTTCCTGGTGTGGAGGTGCCTGAATGTTCCCATCAATGGGCATGCCTCTGGCTCTTGGTTCTGGCCAGTGCAGATGGTTAATGGTACCAGTGTGGCAACTGAGTAGATTCTATGAGAATCAACACTTCTTGTTGTCCCAGATGTGGATGCTTGAAAAGGATCTGTTGTAGAAGATGGGATCTTCTGCTTCCATTTCTGCATTGTTGGCTTGGGTGTGTCTAACTATTTTGGGGAGTGTAGACTTAACGTTGTTTTTGTTGTTATTATCTTGGTGAGATGCATGGAAAATTTTAGGGGCTAATATTCGCAGGTGTGCTAATTTTGCATGGTTTTTCCAAAAAAATGATTCGCCAATTTCCATTTTTTTATAAAAATGATTCGCCCAAATTTTATAATATAAAATTATTTTACATTAAAAATCACCAACATTATATAGAGAGTATGTATAATATCATTATAAATTTGAAAATTTTTACAAATACCTCAATAAACATTTATAGTTTGCATATCAAGGACTAGTGAGATTTGCCAATTTTTTAAACTTCAAGATAATTTTCCATCCTTAAAATTTTCCCTAGTGAGATGCTCACATTTAATTGTATCATGAAATTGTGAACAAATCTGGAAATAAGTACGCGTGATGTTCTCTTGGTTAGAGAGAAGTTTCTATGGTGGAGAAGAGACTGTGCAAAGACTATTTGCAAGGGGCTTAAATTCTTTGCATTGATTGATCCGGTAGTCAATTCAGTCGCACAATCTGCATGTTATCCTAGGTTTGGCCTGGGTCATGGTTGGTTGGTGCGTCGTCCTAGTTTTCCCATGATGCTGATGTGGGTGTCGAGTTGCTGGCTTGGGGGTGATGTATTTTCCATATCCTTTGAGGAGATCGTACCGTTTATTCTCTATTTTATGGATCATATCAATGAGAGGAAGAACTCGTAGGATATAGGTACAATGTTGTCCACAGTGATTGCCCTGACATACTGGGAAAAATAGCCTAGATATGGGGTCCCATCATTTTCAGTTTGTTTTCTGGCAAGGTACCAGCATCACAACGATGCTAAATCAGGGAAAGTGGCAACCACATGGTTGGTAATTTTGCATAACACACATGTTGGTATTCTCTATAGAGAGTAGTTGGGGGAAACTAAGGGTTCCCTGATTGATCACCTTTCAACTGACAAGAAAAGGATGGATCTACTCATCACATCTTCTTGGGTTGTCGAGCTATTCATGGATTCTGAGTCTGTGGCATCTTCTTGGGAGAGGAAAACTATAGCTGAGCATAAATTAGCTAGTGCTAATTGGAATCGATGGATATATTGGGAATTTTCTAGAGGGTGGTTGTCGGCACATAAAGGGCATGTGAACCGCGCTGCTCACAAACCAACGTAATAAATCCATTCTATGGGATACCAAATATGGATGATTTGCAGGGCTATTCATTCTTTGATGAAGTGATCACATTCATCGCACAATGTGCAACGTATTATAGGAGGGGGAAATATGAATGAGAGTCTTTCGAGTGACTGTCGTTCCTCTTCCAGGTAGAGGATGGTACGGGGTTGATCTCCAGATGACTGGTTGGAGGGATCCTCTTGATAGGATCACTCGATGGCATGTAAGCCACCCCTATATCACAAGATATATAGGAAATGATGGGTATAGTGTCCATAATTGATGCAGATATCGCATGCGTGATTGGTACGCAATGCTTTGCCTTTACCTTTGGTGCCAAGTTCCTCTTTTCGGGAACGTGAAGTTGTGATGTCTGCCTCAGAGCCAAGGAGTGGTTTTAATTCATCTGGCTCTAGGTAGATGTGGGTAGGGTGTCCTACTACGTCACATATGGCACAACTCGGTGATTCCCTTTGAATGGCAGGGGTCTCCACCCTCTTTCCTCTCTTAGATTTCTTAGTCGTAATAATCAATTTTTCAATGGGAATTTCCTTTGCATGGATGTTTTCGACAGTTTCCTATGTGGGTGGGGCCTCCTCGGGACTAAGGGGCTTTAACCCTATGGCATTCATGTGTGTCACTTCTATCCCAGTAGGGGGAATGAGATACCAAACTGGTATTGCAAAGGAGATGTTTGGTAACACCATTGTTACCAAAACCTGCTGGGATACGAAACCAACTGGTAGGTAGAGTAAAGGGGTTTGGCAAGCGATGTAGGCTAGAGACGCTGCCATGGCTGAAGACTCAGTGTCATTGCTTCTTTTGTCTGTGTCCTGACTAACTTCAGTGCCCTATGTGGACATCATGCACACTAGAGCTCTTGTGACATCAGGTGATGACTCAATTATGATGGGAGGATCTCCTAGGAATTATTGATACCGTTTGGGGCCATATTATCGATACCGTCAAAGCATGTCTATGGATTTATCTGTGTAGGGTAGGATGACATCGGTGTTTTTTAGGGGTCGTTTTTCACTATGCAACAATTGGTCAATAGTAACGATGCAGTCCTCATGGGGGAACATCATAGTGCAGAAGATGGAGGAGTCGATGGATGACATGGTGTACATATAACTCTGACTAGGGAGTATGTTATAGTCCAAGTGAGCTTCCAAGACTTTAATGTCTATAAGGAACATCTTTCTGGTTAGGCGGACTAGGACATTTTGGTAAATACTGTTGGCCGGATAAATCGATCTTGCAGACAAGATCGATCTCCCTAGTGTCAGAAGACAATATAGCAACAAACAAACAACTAAGCTTGTCTCTCTCTAAATATATTCGTTTTACAAATAAATGCTATGAAGGTGTCGATCCTACCTTAGATCCAAATGCTTATTTTTGGTCCTAAATCTTCCGTCGCATCAATAATCCTTCTGTCGCAACAAGAGTTCTTTCGTCGCAAGAAAGTGTCGTTTTTCGTCGACCTACAATCACAAACAAGAAAATATTAAATAGCACCTGTATAACAAATAATTATAAAACATACCTATCATAGTGATCAAGGAATCTATGAAATAAATGATCAAATTATAGCTTATTGAAATAAAAAATCGAACGAAAATTTATTGAGAAAAACAAAACTTGATTGTATTAATCTTAAAATAATAGAAGAACCTTACAACGTTAGCCTTGATGTTCGAAAGGCCTTCCTGGGGTCCAAAGCAGGAGTCTCCTCTACTTTGATAAGTCTTTCACTCTTCCTCCAGGAGCACAAAGAGGTCTTTGATCTTTCCTCTCAAAAGCTCAGCAGAAAGAAGTCTAAATCTCAACAGCACTTCAACTCAATCACCCATAAAGATTTTTACTCCCTTTGAGGCTACCCAATGTCTCCTTTTATAGAGCATAAGAGGAGGTTAGGGTTCCACCTTTGAAGGGATATAATCCTCCTTCAAAGGGATAGGCTCCTCACATCAAGGGATTAGTTCCTTAAGGTGTGGGATACATGCACCTTACTAAAGCGTACTCATCCCCAAAAATTCTCATTTAGAACCTTCTAGAATTGACCAAAATTCAACTTGTTGACTTTACTTTCTCGCTCTTTTGACTTTGAGGAGGGTACGGAGGAATTTCAAAGGAAAAATGCATTCTAGAACATAGGTAAGAAATGTATTACCTGCGTACCCAAGCTAGGAACATAGGCAGGCTTCATGTTACCTGTGTACCCAAGGCTTCAGAGATTTTTAGGGTTTTTCCTCCTGTTTTAGGGCTTGACATGAGGAGTAAAGGTTGTAAGACTTGTAGAGGAGGCATGTATGAGTATTAATGAGCTCATACAGTCAGTAGAATTTCAAGGTGATAGTTTTTAGTGTAACAAAGACTGACGGGGGTTGAAGGGCTACCATCGTACGCTCTAAGTGTGATGACTGATGGTTTTAGTTCGGGAGACCTTAACCTCTGCCAAATTTTTTTTGACATGATGCATGTGGATGCACCCTCATCAATGACACATAGGTGAATGGTGATATTTTGGACTGATACTGGTATCTAAAAGGCGACCATTGAAGGAAGCCTAAGGGTGGCTTTGTTTAAATCAAAAGCCATTAGGCGTGTATCGATAAGGTCGATAGCGCCTAACGCAGAAAGCAAGGCTTTCTGTTGCTTTGGGCATGACTGTAATACTTCCAAAGCTGACATGGTAGTAGGAGATTGAGCTAGATCATCCAAAATGCTATATTTATGGGCTACTTTGTAATATTTTCCTGCTCACCTAGTTTGTCCCTTAGCCATCTTTGTCAAGGGTTCAATAGGCCTCTTTAATATGGTCAAAGGTGTTGTTGGTGCACTAGTACTAGCCCCTAATGTGTTGGTGTCTGGTGGGGTATCATAATTTTGATTCCATGTTTGAAAACACATTTCCTCGCTATTCATGTAGATTTTGCGTCTATTCTTTCCAAATTTTTCGAGAGTTTGTTACTGAGTGATAATTGTCCCTTGATGGGGGAAGGACTCTTGCATGCCTTCCTGCTACTGGGTGGATCCCCCTTGCCCATGGTTACCCTGCAGTTTCTTCAGCTCAGGGAGGTTAGGACATTAGTGAGTGTAATGGTCGTACTCGCCACATATTAAATAAGAGGGGTTTTTTCTAAGAGCTGGCCTTTAGTCCTGCCATTGGGAATTGCTTGGCTCCTAGTTTTGATTTCGATTGGAGTTGCTTCCAGCCTGAGATCGAGGAGGGCGTTGCTGGTTGGTGCCCCCCTGCCCAAGATTTCCTTTAGGCTTGTTGTTTCCTTTTTTCATAACCATGTTAGGAGGGTATTTCTCCTGGTTATATGGTTGGCGAGGTTGGTTTTGGGAAGGCTGCACAAAGTTCACCTGTGCATTATTCTGCATAGGTGGGTCTTGTGCTGCGGATGACGCATAATGTGGTCCTTAGTTTGTAAGTGGATGTTAGGGGGAGCTCTTCCATTAGTATGTCTATCTGCGTATTGGGTCCACTGAGCCAGAGGATAGGGTCCTTCGTGTTGATGGTGAGAAGACGATGCCCTACTAGTCAAATTTTGCAGAGGCATGTGATGACTTTGGTAGCCAGGTTGCGGTACATTTTGGGTAGAATCATACATGTAACTAGGGTTTTGAACGTTGCTGCCTGGGTAACTTTAGGTCAATAACCCAATTAAACCATCTACAGAGTTCGACACGCCTGGAAATTCTTTGTAAGTCTGCAAGCGCAGGGTGTTTGGTAGGATATTGTAAATATATCTTGACTACGTATAAATCAGCTCGAGTTGTTGGGCCTTACTAATGGCGTCCTCTTTGGATGTGGGCCTTTGCTGCACCACATCCTTTGAAATCTTTGTGGTGAGAGTTTTCAGGAACAGGCCTAACATAACTAGATCATCAAGTTTGGATTTTCACAAACTACGAGGCCACCACAATTCATGGAAATGGTCCGACATATGGATGGCAAGGGTTTGCCTAAAGTGGTTCAGTAATTCCATTCCATAATCGTGGTGGATGGGTAAGTGAAAATAGGTCAAGAACATAGTGGCGAGGGTGCTAAAGGTTCCATGTGTAGTAGAGGGTTGCTCCACGTACCATTTTTCTACTACTCTGATTAGAGTGCGTTGAAATAGTCTTAGTTGAATACTATAATCAACAATGTTGTTCGACGAACACCACAGGTGGAAATTCGTAATGTGATTTCCGAGGTCTTCCTCTTACTTCCCTTCAAATTTTGGAATGTATGATGGGAGCTTCGTGGGCATGGGAGGCCATATGGGGTTGTTTAAAATGGGATTGTTCTTCAACTGGGTTAAATTTGGTAGATTCAAAGAAGATAGAAAAGGTGACTGTGAGGTTGTAGCCATTTCCACTTGTGAAAATACAATGTTATGGTTAGGAATAGGGTCTATCTATGATGCACCCTGCTGTGCATTCAATTGGCTTCCCGAATGGGTAGAATTCCTTTGCCCTCTAGGGATTGTGGGAGCAGTGGTGTGTGGTGTGGTGTTGGGAAACTGACTAGGGTTCCCAAATAAAGATGCCCCGATAAAGGATGAACCAATAATGGTGGCAATGTTTCATCTTTGACGCCTAAATGGCGAAAGACCTAGAACCCCTGCCGATAATGGGGGGAGGTCGAAAAGACGTCTAGATAGACGATGTCCCATTGGGTCCATTCTAGCATCCACTAGGTATGGTTCTAGAAATATTTCATAGGATAGAGATTATAATCAAAGCACAATTCTGATCACATACATAAAACAAAGAGAAAATAAAATAAATTTTCCCTTTAGATTAATCCTTTGTGATGAGTCAATAAAAAAATATGGTTTTTGTTTGTTTCTATATGATACTCAAATCCTAGAAGACCTAATCATCCTCACACACTCAAATGTAACTTGGCCTTGAGAATATATCTTGCGAGTGCTGGCACAACATCCCGTAATTGTTTGCGATGCCCCCAGTCAGCCGAAGAAAATCCACCAAGCTAATGGTAGAGTATCTAGTGCTTGCCTGAACCATCACCTATAAGGAAAGAATTCCCTAAATTTGGCCATTAAGCACCGCATTCCCACGTGAGCATTCGAGTCTTGGGCTTCTTGGTAGTTTATCTAACAGTACCGAGTATCAGTTAGGTCAGATAGTCCCAAATGATACTGCATGCACTATGCCTAAGCCTAGCCGCCTCTAATCAGATATCTGACGCACTCAGGTTTTCTTTTCCATGGGTTGATAGGTGGATTTGAAATTTCCCTAAATAGTCAACTTATATGTTTCAATATGAATAATGATCAAGGTGGCTTATTGGATTCCTACCCCCTTGATCCTAACTTAGACTATAAATTCTTTTGTGGCCCCTATGGGGAGAATTTAGTGAGTTTTGTTAAGTTAGTTCTAGGTGTCTTTTCTTTGCTTAGTGTGTGGATGTGTGTGAGAAAAAAGTAAATAAGAACATAGTTTAAATGTGTGGGTATGCGATGATCCTTTTCAAAATATCCTATTAAACTATGTTCTATTGTTCCTTGCTCAAAAGGAAAACATACGCAGATATGGGTCGCTTTCAACTTTTCCTAGTTAATCTATGTGATCAACTATAGGGATATGGTGACTTGTGAATAGAGAGCGTTCATATGCTTTCCTAGGATCACTGAAGGGTGCAAAGGTAGTAGAGATTACTTGCTCTTCTATTGAAAACTCAATCCTGGTCCCAAAATCATAGTGAAAAAATTGAACTAAACTGATGAATTTTACACTAGAAAAGGAACTAGCAAAGCATGCGTGGACTTGGGCTACTTACTTTGGCTAATTATCTAGGTGTTTTGGTACATAAATTTGCAAAACATAATCTTTTTTTGGAATGCAAGTTAATTTCCCCCCTACTTAAACTATGTGTGAAATTTGCAAAAATCAACTTGAAATAGAACTAACACCAAGCATACCAAAAGCAGCTAGGAGTGAGCTTTAGCAAGCTGCGAGGCACCTCAGCCAGTGCTGGTAGATGTATTATGGGCTTCCAGGCACCTTTACAAGCAGGAAAAGATGGAAATATTAGAGAAATTTCTCATTCTTTTTTTTGTGCACAAAAGGCTGAACTTGGCGTGATGTCTACGCGTAGGTCAGCTCTGAACATGCACCTTGGGCACGCCAATCTGTAGGAAATGTGTGCAAATTCCTGTAATGTAATTTTATGGAGCTCTTCTGCTTCAGTTTTTCACTTGAAATGAATCAGATAATGAAGGAGAGGATGGGGGCAATTCTAGCCCAACTCCGTAGCACAGACAAAGGTGTCTGCAAAAAGGCATAACCACATAAACTTGGAAATAAAAGTTAGCGGGGTCACCAATCCTATGTTAGTGTGTTTGGTGCATGTATATACGAAATCACATCAACTTAAGGGGTGCAGTTTTCCCTCTTAAGTTGTTGGTCAAAGGCAGAAAATAGATGGAGTTAAGCAAGTTAGTGGAACATGCTAGAACATAAATATACTAGATAAAGAAATATCATGCATATTCAAACATAAAACTAAAAAAAAATATACAAAATCTCTAAATAGAGTGAAGCAACTTCAATAATCTAAATGGTGGCGCTTACATCCCCTGTTATTGAGTACTGGTAGGAAATGAGGATGAAACTTTAACCCACTTTCTAAGGGGCCCTTAGAACTTGGGGTTCTAAGTCATGATGCAAGGATGTGTTTACTTCCAAGTTGCCTTGGCGCAAAGTATCTTTCTCTCTCTACTATGGTGGACTGGAGTTGTTGGATGGCCAACAACTGAGTCTCCTCTATCTCTGCTCTGGATCACACACTACTGGTATTTCTTGGGGAAATTCTGGCCAGCATAACAATGTGCTCTCAAGTTGTTCATATCTTGGTGGCCTTTTATAGGAGAATTCAAATCCTCCTTCCCTCTCTTGGTACATTGTGGATAGTGACCCAAGAGAGGAGGGTGATTCCATTGTGTGGCACATTTATTCCATTGTGTTCTCCCTTGATTTCTTAAGGAGACTTGGGTGGTTTTCCTTAGGAAACTTAAAGTGTGCAATAAATGTCTTGGAGTGTTCCTTTGTGGTCCCAGAAAGTGACTTCTGCCACTCCCGGGATTGCATGCTTTTTGGGTCAAAAGGCGCGCAAGGGCACGTTTATCGAAGGATTTTGCATGAAAAACCATATTTGGCTACTCCTTCTTGTCCACAATGTCATTTTTCTTCAGACCTTATAGATTTTTAAATAATTTCAGATTCTCTAATGCCTCTCAACCATATAAAATCCTTTTTCCTGACATTAAATAATGTCATCTTTGCTTGTAAAATTTTCGAGTGATAACACTTCCTCTTTGGGATCAACTTCTTCATGGATTTCTCCTTCTCTATGAGACATTCTTACTGCAACTTTTGCTTCCTCAGGAGGTGAACTAGGTAGAGGAGATTGTAGAAATTTTTCTCTCCTTTGCTTTGCCTCTTCTTGAGACCCTTCTTCTCCCACCAATTTTCCTTCTCCTCTTTTGAGCTTGAGCCTAGTAAGCATCTAAAAACTTGGAAATAGTTAAACAATTCTTTGCACAAAACAACACTAGAGAATAAACTATAACTCTGATACCAATTTGATCTGAAATGATTGTATTAGTTTTTCTATGCTAAGTGTCTTTTCAGTTATAAAACATGTGCATTACTTATCTCTTGAATTTTCTTAAGGATTGAGGATTTTAACCATGAATTGTACATGATTTTAGTGAATTAGAAGCATGAAATAAGCACAAAATACACTGAAAAATAGTTCAAAACAGAGAAATAAGTCACTGCGTAACATTTAAACAGTAGGTATGATGAATCAGTTCACCCCCCTAGGCTACATATACTAGTCCAGCTCCCAATGGCATGCCCGTCTTTCATTATGCTCAAAATTTTGCAAATACATGTACTTACATGCCTCTAATGGCCGTTTTCTCTGCACTAATGACTCCAAAATGCTCCAGTTATTCTTGAATGATTATTCATTCACTCAGAATGGGAGAAAATTGAGTCTATGACTCATTTTCCCAATAACACCCAGAAGAGCTCCACTAATCGTGCAGGACTCCACTTAACTCGAGTCATTTTAGCCAAATCTGCACAAAAATAGCACGCCGCTTTATTTCCACCAGACTAAACTGAAACATTTAATTTGGACATTTAGGGATGGCCACATGCCAACCTCCATTCTGTGGTTACCGCTTATGGTGAAACGAAACTTTGCTTAAACCTCAGGATAAGGTTCCAAAACTGGAGCTACAAGCGGAGATTACAAAACCATTTGTTTAAATCGTGCGGAAACCGTTGGAGTTAACAGTGCATGTGAGATGGTTTATCATAAACTTCAGGTGAAGAAGACTATTGGGTTAATGTTTGTGGTTGTAGTTTTATGCTGGATCATGTGAACGCTCCACGGGGACTAATGGCGGGTTGGGATTGCCAGTGGTCCCCAACCCCTACTCCACTATGCATTAAACTTAAAATAAATCCGGTGATTGATAGAGGTTAAGACTCATTGCGCAGAGTGGGAAGTGTGGCGACTGGTTTCTCTATCGGAGGTTACGAGGTCAAGCCCTGTGGACCTCTACCAAAAATTTTAATTCACCACATGGGCGACATGTGGCGGCATCATGGCTAGCCACGTGTCATCCCTTGATTGGATCCCATAACATAACGTACAACCCATCCACAAATAATATCGTGCCACTTGTCAGCCTAGGATTGGTTATGAGGAAAGGAATATTCCTCATAATATTCTTTTTGTTGACTGTGCATCTTCCATGCTGAATGGGCATCCCAGTCAACCCTATCGCAAAGTTTAGTTGTTTCAGATTTCGATCAAAACGCAATATATACCTCATACGACATCGGTTTTTCGAACTGTTCACGACGCTAGAATAAGGAAAACAAGACTTATGCAATGCTCCTTGTTCCAACCCAATTCTGTAAATTTCAATTTTGAGCAATATTTATGAACTCTTGATCAGTCCCAGACACTACAATAACTACTTTATCATTGTACACCCATGCCCATTTCCTTATATGAGTTATAGTTTTTAGTGATACATATATTATCTTGTGTTAAAGTGGTTATTGATACACTAATTCTCATGAAATGTTATATGGTTTTGGTGATTCAAAACATTCCAAAATTTATTGGTTAAATATTTGGAATTATGTTTGGATTTTTATTAAACAAGAATTATTTTTTTAAAAGATTATTTTATTTTAATTAAAATAGATATTTCTAATTATAATTAATATGTATTAAATATATATTAATATTTAAAATATAATTTAATTATATTAAAAATGAAATATCAAAATATCAAAAAGTTGATAATAAAACTATAATAATAAGTTTTGCACTTAATGAAGGTGAAAAGGTCCATTTTCTACCACCAACAAGTTTTATTAAATGAATAACGGAATCTATGCTACTTGTTATGATAATTACATGCGTATTATAGACTCCACAAATGTATTTTTTTTAATTTACAAATAAAAATAATAATTAATAAATTAAATGGTGGTAATTTTTTTATTTTTCTTATTAATATTTTCATTTCCATTATGAAATTTAATTTTATTAATTTAGTTATAATAGTTGCTTTTTCTCCTCTTAATCAAGAGATAACTTAAAATTTATAACCTAACCTTATAAATATATGATAAATCTTAAAAGTTATAACTTAACCTTTTGTAAAAGTGCAATTATGATTTTTTATTATATCAAAAGACATATTATAGAACCTTATATAACCCTATACCAAAGATATTATTACAGCATCCCATTATTGAGACACACATATTCTCTCACACTAATACATATAAGGATATATATTATTTCTACATATATGAATGGAAGGAAAATATCAAATTACTAATATTGAAGTTTTTTTCTCTTATGAAAAATAAAAATGTTTTGAATTTCTAAGTAATAATAGTTTCTACATAAAAGTTCAATATACATCTAATTTGTAATATTTCAAAATAGATAAAAAAGGAATATTGAACATAAAACTGGAAAATGTAGTAAACATCAACACATCAAATACATGAGCAGATCACTAAGCAATTTTATTATATGTAATAGTAGAAATGAAGTACAAGAACTTAAGGAAGAGAGACTCAAGCTAGGCAAAACAAGCCTGAAATGACCCAAAACATCAAGACATGAAACATTGTTGCTGCATAAAATGCTGGGAGGCTATGACTATGCAATCTCGCTGGAAATAACTGCTGATGGAAACTAGGAATGCATAGATCTACTGACTTTCTGGATGAAGGGATGCTCCCCTCCCTTGATGATAAGCTAAAAAACTTGGGTTATTAACCCTCCATTGAAACTGCCCTCCTCGATTGCGTAATTCCTAAAGGAGACTGCGCTGTTGAAGGTGGCTAAAGATTCGCCTGATGCCAGATGATGGAATGTAGATCAAAGAGCCTATCCTGAATGGGAACTTGAATTACCTCGAATATAAGGGCAGGATTTCCGCTCGGAAACACCCTTGTGCTTAACATCATAGAAGACTCTGCTAAACAGCTGAAGCATGCAGAAAGTCACAAAAGACAATACATAAAAAATATTCAGAATGACCTGTATGGCTACCATCCCCTTCCTTATATGATTTTTCAGCCTCCACCCCCTTGGCCCCACTCAATAATGATGCTACTCTCATGGAGACTTCCTCCCATTGTGATTGTGTTTTCCTCCATTGTCTCCACTACCTCCATGACTGCGTTGTTGATTTGGTCAAATTGGTCGCATCCACATGTATTGACCCACATTCACACCAAGGAGTTGTTTATTCATCTTTATCCTTATTTAAATGCATTGATTGACATTCACATTAGAACTGGTTTTATTCCTACTAAAGAGATTTAAGGGTCCCTCTACCATCGTATTCATCTATCTTATTGACAAAAAAAAAAAAATATTCTTTTAGCTGAAAGCTAATTATAAATATTACAATCTTCCCCTCCCAAATGTTGCCTGACTTCAAGAAACTGCAAATATGCATGCTGCAAAATATTATGTCCTTCCCAAGTAGCATCCTCATTTTGAAGATTCCTCCATTGAACCAGACATTATTTAATCCCTCGGTTACTTAGCTACCTCTCCCGATTATCCAAGATAGATTTTGGTTGTAAAGCATGATGGTCCTCATCATCAATAGGTGGGAGATCCATAGTGTACATTACATGCTATCCATTAGCCTTCTTGAGGCATGAGACCTAAAAACTTTTGGGGATATCACTCCCAATGGGGAGCACCAACTCATATGCTACTTTAAAAACATGACAGATGACCCTATATGACCAATACAAACGAGGAATAGGCTTATCAATCCCCTTCTCCTCTAGTGTAGATTGTTTGCAAGGATAGAGATAAACCAAATCATTCACCTCAAACTGTCCCTCCACCTGACCATGATCTGCATATAACTTCTGTTGATTTTGGGCTATGGCAATGTTGTCCTCAAGAGTATGGAATATATCTTGACCCTCTTGGATCCAACATTTGGCTCTAGGAGCCTTGATTGCTCCAAAAACCATATCAACAAATGATAGAGCATCATAACCATATAGAACCAAAAATGGAGACATACTGGTTGACATATAAAATGTCAGATTGTAACAATATTCCCCCAAGTGGAGTGAGCGCAACAATGCTCTCTCTTGCTTCGGGACATAGTTTTTCAAGTATCTTCCCAGCCACTTGTTTACTACCTATGTCTGCACATCTGTCTAGGGGTGATAATTGGTACTTGGTGTCAACTTGGTACCCTCCAAACAGAAAAATTCCTTCCAAAATCCATCCATGAAGCGGCTATATCTATCACTAATTATGGTCTTAGGTAGACCATGAAGTCTAGAAACATATCTAAGGAAAATCTTTGCCACTTGTGAAGCAATTTACTATGAAGAGATGGCTAGGAAACATGATCACTTTGTTAGTTGAACAATGACAACAAAGATAAAATTCTAACCTTGTACTGTTGGAAAACTGGTAATGAAGTCCATAGAAATTCTCTTCCATTTCCCTCTCAAAAAAGGAAGTGACTGTAACAAACATGCATGATGGTTGTTTTCTTCTTCATTCTTCTGGAAAAATATGCACTCCTTGATATGCTGGAGTACATCCTCCTTGAGACCCTTCCATGAGAATTTCTCCCTAATTGCTTGATATATCTTTGTGAAACCTTAGTGGCCTAAGAGGGTTGAATCATGTGCTGCATGCAGAATTTTCTCCTTAAGCTTAGAATGTCTAGTAAAAAAGATCTGGTCCCAATAGTATATGACCCCACCCATCACTCTATACCTCTCATTAGTCACCTTCCCATCTAGTATCTCACATGTGAAGCAGTCATTGGAATACTCCACCAACAGCTAGGACTCCCAATCTGAATCACATTCATTAATGACAGTTTTGTTTGTCTCTGTGATAAGGCATCCGATACCATATTGTATTTCCCTTTGAAATATTCAATGTTATAGTCATATTTCAGGATTATGATAACCCATTTTTGCTGCCTCTCTTGCAGCTGCTTCTGCTTAATAAAATATGGAAGACCATGGTAGTCAATATTTACTTGGAAAATTTTTCCTACCCAATATTTCTTGAATTTGGCCAAGGCCTGCATGAGGGCCAATAACCCCTTATCATATTTATAATACACCTTCTCATCTGGCAACATCTTTTGATGCTCACAGGCTATGGGATGGCCTTCCTGCATCAAGGTTGTGCCAACACCCTCCCCTGAAGCATCACATTCTAGCACAAAGGGCTGGGTGAAATCTGAAAATCCCAATAGCGGACAAATTCTCACCACCTCCTTGAGCCTATCAAAGGCCCTATGCACAAATTTTTTCCAACCAAAGGCTCCCCTCTTGGTAAAATTTGCGAGTGGTACTGCTAGTTATGAAAACCCTTCAACAAAATTCTGGGTCCACCTCCTTGGTGAAGTGCCTCCAAATACTATAAAATAATGGTCTAGAATATACTGCATCTCAGAGTAGATTGATTTTTTCTTTCCCCCTCTACACAAATTAGCTTCCATCTTCTGTGCGGAGACTTCCTGAGGTGGATAGGTGTGGATGCCCCTGATCATTTGGTGCTTACCGCTCTTCTTATCTTTCCATTCCATCTTCAAGGTCTCCCAATCTGTGGTGACCTTCCCCAGTTTGATCAACCACTATACACCCAATATCACATTGGTGTCAGTAATCTCAACCAAAAAGAAGTGATATGCCAATGTGTATGTCCCCAAAGTTATAGTCAATTTCAGAACATAAATCACACACTGCATGGTTCTAGCTCCTGGAACCAAAACTAAGAATCCTTCAAAATCATCTGTGGGTATGTTTCTCTTTTGCACTATTTGGGCATGAATAAAATTATGGGTATCCCCACTGTCTATCATTATTGACATTCGCTACCCCTAAACAGTGTCTCAGACTCTCAAGGTCAGATACTTGGGTACTCCCCACAAAGATGCAAGGACTCATCCAGTTGGAGAAAATGCTCTATTTCCACCCTCTCATGGTGGTGGATCCTCTCCTAGTACCACAATGATGGTGTTGCATTTAGGCTCATATTCCTCCTCCTCTTCACTATCATAGAATACTTCAATATAGTGTGCCTTTCTCGCAAGCACACTAGTGCCTCGGTGCCTATGGTTCTTGGCAAGTGAATCAAAGCTTCCTCCTCCTCAAATCTCTTCAGAAATCATCACTAAGAGGTCCCTTTCCTTGGTTCTCCTTTGGGGGAGGAACCTTCACATCTTTCCCCTTTGACTGAAAAGTGGGTTTTTGGTGGAATGGATCTCTTTCCCTTGGAAAAGTATCTTGTAAGTCCCTAGCCCTCTCAACGGAATCTTGGAACGTAGTTGGTGTATGGACTTCACCAACCCATGCAAAGGCTCTGCTAGTCCATCAATGAAAATGTATACTCTCCTAGCTATAGATAAATATGGTACCATGACAGAAAGTTTCAGGAATCCCAAGTTATAGGTCTCTGGATTTCTCGTCTGCTTGAGCTTAGCTAGCTTAACAAAGTGTGCCTTTGGATCTCTTCGGTCAAATATTTATACCAACCTCTGGGTGAATTGTGCATATGCAGTCACACCTACATGCCCCAAAGTAGATAGACGATGAAATCACCATTCATGTGCTTCACCTTCAAGGTGCAGCAGTGCTATCTTAATAGCTTCAATATGTGATAATTGATTCAGCTGGAAATAGATGTCTAATTTCTCCACCGAAGCCTTAGTTGTGCACTTGAATGACCCATCAAAAGCAGGCAGAAATAACCTGCCCATAGTACGTTGTAGATCATTGTTCTGCATGTGCCCTTCACTTCTATTTTTATTACAGGGTATCCTATTATCCTTGATCTGACATAACCCTTGGAAGTTGATATTCTCTTTGAACCTTTCAGATTGAGATTCATATTCTAGAAAGTAATCACCAAGAGGCTCCTACTCTTGGGGTCCTCCAACCACATTTCCCACTGCTAGGAATGTAGGTGTTACCACCAAATTGATCTTGATTGGCTGCTCATCGATCAACTCATTGTAACTCTTTCAAACCACTTCTAACTGAGGATTAGCCTCTTTAGTTTGAGAGGGCTCTCTCAAAGGGGGTTTATGATTTTGAATAAGGATAGTACTAGATGGCTAACTCTATGTAATTGTAACTTATTTTGTATGGTTTCACGTTGAAAAATGGAGGCGTGCAACCAATGGGTTTATGGAGTCAAATATCATTAGTCTAAGTGAAAATGGTTCTTCACATGGAAGCTGAGGCAGATAGAGTTTTTTAACATATATAATTCACACACATAACATATGAAAACACAGTCATTTCACCACTAAAGGAAGTCAGAGCATAATATTATGAATTATGAGTAATTAGAGATGAAATCTAATACAAATGTTAAAACATAAAGATATAGATCAATAAGACATCAAAACCCTCATGACAATCTTAGGTCTGGATGTAGAATGTTACTTTGTATTACTGATAATGGTCAAAAACATACAAGCAACAATTTGGTGCAAATTTTCTCCAACCCCTTGATTCTTCGATGTTTTATCTATAAATAGACATTATTTACAATATTAATGATCTTCCTGGTGGCTAGATCCTCGAATTCTACTAATACACCTTTCATAACTGAAATTAATAACTTGAAACAGAAGACTAACAGATACCTCTAAAGAAGAAAAATCCCAATATGACTCTATGACCTATTTATTACATTCCTTTATCCTATCTGTGAAACAGTTACATTATTGTTACATAATTAATGTCACATTCTCAAAGGACACATGACCAATCTCACCACCACTTTACATATTTAAAGCACCCCTAGATCTATGGAACATCACCCTGCTTTTTAGGAATGGATGACCTTCATCTTCAACATTGTTTTGACTGATGACTTGGCTGCATGGCACTCCCATTGACATAAGGTCCACTGACATGCTGAAGATCTGCAGCTGGAAAAAAGTTCTTTTAAGATGCTCAAAATCCTTCAACAATTGCTCGCTACGAAAACAGGGCAGTTTCGTAGCGAGTTTTAATAGCGTAGAAAAAATTGCTTTTCCATCAATCTTCTTGACTTCTTTGCTATTCCAATATCCTCATCATGTCATGACACCTTGAAACCATGGATATCCCTACTTAAAACGTGCCTAAACTTAGTTATGCAAAAAAACACCTACAGGTTTTTTCATAGCATAATTCTGGTTTTAAGCCTGAGGTACACTACGAAAATGTACAAAGAACCATAAATTGCTACTTTCATGATTATCTTCAAAAACTGTATTCTAGCTGCAAAATTTTGGTTCTCTACGTGCTGTGAACCACATAAAAACATATTCCATCTTAACTTATTACTCCTGTGGTGTTTCATCCTCATTCATAGTCAGTTGACTAACGGGCTCCTCTACCACTATCATTATCAATCCTTTCCTTTCCAACTCCTTACGAATCAGATCCAATTGCTCCTGAAGATCTTGCACCTTGTCCTTTAATGCACTATTCTTCGATTGCAAGTGCAAATTTATATTTTTGATGTGTTTCACCTCTCCTCTTAGTGGCTCAGTCCACTTTATCAAGTTTTTTGTATTGTCCAAGGTCTTTGAAGCACTGGTGACTTGATCTTCCCAGATTTTCCTCATTTTCTCAAACCGAACTTTCTCAACTCTGTGTTTATTTGCCTCTTGCTTCAACACTGATATCTCCTTAACTTCCACCTTCAACTTCTCTTTAAGGGTTTCAATTTCTAATTTTTCGATGATTTTATCTTTACCCTTTCTTTGTTTGATGATAACCAGCTCTTATTTTCAAGTGAAGATAAATATATAATGTCTGGTCTCTAAGCAATTTGACTGACCTTCTTAGTCTCTTTGCTACTTTCTATGACATTTCTTGCATGTTTGGTCATTGGATTTCTAGGTTGAAACATGAAACCAACATCATCACTTGCAAACTCTAATTTTTTAGTTGTCTTACCTTTCTTCATCTTTCTTCCTCCATCTTCAATGTATTCAGCCTGGAAAATGGGATTTTCTTCAATTTCAATTGCATGCAAGATGTCTTCTGAGTTTCCTTTAACCATTGTTTGGCTCCTAGTAACTCTCTTGCTACTTTGTTTGCTGACTATTTTCTTTTGTTTTACATGTGCTATTTTAGGTGTGTCAATCTTCTACAAAGGCTCTGTCTCCATGCTCACTGGTTCTGGTGGAGACGATCTATTCCCTTCTTCAACTTCCTCTGCCATAGATGGTGATGAAATGTTTCTAGGTTTGGAGGTCCTCTTAGGAGTGACAACATCAATTTCAAAACCACTCATGAACAGAAAGGAAGTACAATCTCTGTCTAGTCTCTTCAATTCCTCTAACACCAATAGCTTAATCAAACCATGATGAAAAAGAGAAGTTTCATTGCCTTATTTTTTTATTTTAAACTTATCTGACATTTTCCCTAGACTTCTGTATAAATAAAAAGGTAAGTCAGCTAACCTCTTACCCAAAAAATGCAGTAGAAGTCTAAGGTGATAGGAGTAGACCATGTGAAACTGTCCTTCATAGGTAAAATACCTTTGGATGATCGTCAGAAGCTTTGGATAATTGTCCTTCATGAAACCCCTAGGGATAGCATTTGTCAAATAAATTTCACTGTGTTTTTATATGATGAATTCTTTGTAGTACTGCATTGTGAATTTGATGCGTTTAAACCACTATTCCCCTCTACGGATTCCTATTGTTGATGAAATGATGTCTGGTGTCACTGTAAGGTTCAACATTCCCACTTTTGAAGTTTTTCTTGTGAAACTGTTAGAAAAATCCTTGGAGACCTGTAGATGACAACCCTGCAACCTTTGACAGAATTTCTTGCAGCCTACTCTTCTAAAAACCTCCATGGAAGTTAGGTCTTCATTGAGAAATTCATGTCCATGGGCTCATACCTATGGCAATTACCACCCTTGTTTTTTTTCTTCCTTGCAGCAATGGGTGTTTTACATCTTCTCAGCCTCACTTTCTTGATGACACCTGCAAAGTTCAAATCTACCAGCAACCTGCTTGGCTTGATGAAGCAGCTCTCCAGATATCCAATTACATGCAAAAATAAAGCGGAGTATAACAAAAATACTATTTGGGTAAGGTTTTATGGTTTAAATGACAGCTCATGCATTAATCATGACACATGCATGCTAAAAAGGGTAATGATGACCTTAGACATGGCTTTTTACCTTTGAATTAACCATAACAGAATCGAATGACCTCCACCCTAACTCTTCCAATCATGAATTGAAATTTCATATTGAATTTGAAAAGACAGGTAAGAAAACAGGTTTCGTAGGGTGATTCAATAACCGTGGGCAGTTGGAAACTGAGATTGGTTAACTGGGGCTTTTCAGTGAACAGCTCGCAGCCAGGAACTGGGCCTTTCTTTCGGTGACCGCCCCTAGGTCTTGTCTTCATTATCATGTTGGGTCAATGTGCCCCGTATGATGGCAACATTTTTGGTCCCCTTCTGTTATAATGTGCTGGGTTCAATGAGTATGTGATTGATGCATCCTCATCAGGTTAGTAACTATCTATCCCCATGGATTCGTCAAGGCTTTCTTTAGTTCGACCAGCTCTCGGGTTCTAGTGGCATAACGGGTTTAACTAGCTTCTTTGATTTGGACCAGCCCTCGGTAACGTAAGCAATTGATGTAGCTAGTTTATCCTCTGATAGTTTTTCTATGAAAATATTAGGCAGTTTCGTAGCGAAAAATGTTGTTCTGTTGTATAAAATGCTACGAAAAGTTGAAAACCCGACTTAAGTGCCCTTTTTGAATTTAAATGCATGAAGAATGAAAACTGACACCATATGAGGACTGATGGGACATGACATGACATAAATGGAGGTGACCTTGAACCTTAGGATAGGCTAAAAATGTAAAAAATGAAATTTTCCTATATCAATTTGAAAGGCTTAAGGAGACCTTGTCCTTTTGATAAGTGAATTGTATGACCATGTAAATTAAGGTTTCACAATTTTATGAGTGATAACAGTGGCTCCTCTTGGGATCGTGTGCCCCCGTGGTAAACTAAATAACCTATAGTTCCAGTGTCATCCATTTTTTTGGAAATAAAAAACTCTGAAATTTTCCAAGCCTTCTTCAAAATCTAATGGCCTTCACCTTAGGCTCAATTTTGATGATAAATTTGTCTTTATTAACAGAAAAGAATATTAAAATGGAATATATACAATAGAGTGAAAAATCAGTAGAACTTAAGAGGAATAGTGCTTTAGAAACCTGCCATCGACAGACCCTCCAGCACAAGGACATTCATCCATCTCCTGTAGTAGATAAGTGTTGTTTCCATGGAATGTAGCTACTATGAATGGTCCTTTCCATATATTCTCAAACTTACCATGTTTCCCCTGTTGATGGCTATTATATACCTCCTCCCATTTTTCCTGCAGAGTTGATTGATGAGCAACCAATCAAAATCAATTTGGTGATAATAGTAGGCATGGTGGAGCATTGGGAAACTTATTGCACTACCAGTTGCTCATACCAATGATGTGAAGTGTTAGATCCTTCTCCACGTTGAAACCCTCTTGGGGTCTCCTTTTGTATTTCCACCCTTATCTCCTTGATTTCTTTGGTAATATCCTACATAGTTTGGAGAAGAAGCTTTGGAAACTCTTTCTCATACATTTCTCCTGATATTGGAGACTCACCTTTGTCTACTTCGTTGTTTGTATAATCAAACCTTCGACCTCTATTAATATACCGCTTCTCCTGTTCTGTAAGAGGTTCCTTTTCTTCAAATGACATAGATGTAGTGCCCCACAGGCTTAGCCAATATTATGCTCTGATACCACTGTAATATTCCAAAATAGGAAAAAACAGGAATATTGAACATAAAACCGAAAAATGTAGTAAACATCAACACATCAAATACATCAGAAAATCACCGAGCCATTTTATTATATGTAATAGCGGAAATGAAGTACAAAAAATTGAGGAAGACACACTCAACCTAGGCAAAACAAGCCTAAAATGACCCAAAACATCAAAACATGAAACACCGTTGTTGCATAAACTGCTTGGAGGTTATGACTGCACAATCCTACTCGAAATAACTACTACTGGAAACTAGGAATATGTAGATCCACTGATAGGGTGCTGATAAAATGTCGGGATCAGAGATATGGCCTTTCTATCACAATTCGAAGATAACCCAGAAAGGGTTTCGAGAAATGACAATGATGAAAAATGCAACCCTAGGGCTGAATTACGCTTTGCAGCTAGGCAAATACTGGGAGGTGGCTGATCTGATGAGAAAATAGTTGATACTCCTCCACACTGACTTTTCGGATGAAGGGTTTCTCCCCTCACTGGATGATAAGCTCAAACAATTGGGTTATTAACCCTCCACTGAAACTGCCCTCATGGATTGTGCAATTACTGAAGGAGACTACACTACTGAAGGTGATTGAAGATTGGCCTGATGTTAGATGATTGAATGTAGCTCAAAGAAACTCCCTTGAGTGGGCACTCGAAGTCCCCCGATGATGAGGGTGCGATTTCTACTTGGAAACACCCTTGTGATAAACAACACAACAGACTCCACTAAAAAACTGAAGCCTGTATAAATTCATAAAAGACAATACATGAACAATATTCAGAATGCCCTATATGGCTACCATCCCCTTCCTTATATGCTTTGTGAGCCTCCACCCCCTTGGCCCCACTCAATAATGATGCTACTCTCATGGAGACTTCCTCCCATTATGACTGCGTTGTCCTCCACTGTCTCCACCACCTCCATGACTGCGTTATTGATTTGTTCAAATTGACCCCATCCACATGTATCGACCCACATTCACACCAAAGAGTGCTTTAACCATCTTTCTCCTATTTATATACACTGATCCACATTCACATTAGAAGTTCCTTTATTCCTACTAAAAAGATTTAAGGGTCCAGAAAGGGTTTCGAGAAATGACAATGATGAAAAATGCAACCGTAGGGCTGAATTACGCTTTGCAGCTAGGCAACTACTAGGAGGTGGCTGATCTGATGAGAAAATAGCTGATACTCCTCCACACTGACTTTTCGGATGAAGGGTTTCTCCCCTCACTGGATGATAAGCTCAAAAACTTGGGTTATTAACCCTCCACTGAAACTGCCCTCGTGGATTGTGCAATTAATGAAGGAGACTACACTGCTGAAGGTGACTGAAGATTGGCCTGATGCCAAATGATCGAATATAGCTCAAAGAAACTCCCTTGAGTGGGCACTTGAAGTCCCCCGATGATGAGGGTGTGATTTCTGCTTGGAAACACCCTTGTGATAAACAACACAATAGACTCTGCTAAACAACTGAAGCTTGTATAAATTCATAAAAAAAAATACATGAACAATATTCAGAATGCCCTATATGGCTACCATCCCCTTCCTTATATGCTTTGTGAGCCTCCGCCCCCTTGGCCCCACTCAATAATGATGCTACTCTCATGGAGACTTCCTCCCATTATGACTGCGTTGTCCTCCACTGTCTCCACTACCTCCATCACTACATTGTTGATTTGTTCAAATTGACCCCATCCACATGTATTGACCCACATTCACACCAAAGAGTGTTTTAATCATCTTTCTCCTATTTATATACATTGATCCACATTCACATTAGAAGTTCCTTTATTCCTACTAAAAAGATTTAAGGGTCCATATACCTTCTTAACAAAAACAATTTTTTTTGTTAATTATTTATATTAATTTATAGTTTTATTGTAAAATTTGAAAATTATTTTAATTTTGAAAATCAATTAATTTTAATAAACAAATAAAAAAAAAATACATTTATATTTAAAATTTTAAAATATTTTTTAATATTTTTTAATTATATATCTTTTTGAAATAAATTATTTCTTATATAATTAAAAAATAAAAAATTCTAAATTCTAAATCCTCCAAATTCCAAAGTCCAAAAATCCTTATTTTATATATAATATAAGTTCAATATCCCACATATGATATAAATGGCCACTACAAGATTTTGAATGCTATAATAGGAAAAACTTTCCATAGGCTTAGGGCTCTTATCCATGACCCTATAGCTACCAAAGAAAATGCTTTTGGATTTTGTTTTTTCATTTCAACACTATTAATTAATAGAATATGATTTCTTGTTAAGTGGATTTTATTTAAACTTGTGAGAAATGTGTGATGAATTGGTATGCTAAATTTAAACAATGTTAATTAATAGAATAAAATATTTTGTTACTTTTATTTTAATTGAAATTTAGTAGAAATATGTTATCTATTTTTAATAGAATATGATTTCTTGTTAAGTGGATTTTATTTAAACTTGTGAGAAATGTGTGATGTATTGGAATGTTAAATTTAAACAAGGTTAATTAGAATAAAATATTTTGTTAATTTTATTTTAATTGAAATTTAGTAGAAATATGTTATTTATTTGAAATTTAATAGTAGAATTATGTTTATTTATTTTTTATTTAAAATCTGAGTAGAATTATGTTTATTTATTTTTTATTTAGTTTTATTTTTAAAATGTGTAAATGTGAAGGGGTTTTTATTTATCCAAGTAATTATGAAAAATTAAGGTTAAGATTTTTGAAAATTTGGATTATAGTAGTTAAACTTCCATATTTTAAGTGCCATAAAAATTTGTGATAGTGCTGAATCCATTTCCACTACTAAAAATACAATCTAAACACTAAAACTACTTATTTTTAAATTTTTTTACGACATTCAAAAAAAAACTTTACACAACTCCATTTACACCAACTTTATTAGCCAACGTACTTTTCACGTATTTTTCACAATTCTAATGCCATGAATGTCCAGTGCCCATTGTCAGGTGTCGCAGGGTTTTTAAGGGAAATTATTTCGTAAAATTCAGATGTCTAAGAATGTCACGCGTCGCAAGGGTTTTTAAGTGCGAGATTTTGGTTTCACATAGAATTGTGAAATTTCCAAAAAAAATGTAAAGCACCAAATACTTTTAGGTCCACCATTTGTGTTTTTCATTAAAACTTGGCAGAATGTAGGGGATGACGGTAAAGTGATAAATAGCATAAGTAGCAGATTTTGATTCCTCTCACAGATTATCAATCTCCACACTTTCCATGGGAATGAAGTGTTAATCAATCTGCGTCGTATTGCTGAATTATTGCCATTGTTTCCGCTTAATGCGAGCAGCTGGGTCCGACTGGAGGGACGAGGTGGAATGCAGTCATATAAATTAGCTGAATTCCTATATCTAAACAAAAGTGAAATGAGCATCCAAATTGAAGTTGCGCCCAGTGCCCACAATGGCTTCATTTTAGAAAAAATTAAACGGACAGGCTACAGGCATCCGATAGCGATGGAGGTACTGATAAAGATATAAAGGAGAAATGACATGTTCACGTTTTGTGAGATGAAGCAGTATACCAGTTCTCCTACTGGCCGTTTGCTGGATCTTTCCAGATTGGCATCTACACATAAACATAGACGACAAACTGAAAATTAAAAAATGTTCGCCATAGTTCCTGTCGCCTACTAGGGTTAAGCTGATTCCTTCCCCCATTCACCTTCACGCCTGTCTGTCTGTCTGCCTGTGATCAGTTTGTCTGGGTTTTATGAGGACCACAGATGGCATGGACGATGAAGCACGAAACATCGACAGAATGGTGATAGCTGTAATAAGCAAATAATAATAGTCGGCATGCAACCGGGTCACTGTTCTAGGGTATTCATGATGAGTATGAGCTTCAGTTTTTATTTGCTTATGATCAGTTTTAATGTTGACACCTCAACCAACTTAGCAATTTTAAAAAACACAGTACACTGACAGTATACAGTGTTTTCGTCAAACGGACAGAGACGGCATACACGGCAGTATACAGTGTTTTTGGTCAAACTGACAGAGACGGCATCGTTTTGTGACGCGAGATGAGAGTTCAAAGTTTGATTAAAAGAGTTGTAACGTAAGATTGTGCGTCCCTTAATCTAACGGTAACAAGTTTTGTCCGTTTTAGATATTTTATTTTCATCAGTTTTCCATATAATTTTATAACTGGGTAGCGTATTAGGGTTTTATTATGATTGTTGTATTTTGTTTTCGGGGGATTTGCATTAAATTTGTAATTTTTTAGTATGAAAAATATAATGTGTTATTTTTCATTGTTTAAGTTGTATTTTTGAATGCTAAACATAAAAATTTTAACTATAAAAACTTAATAATTTTTGTTTTTATGTATAAATATATATGAAATTGATATAGATATAAATTAGTTAATATAGATTTTTAAATAGTTTATTTAAATATCTTATTAAAATATTTTTGAAAAATATAAGATTTAAATATATGATTCACACCTTTTAATTAATTTACAACATATTATTTTTTTTAATTATAATAAATATTATTTTTCTATTTACAACATTATTTTTATTTTTTATTTTTATTTTATAAAAAAAGAAGAGATAGACTAACTTACACATCTCTCATACTATAAGCTCATTCTATGAGCTATGAAATGTAGAATAAATCTCTAAACTCAACCAATAGACTTTGTACGACTAATTTATTTTAGAAATTTGTTTACCTATTTTACTGTAGATTAATTATTTAAGTTACTTATAAAGATTTTAATTTTTTATTTCTTAATGTACATAATGGCCAAGTGAACTAAACCCTAATACATTATGATTATAATTTTGAATCAGGAAAGATATAGTTTTTTTAAAATATATATTTTTAATATTTTTTCTTATAATTTATTAATTTATAAATTTTGAACTACACCCCTAATACATTATGATCATAATTTTGAGTCATAAAAGATAATTTTACTTCTAATTTATTACAATTATAAATTTGAATTGCATAATTTGTTTAGTTTGATAGTTTTAAATTTTTTACTTAATTTTAAATTTATTTATATATTTAAACATATAATAAAAAATACTTTTATAAATTTGAATGGCATAATTTGTTTAGTTCGACAGTTTTAAATTTTTTTACAAATTTTAAATTTATTTATATATTTAAACATATAATTTAAATACTGAAAAATATTATTATTAACTTGTATTATTAATTTTTAAAAATTGAAATAATTAGATCCAATGTTAAAATTATATATAAATTTTGATTTATAAATAATAATAGGATATATAATTATTGTAAAGTTAGGGATTTTTTAAAATGTCAAATTTGAAAAACAACATTTCTCTTCATTTGGTCCTTTAGGTATTTAATAAATTACTCATTATATATAATTCAATGCCTTGAAAATCTTCTAGATTACATACTTTAAAATTGATTTGGAGTTAAATTTAATAAAAAAATATTATAAAACTTTAATAATTTCAATATCACTATGCTATTATGTTTTGTTGTTGATATTACAAACCAATATATTGGAGATGAGGTAAAAATATTTGGCTCTCACTCTCAACCATAAATAAAATATTTCTATGGCCATGTTGAGTATCATAATTGTATATCTACTTTACAAACAAATAAAGTAAATAGATTTCATGAAAGTCCTATATTTTCACTTTAGAATTAAGGTATAATTCTTATGCTTTTTAAAAATATTTCAATATAAGAATTAAATAAATTATTTTAGTATCCATATTAACTAATATTTTTGTCTCCGTGAGAGGAAAAAATTTATATTGTTGAGTATGAATATACATTTTTCTTATTTCCAACAGGTGTCCAAAAAATAAAATAATGAATGTTTTGAATTCTCACTCTTTGGAGAAAAAACTACTACATAAATAGTCTTTAATGCCTATGACATAGTAAAAATATAATAATATTGAATTGTTTCAAAATTGAATTGTGATCTAGTTTACTCATAAACAACTAAGTCTTCAACTTTGTTAATAGGAAAATGATCTAGAGAGATCAAGTTATGCATGAATTACCATTTTTTCCTACTCCTCCGGGGTCATTGAAATATATTATGATAAAGGTCCCAACAGGAAATTCTAGGTGCATCTTTAGATAGACCACCTATAATAGTATTAAAAGGAAAATTAGTTGAAACATATGAAAGTGTCCAAGATGTCCTATAGTATAGGAAATATGTATATGCTTTTGATGACGATCTTAATTTTTCTAAATTGAGCTTAAGTTTTGAATGCCCATAATCTATATAGTTTTAACATTTTTATGAAGATCAATTTCCAAGAGTATGGGAAGAGCTAGGAATTTTCCCCCCAATTCTAGGGGTGTATCGAACCTATACACTAAGACACCGACTAAGGAAAGGAACCACACCTAGGTGGATCATCTTGTGTTGTTCCATCAAAGAAACTCTAAGGACATTTATGTGTAGGAGGGGGCATGACAGGAACCTATCGCTTCTATGTCTTATGGTTGATATTATATTCCATGTAGAGTTATTTAACAAAACCTATATTGACCTCAATAGGAATTTCCCACGAGAAAAATATGTTATAGTTCCTATCCCACCAAAGGTTGTAGATGGGGATGCACGAAAGTCCTTTGTATGAATCAATGGCTTCATTTTTTACCATGTTTTGAACAAGTCTTACAAGCTTTTGTAAGACCAAACACCTAAAACACTGAGTGTGACAATTACTTTTGTGATAAATGAACATAAAATGAATAGGCCCGAGGGCATTCATATAATCAATTACATAATGGGAAATAGCATGGGCGCTACTAGTCCCTTTTATTGATATTATGGCCTGTTAGAATAATATTTTATTGTCATTAGAAATGTTAGTTTCCATTTTATGGGGTGTAGATTTTCCATAAAGGAACCGACCACTACTTTTTTTTCTTTCCTAAACTGTAGTTCTATGAAAATTTCATATCCAAGTTTTGGAATAAAATCGCTATTTTTTGGGTATTTTTACTAAACTAGGTTATCCTCAATGTCCTCTTTCAATCTAATAAAGTTGGAGACAAGGAGTTTGATATAGTTTTCCCATTTAAATTCTTATTACCCTATGAATCTTGGATCTAAAGTTGTTTTCTATATATCAATTCCCCATCCTTGCAGGTTTTGGGACTTTTCATCAACTTTCATGTAGAGACTTGATTTGTGAAGGTGGTAAATTATATATTTTATCAAGTTTTATTCATCTCTAGATCTAATTCATAGGTGAGGACCTAATTTTACTTTTTGACCATTTCCAATGTGCCATACTATCTAATTTTTAATGAGGTCTAAAGAAAGAACTAATGTTTTTCATGTAACTAGACCTTCATTGACTCAATAGGAATGTCATGTAAGAAAAATATGCTAATGTTCTTGGCCCACCAAAGTTTGTAGATGAGGATACATGGAAATCCTTTGTATAAATCAAAGGCTTCATTTTCCAATCATGTTTTAAACTTTAAAGAAGTCTTCCATGCCATTTCGATACCAATAACCTTTGATATCCAAGTCAACAAGTGATTTTTTAATAACCCGAACAATGTATGAACAAAAACTAAAGAGTTGTGAGGCACATTCATTCAATTACATGGATAATGGGAAAAAAATCTTGCCAACCCCTTTTATTGATATTATCCCATGTTAGTGGATTATTAGTTATTTCCATCTAGAAGGTGAGTTTGTATTTAGGGTGTTATGGAGTTTTCATAAGTGAACCCACAACCACCTTTTCCCTTCTATAAACTGAAATTCCATGAAAGCTTCATATCCAAGTTTTGTAGTGAAATCCCCATTCCCAAGGTTTTTTAAGATACCTAGGTCATCCTTAATGTCCTCTATCAATCTAATAAAGTTTGAGACAAGGATTTTGATATAGTTTTTCCATTCAACTACTTTTTACCCTATGCATTAGGAGAATTTTGAGATTAAAAATGGACCTAAAATCAAGTTATGTACTAAAAAAATCTACTTTAAGAGAACCAATAAGATTCAATATGATGATGTCATCCCCATTCGTAAAAATGTTTGGAAGGATATTTGGTAACGTACTTCTTTTATTGTATTTTCAACGTATCTCCTTGCAAGATTACTGGAATGTCAAGTATATGACACCCATTGGATGAAAAATTAACTTCTACATCTAATGAGTACCCAATCTACATTATTTTGTGTAAACCCACACTAAAACAAATTGGAAATACATAAAAAAAAATGTGTTTATTGAAAGAAACATATTTTTTTCATGAATTTTCAATTTTTTCGATGTGGGGCTATTCAAAATAGGTATGCAGAATTTAATTTCACATCCAATAGGTTCCTAAATTTGAAATTTGAGTAAACATATAAGTATATAATAAAAAATACAATAAATAAATGTAGCTTTATTTCTTTTCCTTTAAAAATTAATAATTTTTGTTTTATTGTTTCAACTATTATTTTTATTATTTTCTTTAGGATGACTATTTTAGGCCTTAGAATTCTCATAATGATTCCAGATATGCATTTTTTTCTAGTTAACCGTTTCTCATTCCTTTAGGGCATGTACCTTTGCATTATCTAGCATGTAAACACTTTATTAGTGAATACGGTTGGTTAGATAATTCATAAATATGTATTCATCTCCATCCAAGCCATGGTTCAATACCCAATTTAACTTTTTGGTAATTTCCAATGTGCCATACTATCTAATTTCCAATTGGGGGGATATTAAAAACTAAAATTTTCCATGTGTTTGAGCTTTTTGATGATTTTTCTTGGTTGACGAAACGAATTGTAGTATGTGGAGGGAAGGAATTTGACATTGAATTTCATCCCCTAAATAGAGTTGTTATGTACTAGAAAACATAAGATACTAACAGTAAGGTCTTTGTTAAAATTTCAGATCTTTTTTTATGCCACAACCTCCTATAGACTTTGGGAGAGAAATTGTTTCCCATTGAACCTAGGGTATTCCACCTATGTATGTTTTCTCAAACTAGAGGAAAACAAAAGAATATCTTTCTAGTTTTAGTAAAAATAAATTTGGAAACATACTCTATATAGAACCAATACACTAGAATGATTTTGAGGATCACCTTGATTAATATGAATCTGCCAACTCTAGAGAGTAGCTACCTTTCCTAGAAGTTGATTCTAGATTTGATTTTCTCGAACAACCATAGCCGGTCTCTACATTGATATCTAAGAGCCTTGAGAAATGAACCTTTATATGTGCATATATGGGGGGAAGGAAAGTATTGACCTAATTAGGAAGTTTCTAAGTCAAGTAAGAGGTGGTGAATAAAGAAAGATTTTTTTATTTAAGTTGCATTCCCATGGCTTGATAGAAAAGGGATTGGGAGAAAGTGAACTAAATAAATAAAATAGGAATTTTTTTAATGTTAGCCATAGTAAAATATTTCAATTTCCAAAGGGAAGAAGTAATTTAAATTAAAAAATTTCAATTGCTTCCTACTAAGAGAGATATGTATAACTCATTCACTTTTTAATATAAAATTCATATGTTACATTTAAAAATATTAATAATAATAATAAAAATGTCAATAATAAATAAAATATTTCAATATGCATGGCTAGGTAATATTGACGTGTATTTAAAAATATATTAATAACAAAAAAAAATTATAGTGTATACAATGTGGTCCTTTAATCAAATACTTCAATGGTCATTTAAAATAAAATATTTCAATGTCAACTATGTATATATTATGTAGGGTTAAAATAGATATGGATAAGAGGTTATATTATGTATATAATTTGAGTAGGCCTAATTGTTAGGAGGGGATTTTTCTCCTAAGAGGTCACAGGTACAAATCTAAAGGGGGGTATTTTTACACTTTTAAATTTTTTTTATCCTTCTCCTCTCTTGCTAGATCCATAGTTAATATATATGAATTTTAAATGAGAAAAATTATTAAATTATTTTTATGAACAAACCTTCTCCTCTCTTGCTAGATCCATAGTTAATATATATGAATTTAAAATGAGAAAATTTGTTAAATTATTTTTATGAATAATCCCTCTCCTCTCTTTCTAGATCCATAGCTAATATATATATTATATATATAATTATAATTCCCATGAAATTTAATCAAGGAAAGGAAAAGACATGGTGGAATTCAAAAGGGGTTTATAATTTATTTATTTTTAAACATAAAATGAGTAGCTTTTTTATTAAGTTTGTTACCAATTGCAACAAATACATGGGTGATTGCAATACCCATTTTCAGTATTTTCTCATACATTAATTAACCATACACCCATATTTTTGATATTGAATCATAGACAAATTTACCATACACATTACATGGAGAGACGTCCTTTCAAAAAATTTACAAAACCATAAAAACTTTAAAATACACCTATAACACGCATTATTTTGCATGAAAATCAATCATTTTCAGTTGTTGGCCTATTTAGATCGATGTTCCACTTACCTGGATCCTCATGAAGTTGGTATTAACCTATGGGGGAATCTTTACTGATCTTGAGGCCCATTATAACCCTCATCATATCCACTTTATTTTTCAGTCGTGAGATCTAATGGTGGAGAACCATAATTTTATCAGCGCGTTCTACCTGTGAGTGATACATTTGACAGAATTTGACTTGCAAGTCATAATAAGCCCTCTGTAGGGATTTATGAGAAAATAAACAATGAGAATATGTGTTTGTTGCTGAAAAAATCTCATAATTGGAGTTTCTGTTCATCATGTTATGCCAGTAGAGGTTGGGAAAGTTGCAAGCTTCATGAGAGAATGATCCATAACTCCCCAATGTCATTATAAAGAGTAGGAAATTCACTATAATTGGAAGAGGAGACTAGATTGTAGAGACAAATATCCAATTGGTGATACCCCAACTATATACTGCACCATGATGGGAAAATAATCATCCTTCCAAGTCACCAAGGTAGAGAAAAATTCACTGATAACCTAAAGACCTAGAATTAATAGACTTCATTTGAACTAGAGGTTTCTATTAGAGAAATTTAGGGGTTGGAAATTAATCAAATTCTCTGATCATGACATTATCTTGTGTTTTTTTCTTTTTTATTGTTATATTTTATTTCTTTTTATATTTATTATCATTAATACTAATGCCAAAAATTAAATAGAAAAGGACACAAGATGTAGGCACACGCCAGGGAAAAACCCCATTCTTTAGGGAAAACCAAATCAAAATTTTTTCTTCAATAGGTTCAATATGAGATTACCATGACCTTTAGACTATAGGCCTCCTCCATAAAATCATCCCTTCATTGTATAAGCACCAAGATCTCCACGACACCGATATCTCCCTTGCTTGCACCCAAACTGCATCTTGATAATCTTGATTGACGTTAAGATAGCAACATATCAACGAGTGTCATAATGACACAACAACACTGATCATTATAGGTAACATCATTGTGCATCACTTGTGTCACCTAACTTCATGACTGAGCTAACACCGAACTTGTAGCATTGAGTGTAGTTGAGATAACACTAAGTCCAATGTAGCATACAACATTATGTCAGCGAGCCACTGTATTTTTCCTTCTTCAAGTATATAAAGGAACCATGGAGATAAATAGAACTTCAACTTCACTGAGCCATATTCACTGTAATTTCACCAAAACCAAGAGACTCTAACTTCACCGAAACTTTAAACTGTTGTGCCTTCACCGAGCCTGTGATCCTAGCCTTTACATCATTGTAATATTATACAAGGACCAAGCTATTGAACCACTGTGAATTTATCGAACCCTGTAAAAATATCCGAACTAAAATGCAAAGAGGAATCTAAAGTTCTATGTTTTATAATTTGAAGATCTCAACTGGGTATATATAGTGGTTGTCCACTTTAATAAGCCGACATGTATCGGATGAATATACACGTACATATAATAGGACGACATGCATGCTAGTGAAGTTGACTTGTAGGAGACTGATGGAGGCTGACTTGGATATTATTTGAGGACTTGTATCACTTGATTTGAGGGCTACTTTATGAAGAAGATTTTTATGAAGCCGAGGATGATGACCTTTGAAGGAGATGACTTAATGGAGGATCCTTTTGACCAACAACCTAATATTACATGATTTAAAAGCCCAATATGGATCAATTTTAATCTATAATGACTAACCTAGATGTCCACAAATGGGAATTTAAACTAAACATGACCCAAGCATGAAACTTGTGCTTTAATAAGTCATTTAACAATAATAAACTCTTTTGAAAAATAAAATTAATAATGAAGACCGAACCTAGTTACATTCTTCAACGCTCCCTCTTAACTAGGGAGGTATTCATATAAAAGAAGTACATGGAAGATCTCGCTTTATCTATGAATAAGTTTAGGCACCAAAATTCCATGGCCTAGATTCCTGACCAGGGAAATCCATTCGAGTGGGACTAATATAGACTATAGCTTACAACCTCTATAGGTACCATCGGGCTTACTTGTTAACCCTCAACCCAAGGAACTAGGTGCACATCCACCTGATCAAACTCCCAAACAGACATCAACACAAAGTATCAACCCGATGTCTTTCTAGGAAAGGCTTTACTCGAAAATTTTTAAAACAACATTTTCAGGAAATTCTTCACTCGAAAAGCCTCAACACACCTTGATAAATAGATCAAGAACAACCAATCTCTCCAAATCAAACGGATTGGTTACTAGCATGTTATCAATCCCTTCGATAGATTCACCTGTGCAAACACAAACCCCAATCATCAATATTCTCAAATGCATAAACAAAATTTGGGGTTTCGATGTTTCCCTTCAACTAATTCTAGTAGGACTATCAAAAAAATCTTTCAAGAGAAGATTCCTCCTCCTAGTTTACATTGGCAACATATCTTTCCATAATATATTCTCCAACCATGAGCATGATTCCCACTCATGGCATTCACTAAGACTTACGATTGTTAGTATTGGTCTAGTGCATGAAACATGAAGTAGAGAACCATAACCATTTATTCTTTTATCAAGGCTCCCTCTTAATCTATGGAGATCAAATTCTATCCAAGCTCCCTCTTAATGTAGGGAGATTTAAATTCTTATTTAGGTGTTGGAGAATACTTCATGGCTTTTGTTGTATCTCAAGAAACAATCCCTCATCTAACGTAAGGAATCAGTGCTCAAGACATTCATAAATGTATGTCACAAAATTTAAAATATCGGATGGTATTTGTTTAACACCTTTAGAAATTAGTTATTTATAAACCTCAATAATTTGATATAATTAAAGTCTTCACAATGCCATTATCTGTTGATATTCATTGAAATGGAAGGAAGAAATTGGAAAGGAAACTCAAAATGATATGTTGAATAATAGAATCTATCACTTTAAATCTCATAAGAAACATTATGGAGACAAAATAGTTGGAGTGAAGGAGCGCACATTCAGGACATTTAAATCTTACTTATGAATCTAAAAAGAGACCCGCAAATACATTACTTCACCTCATTCACAGAAGAATAAACATATGATGAAATTGGAAAAACCCATCAAAACCCATCAACATCAACAGGTGTAAGAAACTTTATCCTCTTTCATTAATTTTCAGAAAAATTAGTACAAAGTTTACAGTCATCCAGAGGTCCAAAACTCAGAACCCTCCTCTTTCTCTTTCATTTCTTTAAATACAATACAAAATAGTTGTAACTGCTGAAAACTACTTGTAACTTGCTCAAACTACCTAAAACTGCATAAACTACCTATTACATGGCAATTAACAACTTCATTACAATATGGATCTTTTAAAAAGAGAATTCAAACTAAAGCCTCAATATATTTGTTGAATTCGAATTTGATTGGTTTCCACTATATTCTCCGGATTTGCTGACGTGTCCTTCTGTGACATTGAGGTGTCACCACGTGAATCAATCCTTCATGTTCTGCACTTCTTCCATATCTCGATCATGGTTTTGGGAGAATTGATCAACTTATGATATTCTAGCCTCAAGGTTTTGATCCTGCTGAAAGTAGGTCATTCTCTGAACAAAGTCTTTACCATCCAAAGCAATTGAAAATGCCTCGGAAAGAAATTAACAATTGTAGCTCATTTCAGGACAGTGGTCTTCTCATGGGTATTATCAATTTTACTCTTACCTAGCACTAACAGTGGCTCATCGGAATCCCATAATAAAAGATCACCTTTGAGATCCTAGCACGAAGGCAATCCTGCTCTGGCCCTTTTGTCAAATATGTTATCAAACCTGTTTACAGCTTGTTTAATCTCTACCAACTTCTTCTTTGCTGACTTCCTGCAAGCATTTTTTACAATCAACATATTAATCTCTAGGACACATAATTTCCTGTCTTTAATTCATTCTCTTACAACTCTAGATCTGTCTTAGAATTGATGAAATCAATGAATTTATTTTCCCATAAGGCTCTGTTAAGAGTCTTATGTTTATCTTCCATAACCATTTCCTCTAAGTCTTTGATAATGTTCTTTTCCTCTTGTTAGCTCCCCATAATTTTCTAGATTGATTGAGATATAAATGGACAGGGGTAACATCAAACCAAGCTTTAGAATCCAAGGACCTAGCCTTCATGGATTCATAGAGGGATCTCTCTATTAGGTGCAAAGATGTGAACTTGTTTGTTGATTAGGGTTGACTTTAGGCTAGTTATGAAATATTGGGTTTGTTGATTGTTTTTTGGTTGGGTATGATGCTTAGATAGACTAGATAGAAACAAGGAAAACTTAAAGTCATTTGGCAATGGATTCTAACAAGGTCATGATAGGTTCATTAATGGATTAGGGAGTATTGTAGGGAAAATATAGCTTGGTTTGTGGATCTTTGAGGTTTGAAGGATCATGAGATGGACATTAATTTTGAGAAACAAAGTTTGACAAAGAGCAGTAAATAATTCTCTATCATATACTTAAACAAAGGGATTTGGAAGAATCATAAGCATAGAGATAAAATCAAAGGCAGAGAAAACCATAAACTCTTTGATTCAGACTTAAAGCAGATAATTATCTAAGACAAACATTCAAATGAAATACAGAAAGGCAAGAAACTTATTTAACTTTCAGTGATTTCATCATCAAAGACAAAAAAAAATTAAGATTCACAAATAACTATAATCAGAGAAGGATAGAAACCCTAAAGATCCAATATTATAGCTATGAAGGTCCTTTAAGATAATTAGTTAAGTAAATGAAAAGAGTAGGATTGAAACAAACGTCTTGGACAAACCTAAGTAATGATGCTTTAAATAGATGACTTCAAGAATAGTGTTCTTAGTGGCAACAAGAAGTAGGGCTAGCCATAAATCATGGTGGACACCATATATTCTAAACCATTCAAGAAATAAAAAATCTTAGGAGATCCTTAGAGAGAAAAGAAGGATTCTCTAACATGTCCTAGCAGAAGAAAACATTAAGGTAGTGAAGAACAAACATACCTAAGGTGCCATTAGAAAACATTTCTTACTCTAAATTCTTTGTCCTAATGCAGCATAGAAAGATGGAAACACAATGATAAACTAGAAAACATAAAAAAAAAAAAACACTTCACCATCAACCAGACTCGTGGATCCTGCAACCAGTCCTCCTCCATCAGCAAACAAACTAGGGCATTCATAAACTCCAAGAAATCAAGTTCTTTTCAAATTCCAAGGGACTATGTATTACTTCAAAATCAGTGATCAAAATCCAACCCAATACATAAGAGCCTCATGCTCTATTTATGGAGAAAGTGAGGAGGTGGAAACCATAAGAGGCTTCCACAAACCATAATTCTGTCATAAATGTCATTTATGTGCTTAATGACCATGCAAGGCCCAAGACACATAATAGATAAGCTAATAAATGAAAAATATAATAACATAACTCCTCAATCAAATCTGGAGTGATTTTCCCAAGAAAATATTAAAAAAATATTTTGCCATAAATTTGTGTCTTTTGTTGACTTTTGGCAAAAAGACAATCTGTTTGCGGAGCGCTACTTTTGCAGAAAATAGGCTATTTTGCAACAAAGTTTTGGGCCACTTCCCGATGTCAGATTTGGCTCCATGATGGCTCATTGGAAAGATTGAAGAGTCTGATTTTCAAAATTTTTGTGGTTTTATGATCTAGTTCCTGTTACCTTGTCAAAAATTTAAAACCCGCAGACTGTCGTTTGTGCAACGCCAGGCCTAAAACAGAGGCAGAAAGGTGATTTTTGAGGTGTTGTTTGACCTTTTGAGGGGTGAAAAATGCTCCAAATATTCTGAAATTGTGTGTGGGTGCTATGTAGGTAATGAAAAATCCAAAAATGTCAAGATTTCCTCCTAAATATGCTCTATATTTTTGCGGAGCGCCAGTGGCACTGTGCAAATGAGGCCAAAATTTCTCAAGAAACAAAATCTTCTCCAAATTCCTTCAAAATTGGTGGAGACCCTCCTTAAATTTTTTTAGATAATTTTTGAGAAGCCTCAGCCAAAATTCCAAGGTTGTTATTCTCATTTTCTCTTTTTAGGTTTTTTACCTCAAGGAGAGCCTCCTTGAGTTCGGCACAAGAAAACCTGCTCTTCTTTGTGTAGTGCTTGGTCATCTTCTTTTCGAGATCAAGGCCTCTCTTGATCTTCTTGAAGTAATTATGCTCATTCTTATATTACTAAGTGATGCACTGGGCTCTTTCAAAATCCTTCTCCCACTCCCTGATTTGTGCATCTTTGTCTAGGAGTAGCATTTTAGTGGTCATCTCCTCATCCTCATTATCACTATCTAAGTCAATGAACTCAGGCCCTTCATTAGTTTTCTTTATCCTATTACTCCTCCTCACTTTTACCTGTTGCTCAATATTTTGCACCTTTTCCTTGCCCTTCTCCAATGTTTTGATAGCTTGAGGAGAGATGGCCCTTTGCCTTTTTGAGGCAGCAAACACATCTCTTTGTCCTCTGTAGTATGTGCATATGTGAGGGGTGATGATGGTAGTTTTGACCATGTTTTCATCATTTCTTTGACCCTCATCACTGCCATCAGCCTCATCTTGGATTTGTTCTTTACGGAGGTTCTCTCCTTAGTCATTTCCTGCACTATCATTTTGATTTTCTTGGTTATCGAGAAACTGAATAGTGTTAGGATAGTCATGACAACTGTCATGACCGTCATGAATATTTCCTTGGCTGTCTTGTGCACTTTGCTGACTGCCTTCCTCATCTAGCTACTCTTCCCTACTGTCTCCATCATCTCCACTGTGATCTGTTTGTTCATTATGCTCACTGCCTTGTGTTTCATTATTTTTTTCTCCATCACTTCCCATATCCTCTGTCTCTTCTTCATACATTTCTGTGTTTGCCTAATTGACTTCTTCACCCTCACCCTGATCTCTATGTGATCCTTTATTTCCAGTCCCTGCTTCACCTGATGCATCAAGAGAAGGAGAGGAAGGGATTCATGCCTGTGGTGAAGGAACTTGGGACGATGAGGAAGGTAGATTTGTTTAATGAGGATGCCGTGGGTTTGAGAAGAACTCATTGTTTATGAAAACATCCCAAGGTACACCCTGCTGCTCTAGCTGATGTAAAACCACCATCTTGATCAAGGTATGGTGGAACAAGCTATACATTTGTTGGGGGTAACTCATCCTTTGGATAACAGAACACATTTTCATAACACTCCTGTAGAGAGAGTAGGGTAGGTCAAGTGCCTTAACCCCTGTGAAATGCATAAGGATTCTAAGATGATAGGTATAGACCCTGGAGTATCTCCCCTCACAAGTGAAGTATTTCATGATAGCCAACATCAAGGGTGCATACCTTTGTTTGAGATGTGAGAAAGGGAAAATTGTGATATTGCCTTCTCTATACCTCCTTTTGATAAATGGCAAAAAAAATTCTCTTTATAGCTTACCATTCTTGAACCATTTCTCACCTACTAAAGGGATACTAGTGGCTTTGGATATGGACATTACTGAAATCTCAAATTTCACTCCTACAAGGTCTAAGTGCTTGTTATGCAGGTTGAGAATGAAGAGCCTTGTAAGCTCAGGGTGGCTCTTCACCTGTTTGACCTTCTCACAAAATTGAAAGCATATTTTATTCTAGAAGCATGACAAGATCCTAGGAGGGGAAGTAATGGCCATAGTGCTTTGAGGCTCCAACATATTTAACTTTTCTCCCTTGTGCTTTTTTTTTAAAGGCCTTTGACTACCTTTACTACCACTATTGTTTTCAGTCCCTGACATGGTGATGGGAGACACTGGTTTGCAAATTCGGGCTTGATGAAACAAGGTGAAAAAGGGTGGAGTCAAGCTTTGGTGGATAATAGGTATAGAGGTTAGGGTTTTAGTGGCTTTGGAGCTTTTAAGGAGGCCCTTCTTAATTGAATTTGTAGGCACCTCAACTCACCCACCCTTGTATGATATCAAACTGATTGCAAGATGGAATTTTAAGCACATAGGTTCATTTACATCGAAGGACTAGGGTTTACATACCTAGGGTTTTTACATTCAGAGCCATAGAGACCAAAATAAATTTAAAAACTTGATTGGAGACAAGTAAAGGCCATCACTTACAAATTTTGGCTTTTTTACAAACTCTGGAGGCAGCTTGGAGACTGAAAATTTGATTCAGGGCAAGGGCTTTTGACCTTGGCACTTCCCAAGCATTTGCACAACGCCTCTGCCTGTGCTGTCAAGTGAGGCCATTTGCGTAGCACCGAGCAGGGTCTGCACAGGAGTTTGCAGTAGGGCCGACAAAAAGGTAGCCTCTGCACATGAGTTTGCGCAGCGCCAGTAGGGTGGGCAGCTTCTACATGTCGCCTGGGCGGGTCGGGTGGTTGGTTTGTGTAGCGCCCAGGTGCTTCGTGTAGGAAAGTTGGGTGAAATGGTTGGTCTATGTGACCTAGCAAGTCAGGCCCGAGTTTGCGCAGCACTCCAGGTTAGCATACTGCGGGGAATTTTTTACGTAGTGCCTTGAAATTTTGAACGGGAAAAAAGACTGTTTGCGCAACACGGCCTTTGGTTTGCATAGTGCTTATGATTTTCATAGCGCCAACAGAACTCTGCCTAGAAACAGTCCGAAATGCCATTTTTTCTCCTCTAAAGTCCTTTTCTTCTTTGCAAGCGCCAAATGAACCAAAAATGAAATTTAAACACCTTTACATCCTTTTGATAGAGATAAATTAAATTCAAGAACCCACTTTTCTTATGTTTCAAATCTTTTGTCACTTGAATTATATATTTTTTATGTTTTTACAGGGGTTTTGAAGGTTTTCTCAAGGTGTCTTGCCTTCTTCTCCTGTTTTGATGGCTGGTTGATGCGGATGCTCCTTTTACCCTCTTTTCCTTGAAAGTAGGGACATTGTCCAAACTATCTTTGGCATGCATTTTGAAAAACTGAATACATTGTTCTTATTCTTTTGGGAATTTTTTATTGTCAGTGACCTGAAGAATGCCTTTTCACCTTTCTTCTATTTTTAAGGCAATAACAGGTCTATTTTGCCAAAAGTTTCAAATAAATAATATTATGTCATGGGTTTCATTTGGCCACATCTGATTTTTTGTAGGTGCCTGTATTTCATTTTCCCTTGATCCCTTAGTTCCCTTCTAAAGTCGAAATCTCATTTTCTGAATAGTAACCTTATGATTTACATTGTTTTCTCTCTTTGATATTTAACTCTATGCTTTTCTTTCCCTTTGATTATTTTATAGGCCCTTTGAATGCACTTGAAAACATTAGCCTCTTAAAATGATACTCTTTGCATGCCCTCTGATTTTAAGAAGGAGGCCTTGTCATCTTCAATTGACCTATCTTTCCAATCTGTCCAAACTCTTAGGTTTTAGGGCTGTTAGAGATAAATAAGGAGTGTTTCCTTCTAAGTTCTCCATAACCTTTCAAAAATTGTTTATCATTTGTAAAAAAAAAAAAAAATTCAATGTGCACTTGATGGATTTGAGGTGGCTTCTGTCCTTGTAGCCTTTGTGATGGTCTTTTGCTTGTCACCACTGTTTTGTTAGCCAATCACAAAATCCTTGATTCTCTTTAAACACAAGCCTGCTGCTTTTATCTTGTTTGCGGCTGTCTCCTGGTGATGATTTCATCCTATTACCTTACATCTTCTTATTGCTGATGGCATCCTTGATCATTTCTTGCAAAAATGTGAACAAGGGCATATGTGCCTTGTAGTATTTATGCTCTAAGCCAAGGAGGTCTTTCTTGAATGACTGTTGTTCAGTCTTGGATCAAATTTCTTGACTTTATTCCTCTTTGAATACAATATTTTCATATAGGAATACATATTTTGTAGGGCACCAAATCCATCCTATGACTTTGTGAGACCTTAGGTGACCTAATGGGGCTTTCTTGGACTTGGCTTTTAGACTGAGGCTTAGACTTAGGGATCAAAAAGTGTAAGATAGGACCCATGATAAGCTTAGTGTATTGAAGATCCAAAATTCAATATTCTTGATTTATCCAAAGGGTCTAGAGGGACAATTTGAGACCATTAGTGTTTGGGAGTATCATGAGAGACACAACAAAGTTGTTTGATTGGTAGGCTTAGGTGATAGTGGGGAATTTTTAGGTAAAACAAAACAAAGGATTTGGGCCAAAGGTGAATACATATGCACATAATGGGTTATACAAGCCTCTAATGGGATTTTCAGGACTGGTAAGCAAAGCTAGACATTATGGAGTGATGAGATAGTGAAAAATTATATTGATGATAATGAAGGCAATGAGATTTCTAGAACTCACAATGTTTACGAACCTTGTTTCTAGAAATATTGGGATAGTTATTTAGTCATCATCAAGAAAAGAACTTATTGATGACTAATAGTGGCTCCACTTGGGGAGGGCAACTCCTTTTCGAGAGGTTTCCAGAACTTCAGATTTCTAGCTTTATGGAGACTCGTGCCTCATCCATTAGGCAGATTATTCTCTCTTTTAATTTGTTGATGCTTTCTTGAGGCCGTGATCTTAGTAAGTTGAAACATATGATTTATATATGCATCATCTCTACCTACCCAACCTACTTGCCTAACATTTTTTCTTCCTTGGGTGCACTTGAACTGGAAAACCTTTGACATTTTTCTTTTTGAAAACCAAAAAATCAAAGTATCTAAATGCACCCTTATTTATTCCGAGAGTTCAGATTAGGCTAATGAACTCCCCTTATTTTCTACCTAGACTACTTATTTGTCAAGATTGAGTTGTTTGACAAATTTTATTCTCTATCCTACTAACATGAAATTGAAAGCATGGTAAATTAGGAATAGGCAATCTGACTTACCATGAGTTGTGGCATAAGAAAAAGTTGCACACAAGTGTTATTTTTGTACAAAGAAAACTTAGAAAACATAAGGGAAATATATGTCCTTTGTTAAGCATCCATGTTTTCCTCTTTGGTTCAGATTTGAGCATGTGGAACCAACATCTTTCATTCCTAAGCTAGACCTATTGACAAGTCAATATTAGATGTTTTTACAAGTTCTTCCTTTTACTACCCTATCAGAAAATAAATTGAAAACATGTTCAGGATGATTAGGCTATGTTAGGAATCTGTAATCAGCAAGATTGGAAAATTCCGATCACAGAAACAACATCATTTCAACCAGCTTTGGGATTCTATGATCTAGCCCTCCTGAATCCGGAGAGGGATCTCTCCAATAAGTGAAAAGATGGATTTGTATTTGAAATTTGGGGTAATAATATTAGGATAGTTATGAATACCAAGGGTTTGTTTTGTTTTTGGATGGTTGAGCATGAATACTATTTGAGGTGGTAAGTCCTAAGTGCGAAGAGTTTCAAAGGTGAGAAGTTGCAAGTGAATAGAACAGCTAGGCTAAAAATATAGATATAACGCTAGTTTTTAGTCCATTGGGCTATGGAGTCATAACAGGGCTTTAATTGAGCAACAACATCAAGAGTGATCCAAGGGGAAATTCATCTACATCACAAGATTATTGAGATTTAATTGATGGAATGGGAACAATAAAGTGTTGGAGAGGTGGAAACTGATAATAATTTCACAAAGGATTTATAGTCAGTCCAAACAAGAAAAAGCCTCTTAAGTAACTATTTAAAACCAACCAAGTGCGGGGCTAACCATTGACTTCTTGGGAAAGTTTGTATTAAAGCAACTTAATTGACAAACAATCCAGTAATCCACATAATTACCTTCAGAAAGTATTAAAACATATAAGAGAAGACAGAGTATAAAGTTAAGATCAGATAAAGTACTTTTAAACCTAGTCTTCTTTCAGTTAACACCAAGGGAAACTTTTAGAATCTACCTTTGGAGAATAGAAGCTAGAAACAGGGCAAAACATCACTTTTCTAGTCTAACTTTAATAAAAAAATAAGGAAACTAGCTTTCAATAACAATGTTTAAAGCAAACAGTAGGACGAGGGAACTCCATCATTCCTAACTGCTTAAACTGTATTACATCATTCTAAAATAAACAATTGGAGGAAAACATTGAGATAAATCTTTTCAGTCAGAGAAGGTTACTGATGTATAGCAGGTCCTAACTCTATAAATGTTGTTCTTTATCAGAGAATAGTGAACAATATGACATACATAGAAGGAAAACAACAACAAAGAAAGGGGCACTTCACTAATGATATAGACCAGGATCCCAAGAAACAACTTGTTTATTGATGTCAAACTAGTTACAGTACTCAGGTCCAATGTTTCAGTTCATCAATCATCTTCACTATCTAGCCTAACAAAACTAACACAAACAGAGCTGCAAGGGCCAGTGAACACTATTTATAGATAGAAGTCTCAAGCTCAATTATATTTCAAAGTTCTACAACCAACAGATTCTCATCTTCTACAAAAGTATTTATAGAAGGATGAGGAGGTGAGATCTGATAAAAGATCTCTCAGGGAAATTAATACAGATTCAAGACTTCTTGGCCTTTTGAGGGGCTCGATGAAGAATTTTATAGGTGGGTTGTTGTATTAACTATTTTACAATTATGAATAAAACTCGGTGGGAGCTTTTGTTTGACTTCGAGGCTCTGCGTAATGTTTGGAGTAACTCTGCAGATATTTCTGCATTTATTTCCTTGCAGAAGTAACTCTCTGGTTGCACTGGAGGCGAATATCTGATTTTCCTCAATAAGTTCAGCCTCTGTTTGAATGCTTTGAGGCAATAGGTGGCTCTGTGGTAGCTGGGAGGAATCAATTTTCCTCAGATGTGGTGGTGGAGGCCTTTCTTTCTATTAAACACTTATGCTTTTCTTTTAACCGTGTTTTCTAATTTGGGGGGTTAGGCTTTCGATACTCAATCTTAGCCGTAATCCCCGCAAATCTATCTTCAATCTTCATTCTGTTGTGCTCTATCTTCAAAAACGGATACTCTTTTTAAATGTGATTTAAATCACAGTGTCTTGTCGATGTGCAGGCTGCGCAGGATTTCACGGCATCAATGCTCATAGAGCATCGATGAAACATAGATATTGAACCCTTCAAACAACTTCTTTTGATGAATCAAAGGCACAGGAGACGTCTTTCCCGGCCTCTGAATTTTCCTTTGTTATAACAAAAAATCATTTATCCCTGCAAATATACACAAAATATTAGAAAATCCTGTGTTTTTAGGTTTAACTGCTTCAGAAGGCGGGGAAGGAGCGTAGCCGTTGGATGAAAGCATCCAACGGTGGAGATTTATTTTGGAGGGGGTCAAAGAAGAGTGGGGGAATGAACGAGACGAGGTGATTTTGGGCCGTTCGATCTGGACACGTGGACAGTCCAGATCTAATCAGAGGATCACAATCAGGGGATCGCAATCGGGGGTGGCAAGAAAATACACTGATCGAAAGTTGCGATGCGATGTGGCGCAGACCATCGATCTTAAGATTAGATCAATGGTGGAGAATGAATCGGAAGGATGTCAATCAGAGGAATAAATGTAACGCAACGATTGAGAAATGCGATGCGATTGAGAAGAGCGATCAGATTGAGCGCTGGTCGTTTGATCGGCTTATGATCAACGGCGGGGATTAGTTTTGAAACGAACCGGTGGAAAAACCCTTATAATATATAAAATCCAAAGTTTTAAATAAAACAAAGGTTTTTATGGATCGGGGCAGGATATTTATATATGAAATGGCCGGCGCCCGACTGCGGGGCCATTGGATATATGAAATACAATGGGACCGGGGCTTTATATAACAAGGGCCAATCGCAATTGGAGCTTCGGGCCCAGGATTTTCAATCAACCCATTGGAATATTGCGATGCGATTGGTTCTTGGGATATTTTAACACTTGGTCCCAGGTGAAAGTCATATGTAGTAGAGAGGCGGGGGGCGGAGTTTATATATATAAGACCCAATCGCATCGGAAAGTTTGATGCGGGTCTTTCAATCAACCCATTTTAAATTCCCTGATGTGATTGCACGATCGGGTCCTTTTGATCTAACCATTTCATATTAACACGTGACTTTAGTTCTTTAGACCAAAACTTTGGAAAAATGGGCTTTTGTTTTTTTTACAAAGGAAAAAATGGATCAGGATGGTTTACTCAATGGTTTTAGGCACCGAAGGCGGGCCCATGGGTTATATGAAAAAATAATATGATCGGGGGTTTTTAAATACAAAGGCTAATCGACATCGGAGTTTATACATAACACAAAACTCACACACCATCGAAAGTTTCCGATGCGATAAGCGCTCGGGACTATAACTCTTGTTTTTTCACAAAGGAAGCATGAGATTTGGAGTTTATAACAAAGGGACAATCGCATCGGGGTTTCATGTAATAAAACAAATGCACTTGCCAAAAGTTTCTGATGCCGATAAGCGCCATGTGGGTTTAGCGCCTGGTTCCAGGGTGTGGGCATGTGGGGGAAGTGGTTTGAAACTCAGCCCAGGGGGGCTTGAGTCCTTAGTAATAAAAATTTGTTTTTTATGACCTTTTGGATTTGGGGGTTTCGGTAAGGTTAGAGAGTGAGCCGTTAAATTTATAAAAGTGATTTTCATGAGGAGAAGAAGAGGAATCATGAAAAAAAAGGAGTTTTTATGGAGAAAAATGGAGCAAATGAAGGTTAGTTTTAAGTGGGAGAAGGGGGAAAATGATGGTTTATCAGCAGTTTCTTCTCATGAAATCAGCAGAATTTCTGAGTATAAAATGGAAATAGTAAATGAAGATTTTGAGACAGAGGCATGAGGCTTTCCATAGTCTTCAAGAGCCAACAATTTTTAGCAATGAAATTTGTTCCTTGAAGGCTCAACAAGTCTTAGCCACCTTTTTCTATAAATATTATAGGTGGCTAACAGGCTAGATGACTGAACAAGACTTCTCTCTTTTTTTTTTTAGGGATTTTGTCTTTTCTGTTTCTTAATCAATTAATTTTATGTACACTGAGTGCTATATGAAAAGTTCAGGAATCTTGACAAAAGTAGTGTTTCAGCATCCTTCCATTGACAGGACCTCCAAACATTTATGCTCCATCAAGCTCTTGCAGAAAGAAAGCATTGTTGCCTCTAGCTGAATGAATGATGTAAGGGCATTTCCATAAATTTTCAAACTTACCATGTTTTCCCTTATCTTCCCTTCTTGAATCCCACTTCAGAACTATGTCTCTAATTTGGAAATAATTGGCCTTGGTTCTCCTATCAAAAATTTTCTTAATATTGTCTTGTATTGCTTGTGTCCTCTTGTAAACTTCCTCTCTTGACTGCTGCAAATGAATGGTATGGTTCAGTCTTCTTTGCATGTCATTTTCTTCTGTTTGTACCTCTTGGAGGAGCTTCATGACTGGAACTCCCAATGAGGTAGGTAAAAATACATCCATGCCATATACTAGTTGATAGGGAGACATACCAATTGATTTCTTGGTGGTTAGTCTATCAGCCCATAGTGCATGCACTATTTTTCCATGCCATGCCTTTTGATTTTGTTCTAGGAGCTTTTTAATGATGTTCACCAAGTTCTTGTTAGAGGACTCATCTAACCCATTTCTTGCAGGTAATAAGAAGTGGAGTGACCTAGTATGATGTGATATTTATAATAAAAGTCCACCATTTTCTTAGATGTAAAGGTAGCAACATTATAGGTGATGATTTTTCTAGGAAAATCAAACTTGGATAAGATGTTGGTTTCAAGGAATTTAATAATGACTGAGTCGGTGGAATTTCTAGAATGGATGGCCCCTATCCATTTGGTGAAGTAATCAGTGGCAATGAGGATCCACTTATGTTGGGCAAATGAGGTAGGATGGATTTCTCCAATGAAGTCCAACCCCCACTGTTGGAAAGGAGCTTCAACACTGATGGGATGCAAAGGAAAAGGTAGAAGTTTTATTTTTCCATCGAATATTTGGCACTTATTGCAAGTCACGACTAGTTTGTGAGTATCAGGAAAAAGGGTAGGCCAATAGTAGCCACCTGTAAGGATCTTGTTGACTATAGTCTTCCAATAGAGGTGACCTCCACGTTCCCCTTCATGAAATTAATGCATGATATTTTCTGGATCATCTTCAAGCAAACATTTAAGTAACAAACCAACAGAACTCTTCCAGTACAATACTCCATCTAAAATGCAGAAATTTAGAGCTTTTTATTTTAAGCATTTAGCTTTAGTCTTTGATAGAGAAGGAGGAGCATTGAGATAAAGAAGCACATAAATGATATCATCATTCCAAGATGAATTTAAAAACATTTCTTCAATGTATGGAGCTGCGAATTCTTCTGTCTCCTCTAACACATCAACCATATTCATGTCTAAAGCTTGGAAATTTGATTCAGCCATAAGTTTTGCAAGTCCTTGTCCTTTAATCAATTTAGTGGGTCTGATTTCTAAATCATATTCTAAGATAATAGAAATCCACTTACCCCTTTTACCATTAGGGTCTTGGTTAAGTATGTCTTTGACCACTATCTATGGAACAAAAGCTATGATATGTGAATGCAAAATATAAACTCTAAAATCTTTCAAAGCTTTGATTAAGGCAAAGGCTTTCTTTTCCATGATGTTATACTTTAGAGGAGCATCCATCAAGGCCGTGCTGAAGAAAGCTATGGGTTGTTCTTGCCCCATGATGTTTTTTTTTCAATAATACTACAGCAACAGTGTGTTCAAATGCAAATGAGAAGATGTAGAAATCCTTGGTGAAGTCGGGACTGATTAAGACTGGTGTTTGTGTGAGTGCTTGTTTTAACAGCTCAAAAGATTGTTTCGCTTCCATATTCCACTCTACTCCTACTTCCTTTTTCAACACGTTTGTAATATTCCTTAGGAGTTCAACAAGGTTGGCGATGAATCTTCTTAGGAAGTTGATATTCCCAATGAAATATTGCAGCTCTTTAATGTTTCTAGGATGGCTGATTTGTAATATGCCTTCTATCCTTTTGGGATCTATTTTGATTCCTTCTTCAAAGATGATGTCGCCTAAGGGTTTTCTTTCCTAAAGGCCAAACAAATTTTTCTTAGGATTCAAAGATAGGCCATACTTTCTACACTTTTCAAAAACTTTTCTCAAGTGGACTAAGTGTTCTTCATCAGTTTTAGAGTAGACAGTGATGTCACCAAGGTATATGACTATGAAGTAACCTATGTCCTCTGAAAAATCTATGTCCATTTCCCTTTGTGAAGTGGCCCCTACATTCATTAAACTGAATGGCATTTTAACATACATGAATGTACTCTAAGGAGTAGTAAAAGCAGTTTTGAGTTGGTCACTTGGAAAGACTAGTACTTGGTTATAACCTGAGAAGCCATCTAGTAATGACATTCTTTGTGAACCAACTACCTTTTGGAGTATGTGATCCATTTTAGGCAAGGGGTAGTTGTCCTTTAAGGAGGCCTTGTTCAAATTTCTGAAGTCAATGCAAAGTCTAATCTCCCTGGTTTTCTTCCTAACTGACACAAGGTTGGACACCCTTTCTGAGTACCTGATAGGGACTATGATCCTGGCATCATACATTTTTTTTATTTCTTTCTCAACTGAAGGTAACAATATGGGGTTAATCCTTCTAAATTTTTGTTTGAATTGTTTTTTATTTTCCTTGAGAGGAATTTTGTGTTGAATGATTTTTGTGTCATAGGATTTCACGTCTTCATACCCCCAGGCAAACTCATCTTTATATTCGCTAAAAAGCTCAATGTATTTCTGTTTTACGTGAGGAGGGAGATTTTTGGATAGCTTGATTATTTTTGGCTCTTCCATTCTTCCAATGTTACATTCTTCTAAATTTGTTTTAGTGGATTCCATCTTGTGTTTTTAGCTACAACATTAAAATAAAACAACTCTTCTAATGGTGTAAGGCCTCTTGGCAAGGTGTCATATTTACATTGCAAAACCTCAAGTTCTCTTTCATCTAATTTATCAAATATTTCTGCAACACAAGGATTTTGAATGTGGTTTATATCAGCATCAAAGGACAACTCTGTTTTGTGAGTTTCATCTACAATAAAACTATTTCTCTCAAATCTTAAACTCTATTTTGTGCTTGCAAATTCATTTCTAGATTGTAGAAAATCATCTATTTTCTCATCAATCTCAAACACTTGCCAATGGCCAAAGTTGTCTGGTATATTAGGCTTGTTTTTAACTTTGATGAGGTATTGTTTATTTTCATAAGGTAATGGGCAATTTCTAGCAGCAAAAGCAAGCTCATTGACAAGGAAGTTTTGGGCTCTAGGGATGAAAGTGAGCTCATACTTCTCAAAGGTTTTGAGAAGATCTAGAGCAACATTTCTATATTCTCTCAGTCTAGGGTTCTTGGTTAAATATTCTCCCTTTATTTTTCTAATGATCAGTTCTGAATCTCCTTGAACCGAGATTTTCTTAGCTTTGAGGTCTTTAATTAAATGTAAACCAATAAGGAGAGCCTCATATTCTGCAATGTTATTAGTGCGCTGGAAATCTAGTCTATAGTAATGGCCTTAATTTGTGTTATGGATCCAAATCCCAGCTCCTGAGCCATTCTTACCATGAGAGCCATCAAATATCATATGCCAAAGTGTGTCAATTTCATATTTTTCACTATTTTGTACCTCAGGGCTGCTAGAGTCTTGGGTGTCCTTTTCTTGATTAGAGGGATGATTTGGTTGTTCCACGAGGCTTAGTTATCCTCCATTGTCATTCACTTGTTCATTAATATAATTTTCATTATACAAGATGAATGAGTCAAGGTCTGAGTGAATGGAATAAACCGGCGTGTTATTTTGCCTATCTAAGCTACTCACCATATATTTCATGTGGGATTCCCGGTACAACCTCCTTGTTTGGTTGAAGACTGGGATGGTGGCATAAGTCATTTCCATTTGAAGACTACCCTGGAGTTTGGCCCCGCATGATCTAAATAGAAGCATGCCATACTTTGGATGGATGTCAGCAACAACTATGTCCATGACTATAATTTTAGCGGGGATTTGTGCTAGATTGACACACAAATCCTTGATGGGGCCCAAACACTTAACCCTACTTGAATCAAAAGAGTACAAGTATTTGTAAGGGTTTGTGATTTCTAGGCCTAATATCTCCATCACAACCTTTTGCATGAAGTTGTGTGAGGCACTGGAGTCTAGCATAGCATTATGCAGAATTTTGTCATGTATGTTCAAACTGACATAGAAAGGGGCGAAAACTCCTCCTTGATATTTTCCCTCCTCTTCATGACCAAACAATAGCTCTGGTTTATCATCAGTTAAGTTTAAAGTGTCAGTATCATTCCCTGTGTTTAACACTTTGAAAATATGGGATCTATATACCTCTTGGGTCACCAATTCAGTGAGGGACATGGTTATCTTGATTTTTGAAATCTCCCCTTCAAAGCTGAAAGGCGTAGGTATCTTTATTACATTTACATCATTTTTATCAGCCATAAATTTTTTTACATTTTTTATTTTTTTATTCTAATTTGATGGTTTGTACAACAATGTTTTTTTAGGGCCACTAGTTAAAGTACTAGGGCGGATTGAATCATTACTAGGTTGGTTGGTTTTTAGCTTGTTTAGATCAGCTTTCTTAGCCATAGTATTTGTTTTTTCCTCTTTCTTTTTAGGAATATGTTTAGGATTTTTCCTAACAGTAGTGTTTGACTAATTTTTTTTATAAATATCTTGATTCATTTTTCTCCTAAGGTCATATTGCCTATGGACTTCCATTATGGCATTCTAAAATCCTAGTTTGTAGTCTTCGGAATCTTCATATGATTTTTCATTTGGTTTTGAAGATAACATCCTTTGGTATTCTTCGGTAAGAAAAGTATTATCCTCATCATCAGAACCTATGACATTTACATGGTATTCTTCCAACTGTTCTGGTTCTCTCTCTTCTTCATCTACATAGTTGTCTTGGAAAGGGGGTCTAATTTTTTGGTCATTCTCTCTTTTTCTAATTTGGGGAGGGTCTCTTCTAAAATTTTGATTCCTATTCCTATTTTGAGGATTGGCTCGATTTTCCCTAGGAGGTGTTCTCTCATTCAAATTGAATTTTTCCATCATCCTCTCCATTGTCCTGACTAGGGGGTCAATTTTTGTGTCGGAAGAAGAGGTTGAAGGTAATTTTTCATCTTTATAGGTTACTCTCTTCTCCAATCTCATCCTAGATCTTTTCTCAATTAAGTTGGCTTCTACACTCACAACCCCCTTTTTCATGTCTTCTAGAGTTAGGCAATCTCCCTCCCTTAGTTGATAGGCCATGTCAGCATCAAAGCCTTCTGGAAATTTTACTAAGGCTAAGCCTTGGGGAGGTTTTATGTGAGGTGGGAGGGCATTGTAAACACTATTAAACCTAGTGGAGTAGTCTTTAACACTTTCCCCCAGATTTCTTTTAAGATTGTTATACTCGGAAATAATTTGAAGGGGGGTTTCCTTGATTTCCCACTTGTTTACAAAAGTTTGGTAGAGGGAAGGGAGATCATGTATGCTGTTGGGAGGTAAATTTTAGAACCATTTCTTGGGTTCTCCTCCTAGGCTCTCGGAAAAAATCCTCATTTGCATGGTTTCTTCTTCTATCTCCATGTAGTCAAAAGCATAATTTATTCTATCTACATGTTTCTGGGTAGTGGTGGATTCAATCCCCATGAAGTGAGGGATCTTGGATTGATAATCATTTGGAAAAGGTAATAGTGGTTATGGTAGAGCCAGTGGAGCATACCAGGTTGCCATGATGGGAGGAAATGGAAACAAAGGCTGATTTACAAAGGGAGGGTTTGCGGGAGGTGGAGGAGGATGGACTTGTAATATTCCCATTTTAGCCCACAACTAAATGGAATATTAAAGTTTTATTTTTATCACCTAGCAGCTAAATAAATGGGTAAGGAAGCCCATGCTCATTAAAAAAATGAATAAAATCCCTCAAATGTGAAAGGGGATAGTCATAAGAGCTAGATCTCACACCCTTATGTGTGAAAGGGGACATTTTCATGGAGACAAGGTCAAGTTTGACCAAGTCAATAGTGCTGGGATAGGAGGTGGAGAACATTTTGATGGACAACACAGTATGAATGGGAAGATGGTTATTTGGTGGAGGAAACCCTAATGAGTAGGACCCATGGAGAGAGGGATTTTCACTTGTTTAAAAGGAGGGCAAGGCAACCATTTTTATTCATGTTTGGTATTATTGATTTCTTGGTCTGTTCAGACTTTATGCAGTCTCTGTTATTTAACATAATTGTAGTGTTGCTTAGCACATGGATCTCCTATTCAGGAATCCTTATCCTTTATTGAGAGGCATCTTGAAGGATTTGTACTGGTTTTCCTCACATCTAGGCTTGAGGCCAAGCATCCTCCTTCAGCTACAGCGTTATTTCTAAAGTAGAATATTGTCGTGTTGTAGGGTGTTGCAGTGAGGGTTCACAACACCAATTCCATCACATGTTTTTCATACGAGGAGTCTCCATTTCCTTTGAGAGATCAGTTTGGAAGCCCTTAGAGCTTATTGCAGATATTGGCATTGAGCCAACTCATTCCCTTGCCCCTACAGTGTAGTTTCCTTCGGTGACTGTGTTATTTCTAGTGAGCATTTGCAGTGGGGCTTTTGCAGATTGTTTGGAGGGTGAGATCTTCAGTGATAGGATCATCCTTTCACTTGAGAGATCCATTGGAGGAGGTATTTTCATAAGATGCAGCACCTTTAGCCTTCTCCACTCATTTCCAGTTCTTGAGTTGCAGCTGCTACCCTGCAACTTCGGCATTTTACAGTTTTTCACATTTTAGCCAATCCTTCCAGGATTGTCTTGAGGTAGTGATTGGGAGCATAGATCTCCTCTCCCATAATTGTATCAGCAATATGTATGCATATCTATGTTGTTATGTAACTCCTATAGCAGTACTCTATCTATGACTACACAGTTTTGATCCATAGACACTCTGCTATGTAGCAGCATTTCATCTTTTGGCATATGTATTCATGAGAGGCCCATTTCCCTTGCTTATTTGAGTTATTCTCATTCTTATTGTACTCATTGCTACTGATATGTATCAATAAAATGGCTCAATTATTTCCATACATTTTTGTATGAGGTTGTTTACTACTATTCTCTAGTTTGTGTTTACCTATTGCTGGATCTCCAATTTAGGAATACTATAAGATATCCCTAACAATGTAGATTTTCCCTATTTTGGGATACTACAGTGGTATCGGAGCATAATATTGGCTCAGCCTGTGGATCTCATCCATGATGCTATCAAGAAAAGAGAAGATGAAGACTCCATTATGTGGAGGAAGGAAGGAAGATAATCTCACACAGCTTCTTCCAAGATCTGTACAGAGCATTCATGAAGATTTCAAGAGGGTAAGAAGGGAGATGTGTACAGAATCTCCAAGAGGGTTTGAGACTGGCTCAAACTCTAGATTTCCTTATGGAGAGTGTGAGCATGCAGCCACACCCTATGAGGTACAACGCAGTCACATTTCTAGTTTTCTATGAGAGAGAGGGAGGGAGAAGGAATGCCTAAGAGGGGAACTCTTAGCAGTTTCTTGCATGAATATGAATCTCAAACTCCAAAGTTTAGAGATCATGTCACTTTTCCGGATTTTTTCAAGGTCAAGGTGAGGAGGAGCAAGTAGCATAATGTGGATAGATTTCTTTTATCTATCTTTGATGGTTCCTCTACATGTTCAGCTAGGGCTTGGGTGGAGGAGCTAGACACCCTTTTGCAGCAACACCAAATTTCTGAAGATGAAGCCACCAAAGTAGTAGCACTGGAATTTGGAGGTAAGGCCTATGCATGGTGGATATTTGAGTATTTTAATTTAAATAATTCAAATACTTCTTCTTATGCAAGGTTCATTAAAACATTGGTGAGAATATTTGATAGAAAGAATCCTGAAACACATGTGGTGAATAAAAACCAACTCAAGCAAACAAAAACCTTTCATGTGATGTATGGAACCATAAACACCATTCCACTTCAGAAAACCAATGAGGAGGCTGATATATTTCATTATACTTTGTTGGAGGCAAGACCTTCATCTTGTATTTTGACACAAGAATGCAAGGAGGTCCCTTTTCTAGAAGAGGATCCAATCATTGGAGGGTTTCCCATTCATGTTGTGGAGACTAAGGGCAATAGCGCTGGCAGATCTGGAGTTGATCTAGCACCTCATGCAGAGGGAGGAGGAGATCTTGCTCCAACTAGAGGGATTCTTGTATCTTTACAAGGAAGTCCCCAGGATCTCATGTGTGGAGATCAAGGCACAACTCATTTTTTGCATGTGCCATTGATGATGAGGTGTGGAACTATGGAGATACAAGGAGGAGATAGGGAGGATGACCAGCATCATGTGATGAGGACCACACATCCCTGTCTATTTCATGAGGATGATGCACCTAAGAGGGAGACTGGATTGCACAGTGAGAGCAGGGACAAGTCTGTCCATTCATGTATTCAGCCTACTCTTGATGATAACGTCTCATTACATGGAGACATTTCACGAAGGAGACCACCAAATCAGAAGATGATGAGAGATGCTTCACATTTTGAGGCACCATTCATTGAATTTAAAGGAGTGGAGACCTTAGGGGGTAATTTTATAGCGATGAGAGTCTTGGGTAGACTCAAGGAGGAGAGAGGAATTCTCGCAACATCATATTTATCCACTCTCATTTCAGATTTTGTGCAGTGAAAAAAGCAGCAGGGGAAGGATAGAAGCCTTCCAGCTTGCATCTTCAGCATGGGAGATGTTGAAGGAGAGGATGGCCATATGAAAAGTGTTCTTCATGAGAGATCATGAGCACTGTCACTATGGAGGATAGATCCATATTGGAACTCCCAGCTGTTGGTGGAGTATTCCAAGGATCTATTCACTTGCATGATGTCGGATGACCAGTTGCATGAGGAGGGTTATTCAGTCAGAGATGGGGTCATCTACTATCAAGGTAGGACCTTCTTATCTAGAGCTTCCAAGCTCAAGGGGAAGTTTCTACAAACATCTCATGAGGATTTCCTTTTCAGCCACACTTGTTCTTTGAGAGCATACCACACCATCATGGAGGGGTATTTTTGGAAGGGGTTTGAGGAGGAGATATATCAACATATGAGGAGATGCATGGATCATGTGAAGATGGAGGAGATACATAACTCTTTGGGAGAGTTAGCACAACCACCTCTCTTCTCTTTGAGGATGAGAGGAGACTCATCTATGGGCCACTCCATTTGCATGAGCAAGACATATGGTAAGGGTATTGTTGGTTTTCATAATGAATTGTATAATGTACCTATGCATCCCTTAACCATACATCTGCAAGATGTTGCTCCAAGGAGGAACATTCTTTTATCTAGACCTCATGGTCTACTTGAGGCCATGAGTAGTGTTGGTGACAACTCCCTAGGAGGACTTGGGGAGGAGATGTATTTTGGAGAACATGCTCACTTTTCACTATACATCATTCACTTTCTTTGAACATATGAGTGCTAGGACTCTATAATGTACCTTTTTTACCATACATTTTGCATCATTCCACTCTTTTCCAGTCCATATTTAAAGCCTGTGCTATCACTTTCATCCATTCTTCCAAAGGTATATAACATTCTTCTCTTTATTATATGTTTAACTTGTTTTACATGTAATTTTACATTACTTTCATATTTAATCATTAATCGAAAATATATAGTTGCTGAAACAGTTTGAATACTGCAGTTAATTCATCATGACTATTTGAACCACGTTGTTGAAACCGTTTGAAGACTAAAGTTAATCCATCATGGATGTCTGAAGAATGCGTTGCTGAAACAGTCAGGATAGTATGCAAATATCGTTGCTGAAACAACCTGCGATTTGCGATTTTGAAGCAGTATTTTAGGCATGGCAGCAACAGGAAAGATAAGTAAGGAAGTTGTTACACTGGCCCTAACAATTGCACCTTGAAGCCAGTACTATCGTAACTATTGTAACAACATTTTGCTATGGAAGAAAAGAAAGGTCCTATTTCAGTATAGAAGATCAGATTGGGTTAAAAATAGGATTTCTATAATGTAATCAATTGTAATAGATGTCTCCTCTTTAAAAAGAGGAGACATCAGAATTAGAGGAACAATTGGAGACTACGGGAGGTTTTTTTTTGAAACAGAGAAGGAGTGTGAATCTTTTGTAATATATACTTTCGACAGATGAATAAAAGTTTGTTCTGACCATTTAATTTTAATTCCTTCTTTTGGGGAATCTTGTGAGAAGGAAAGGGCCCGCCTTCTTCACAAGATTCACCCATTTATTTCCATAGTTTTTTAACTATTCTTTTCATTTATGCCTTGTTAACTCTGTTTGTTGAAATCATTTATGCAGTATTGGAACTCTGTTATCTATTGCTGAAACTCTGTTTCCATTACTTGTCACATTGTTTTCATACAAATCATCCCTAGGTAATTGTGGATTATTTTAATTGGTAATCTTGTTTACAGAATGAGTTTGTGAAAGCTTGGTAATCAGAAACATGTGCTGAAGATTCCTACTTGGGGAATAGGGTCTTGTTCTCTGTTATAGCATAATTGGTCTTTCCTTCTGCAGATTGGTTTCCTTTCCTAGATTGTTGTCTTTTTAATGTAATCCAGGATTCTTTTGGTAATTGTTTGCAATAGAAATATTTCCTTTTTTATAACTCAAGTAGACTTCAATTTGTTGAAGCAAGGTGTGATTAGTGTGATTTTTACTACAAAATTTCATTTCTTTTGAGATTGATCATATACAGTGTGTGATTGCCTTTGAAATAAACAGACTTCCCTAGGTTGATAATTTATGTAGCACTTGATTTTTTAAATCAATAAGCAATTAAAGTGACCAACATTTTGGCGTCGTGGCCGAGGAAAGAAATTATAGATTTCAAAAGCATTGATGTTTTTCTTTCATATGTGAAGATTGCATGAGAGGACGCAGAGCCCCCAAGAAAACTAACCCTACAGGTGGCAGGAAGGAGAGGAAGAAAGACCTTTATTGACGAGATCATATCAAAAGCTGAATCATCTCAGAGGCTAAGCTCTCGAAGGCCCAAGCCTCAACATTCTCCCCAATCGAACTACGAAACAGAAGAAATTGTGAGCCCTGAAAACGTTGAAGAGCCAGCAAAAAAAGTTGAAGAACCAACAAAAAGTGTTGAAGAGCTAGTAGAGAGTGTTGAAGAGCCAGCAAAAAAAATTGAGGATCGAGCAAGTGCAGTAGGAGATCAAGAAATGGAAGGGAACAATGACGAATTCTTCGGAGGAGGATCAATATATCCTGAAGGAGGAAAAGATGAGAACTCTCTGTCTACCTTGGGGTTTCCTATTGGTGATATCCCTAAAGGAGCAACCCCCATGAAGAATATCCCACTTTCAGCTTTACCTAACTTTCATGGTTTATCTTTTTAAGATCCTGATGAGTTTCTTTTTGATTTTGATATATTATGCAGAAGTTATGATTGCATTACTAATGCTCAAAAACTGAAACTATTTCTAGCAACATTAAAAGGAAATGCATTAAGGTGGTTCATGAGTCTTGGAGGCCATGTAATCATAACATGGGAACAGATGAAACATAATTTTCTGCTTAAATATCAAGACTACTATCGGACAAGAGAGAAAAGAGAGGAAATATTTAAGATGGTACAAAAGGAGGATGAGAATCTAGATGACTTTGTGGAAAGACTACAATACAACCTGTAGAGATCCAATCATCCTGATGTAAGTAAGGATATCCTTAAAACAATATTATTGAAAGGGGTGAGGGATGATTGTTTAGATATGCTAAATATGCTTGGTAAAGGGGATATATCTAAAGAATCATATGATGAAATTGTTAACCTCTGTCAAAGATGTTCAAGAGGAGCTGCAAGGAATAGGTCAAACAGTAGGGATACCACATATTCAAGAGTTCAAAAATCAGCTAGTGGAGGAGAATCAAAAGCTGAAGTAGGTAATTCACTCGAGGAATTTAAAACTAAAATGTTAAGTTATTTTTCTTCACATATTGACACCTTGCAGGTTAAGAAAAAACAAGCTAAAGCAGAAGCATCTTGGCTGTATTTTTCCCCAAATGTAGAGATAAACACCCACTAATCGAATTCCCATTGGAAAAGGTGCCAATTTACACCCTTTGTGAGAAAGATCATGAAACACAACAATGCCCTTATTTACCAGGAATAAAAGCAGCATTGCAACCAACCAAAGAAGAAGCTGAAGCAGTTTATCTGATGACACAGAGAAGGCAATGGAAACCACGAGGACAAGGTATGAACTCTAATATGCCATTTACATCTTCTAATCATTGGAACAATTATCCTTCTTTTAATCAAGAAAATTACCCTCCCTTTAACCAAATGCAATACCCACCCTTCAATCAAATGAATTACCCACCCATGCAACAAACAAACCCTCCCTTTGTAGATCCTGCAATGTGGACTCCTTGGCCTCCACAACAACAATCTTACTTTAACCAGTGGAATTTGAATTGGAGGGGTCAACAACTCCCTTTTCCGAATCACTTTCCTCAATTTCATTAACCACTTCCTCTACCATCAGGTGCTCCACCAAATAATCAAATGATGAGACCCCAACTACCCGTACAACCAAATCCTAACCCCAATAATAAAGTTGTGCAAGTTATTGATATTCAAAAATAGCCTATACTTCCTGTTTTCCCTGTGAAATGTAATGACATTCATTTATGATCTGGGAAAATATTTGAACACATTATTGATGATGTTACCTCTTCCGATTCTGATAAAGAAGAAACTGAAAAACGTGATTCACATAAAGAGGTACAACCACCCTTTAATAAGGGTGCTGAAACAGCAGAGCCACCATTCCATGAGCATATAATTTTAACTAGAATGCCTGAGCCACCTGCTTTTAATCTTCTAGGGGAACTGCATAATCTGTATGTTAAAATTCCACTTTTATAGGCACTAAGAGATGTACCAATTTATGCCAGAACGATGAGAGATATTTGTGTTAAGAAACACGGTAGGAAAGCTAAAGATCCCCTTACAGTCCATGTTATGGGTGATCTATCTGCATTAGTGTTTGGTAAAGCTCCTCCAGTTAAATATGGTGACCCCGGCCATCCTACTGTGATAGTGCAAATTGGTAAAACAATAATCCCTCAAGTTCTGGTAGATTTAGGTGCTGTTATAAACATTATGACTCTTGAAACTTCACAATTGTTACAGCTAAAGAACGTAATTAGAGATACACCAACCATTCTAGAGTTAGCTGACCGTTCTACAATCAAACCAGAAGGAGTTATTGAAGACCTAGTCATCTCATTTGAGTCCTGGAATTACCCAGCTGACTTTGTGGTGTTACAGACTAAAAAAAAGTTGGGGGGACATCCTTTAATTCTGGGAAGGCCTTAGTTAGTTACATCTGATGCCTTTATCAGCTGTAGATTTGGTTCAGTGACAATTTCCTATGGATATGAAACTAAGTAGCTTACTCTTTACCCTCACGCTACACCCATGATTAATAATGATAATTTTGTGTGGATGGACTATGATGATCATGGTATTCAACCTATTTTGACTATCAAACAAGCTTTAAGCATTAAATATACCACTGAGGATGAGATAATTAATAATTTTATTTGTGAATCCTCTTCCATGATTCTAGAAACACATAATCAACTGGCTGCACTTTTGAAATTAGATATCCAGGAAAAGCTTAAATCTAAAGATCTACCTCAAAAATCAACCACCATCTCTTCTAAAAGTATAGCAGTAGAAATCGAACCTGGCAAAACACTGAACATAAATCCTAACCTGATAGTTGCTGAAACACAACAATTAATGAAGTTACTGCTTGAAAATAAGGAAGCATTCGCATGGGACTATACATACATGAAGGGAATCTCTCTTGAATTATGTACTCACCGTATCTATGTTAAGGAAGGTTTTCGACCAATCTATCAACCCCAACGATGAATGAACCCTAATTTAAGAGAAATTGTCAAAGAGGAACTTCAAAAATTTCTTAATGCATGGTTTATATATCCTATCTTTGACAGTGAATGGGATTCCCCATTGGTAATAGTTCCTAAGAAAAACAGGAAATGGATAGTGTGTGTAGATTATAGAGCCTTAAATAAAGCCACTCAGAAGGATCAATTTCCTTTACCATTCATTGATCAGGTGTTGGATAGTTTGTCAAGGAAGAAATTCTTCTCCTTTTTAGATGGGTTTAGTGGGTATAACCAAATCAAAATTGCACTCTAAGACCAAGATAAGACTACTTTTACTAGTCCTTGGGGAACTTTTTCTTATAGAGTTCTCCCATTTGGACTATGTAATGCACCAGTAAACTTTCAAAGAGAAGTTATAGGAATATTTTCTGATATGCTTAATGACTCTATCGAAATATTTATGGATGACTTTACCCCTTATGGTGTGTCTTTTGAAGATGCATTACAGAACCTTGTAAAAGTACTTAAACAATGTATACAAGCTCATCTCTCCTTAAGCACCGAAAAATGTCATATGATGATGAGTGAAGGAGTAGTGCTTGGACATTTTATTTAATCTCAAGGAATTCAGGTTGACCCATCCAAAATACAAGTCATTCAGAACCTTCCTATTCCTAAAACACAAACAGATGTGAGAAGTTTCTTAGGACATGCAGGATATTACAGGATATTTATTAAAAAACATTACAAAATAGCCTCTCCTTTGTTTGTGTTACTTATAAAAAATGCTGAATTCAAGTGGACTAATCTTTGTCAGGAGGCCTTTGTAGAATTCAAGCATCAGTTATCCACATCTCCTATTTTGAGAGGACCTGATTGGGCACTTCTCTTTCATGTATCTTCTGATGCTTTAGATACTGCAGAGATATCTTGGGACAAGAAGAAAACCATCTTCCTTATGCCATCTACTTTATTAGTAAGAATATGACTCCTATTGAGCTTAATTATACAGTTACCCTAAAGGAATTTTTAGCAGTCATTTATGCTATTAATAAATTTCGACATTACATTACTGGTTACTCTACTTTTGTCCATACTCACCACTCGGCTATCAAGTATTTAATGAACAAATCTGTCACAAATGCTCGAGTCACCAGATGGTTATTATTATTACAAGAGTTTGATATTACAATTTTAGATCGACCAGGTAAAGAAAATGTTGTTGTTGATTTCCTTTCTCGGTCAAAAGCTGATGATAATACTCCAGTAGATGATTCCTTTCCTAATGAATATTTATTTGCGGTTTCTGCTCACTCACCATGGTATGCAGACATTCCCAATTATCTGGTTGTAGGGAAGTTACCATCACATCTATCACATCGAGAGAAAAGAAAAATCATTCAACAAAGTGCTCGGTATGTTGGCAATATGTTTCTTATTATATCATTGTCATTGATGGCAACTCTCTGACTAAGGATAATGACTGTATGAAGAACTCAGAAAACTACCAGCAGTTCTATACAAGCAGAATATAAGACTGAATGTACATTAATCTAAGCTTTGGGAGAATCTATGTGAAAAAGGACGTGTTAAATCATGTGTGAATAAGTTCGGTGTATTCATACATCCTGACAAACCTCTAAGGTTGGAGGGTTTTGGTCTCTTCGCAATATGTGTTAAGCATGGCTGAGTAAATCTGAGTAAAGGGCTGATGGATTTGATTTTTGTAAAAGCACGAGCTAGCTAATCGGTAAAGGATGTATTTCTGTATGGTGGATTCGATAGGGTTAACCTGCTTACTGAAGAATGCAATTGAATGGACACATGATCGCAAATCATGTTTGCTAGAATACATATGACCTATGTTAGTAAAGATTCCCTTTAACGTATATTTGCATCCACAAATAGGGAAGAAGCCTATCCATTCCAATCTCAGTTGAAAGTATGGACCAGCTCGAATTATATATAACCTGAGTTACATTAACATAATCACGCGAAGGAAGAACAATTAAAACAGAGTTATGCCTTCATGGAGAAACGTAGCAATGACGGAATACAGGTGGATGGAACCTTGAGCGAAGGAGAGGAACCACGAGCGGAATGAACAGTGAAGGGGGTTTCCGGTTTTCATCGCACCGCTTTTGATGAGAAAGCAGTATTCAAGAGGATGGGAGCGATTCCATAAAACGAGCGACACACGTCCCTGAATGAATTTGCAAAACCACCATCACTAAGCGCCATCGCGCGTTAATGTCCGACCGAGGAAGCCGCACGATATTGTTGTGCGTCGTCGATCTGGAGGGGAGCCATCGGATGGTGGTCGTATGAGGAAGGTGCACGATGGATAACCACGGTACGATGCGAGTATGTGATTGGATCATTGATTATATATGTGGGCCCGGTTCTAAATTATATTAATTGGGACCTTTTAAACTAAGGTTTGCGGGGTTAATAAAGTATGTTGAATATGTGAAGTTGGCGAAATATGAAACATGTGATGTAATGAACGTAGTTTAATATATGCGTTGATCTCACGAACACATAAATCAGGGATCGATATATATATATATATATATATATATATATATATATATATATATATATATATATATATATATATATATATATATATATATATATATGTCTTAGGGAGTTCATAACTAAAGGAGGAATTGGATTAATATCTCATTCTCAAATTGAGATATTAAAAAGCCTTATATTAATTATCTAATTTCCAAACCAAGAAAATAGAACAATAAGAAATTGTTTGGGGCTTGGGTAGACCCCGCTGGATTATCTAATTGATCCCTTCCAGGAATACCATCAGCAGTTGGGTGGTTTTGACTCATGGTATTAATGAAGGCAAAAACTATATAAGGAGAAGAGGATGATAGTACAATATGTGCATGTGGAGGGGTTATTAAAGAATAAATCTCTTTAAGAGATATCTGCATGATTGAACTCTGTTTTCTGATAAATATAAATCTATGATGCACCTATGGAGTTGAAGAAGGTTCAATATCTCTAGATCTAGAAATGATGAATCTCTAGGAATATCTGCAAAGAAATAATGAAGACCTGACGCAAGTCTGATGAAGAAATTGAAGAAATTTGGTGGATCTGGGGGTTGAAGTCTTTAGCATGAAAGTGGAAGCTTTCTGACAGTACAAGCTGGTGTTAAAATCAGGGGGTCGAAGCTCCCTTCCAGGAGAGGTTAGCAAAACAAGATCAGGGGGTTGGAGCTCCCTTCTAGTAGTGACTGGAGAACGAGAGAAGGTTGTAGGCTTCTACAGGTGGGTGCCTGCATGCTGGTATAACTCTGCGCCAGCACAAAATTTTAAGAAGTTTTCTTTATAATAAATATTGAAGACATAGATGACAACAGTGGTGGTTTTATCCCAAATTGGGTTTCCACCTTAAATACTGGTGTTCATGTGTGTTTTTTATGTGTGATGCCTTATTATGTTATTACTGCACATGCTTACTGCTTACTAAACTTCTGATTAATGAATGATGCAATAATCTAAGTGAAGAATTAAATGCATAATAATATTTCTGATAAAAAAATTTCAGTCAGCTCTAAATACTGATTCACCCCCCCCCCCCTCTCAGTATTTTTCTTAACAATTGGTATCAGAGTAGGTCCTTCTAAAAAGCTTAGCTGCTAAAAGGAATATCAATAAATATGAGCAATCAAGATGGAATAGCATCTATCAGGCCTCCTCTCTTCAACAGAAACAATTTAATCTTCTGGAAAACAAGGATGAGATCCTATCTTCAGTCTCTGGGAGCAGATGTATGGGCTATTGTTGAAGCAAGATATCAATATCCAACCGCAGTACCAATAGATCCAACGGAAAGAAAGAATTATGAAACAAATGAAAATGTGGTTAATGCTCTATTGGGAAGTCTAACTGAATCAGAATTTGTCAAAGTCATGCAGCTGAATACAGCAAAGGCAATATGGGGAAAAATCATTCTAAGTTATGAAGGTGATGCAAAGGTCAAAAGTGATAAACTCCAAACTCTCAGAATTCAATATGAGAACCTAAAAATGCATAATGAGGAGAGAATTGCTAATTTATTTTTACGTCTTGATGATATTGTAAATCGTATGAGAAATCTGGGAGAAACAATAACCGAATCTACCTGGTTGAGAAATTTTTAAGATCACTAACGAAAAAATTTGAGTCAAAAGTTTCTTCTCTTGAAGAAAAGTAGGATCTTCAAAATCTTACTGTGGTGCAACTTCATGGCATACTGACTGCATATGAAATGAGAAGAGGAGGACCATATGAAGTCAAAGAAGCCGTCTTTAGAGCTTCTAAAAAAGGGAAATAAGTACAAGAGACAGAAGGATGAGGGTATATATCAGAAGAAGATGAGGCAAATTTTGTAAAGAAACTCCAACTTGGTATAGGACGTTTCAGAGGTAAGCTTCCTTTCAAATGTTTTTCTTGTGGAAGAGTTGGTCATTATGCTGCTAAGTGTCCTCACAAAGAAACACATTGTTGGGAAGTGAAAGAGGTATGAAATTATTGTATATTTACTCATTCTTTACCATAAATATACTCCTGTTTTCCTTGAAAAGGTAATTTATCATAGGAATTACACTAGAATTGAAAAGGTTTATGTTTAATATGAAAAGGTGACTAAAGGTTACTTTTTGATTGACAAACAAGAATTCGGAGAGGTGAACAGCTGTACCAAAGGCGGGGTTGAGAAAAATTTAACTGTTGCTCCATCAGCATTGAATCATATCCAGCCAAGGGCAAGAAGATCTGAATGAATAGCCCATAAAAGACAAGGAACAACTCGGCCTCAGTTCGCACGAATAGAATGATAACTAAACACAGAGGAGCGAATCCCTCAGGATCTTTCGATCCTGAGGGATCACTGTTCAAACTTATCTTGTTCTTTGATTGGTCCATCGAAGAGTTGATATATAAAGCCACATCCTTTAATGATGGGGGACAGATTGTTGTTATTACTGGGAATTGGTCGAAAGACTTTACATTTTCTCTGTTATATTAACTCTCTGTTTGAGAGAAACCTTTCTGTAAAATTTTATGCTGGTTTAATACAAAGCACACGTTTCATTCACCTTCTGCAGTTCTGAATTAGCCCAGCATTATTTCACTGGCGCTAAGGGCCTGGCTCTGGTGAAATCACTCCGCTGTCTGTATTTTAGTCTTTGTTTACTGTCGTGTGGAGTGCATTTAATGTTTGAATTGGTTTTTGCTGACTGGATCAAATACAGAGTCATTTCTGTTTCATTTCTTTACAATAAGCACAATTTGCTGTTCGATTATTTTGTTGTTATCATAAAGCTTCACTGACTTGTATCTGATTTGAGTCGTTGTTCCTTTAGTTTGTAATCTGTTATAATTGAAGGTTGCATGGTGAGAAGATGCCGACAAAATTGAAGCATAGAAATATAGTGCTTTGAATATGTTAGAATTTTAATTACTGTTCAATTCATGTTGTTGTTCCATTTCTGTTCATTACTTATTCATAGTTTTTGACTAGCAAACAGATGAGCTGTAGTTACATGCTACTGTTCCTTTTCAGATTGTGTTTCTTTTAAGTTTCTTTCATTGAATTTGATTTCGGTTTGATTGCTTTAAGAACTCCAACTGTAAAGGATAGAGGCTTTAGCTTCCAAAGTCCCTAGATTGGTCATCTTGCATCGATTTATAAGGGAAAGAGTTATTACTACTGCATCCCTGATCGATGCTCTGCAAAGATTGAAGTATTTTAATCTTTCCATTCATGTCACTATAATTAGGTTTCTTTTCAAGCATTAGTTACTTTTGTTTTGTTGTTTTATACTACATCTTCACAGCATTTCTCTTAGACAATTGCAGCCTCAAACAGAGTACACTCTTGGAATAAAAAGATGCTCTGGGATTGATGATTAATGTAGGCTAATTAGGTGTTCAAAAGATACCTTTTTATGACTCGACATTTTGGCACCGTTGCTGGGGAGACTGTATGGCATTTTAAAGGAGTAATGCACAACTAATTTTCTTCTTCTTGCGAAGAATTGGGTATTAAAGACGGAAGGTAAGAACCTGCGCACTGGGCAAGAAACACACTTGCTCGTAGCCCACTTCACAGCAGAAGTAGGTTAGCTTCTTTCTTTAGGTAGGAATGAAGTTTTGTTTCTTTGAATGAATAAATCAACTAAGAGAAACAAAATTCCTCCTAAAACTGAAAAACCTAAGGGACCGGTGACCCTCGGGCGCACAACCTTTATTGACGAAATCCTTAAAAGAACTGAATCTCAGCCATCAGTAGGATTTAAAAGAACTACTTCTAGACAGCCTACTAGTTCCCTTCAGGCTATAGAATCACCATCTGAAGCCTTTGCTGAGATACACAGTCAAACAGAGGGAATTGAGCAATATTCCCAAGAAATTGAGAATCCTTGCACAAGTTTCCTTCAAGAAGGGAACGCTAGCAATCTCCGAGAAGGAGATGGGGAAACGGGAGAAATCACAAACTTGAAATCTCCCATTGAAACTGCCCAAACAATAAGCAGCCTAGACAAGGGAAGTGTTGTTCAACTTATCCGGAACCAAGGTTCTGAATCACCTCAAACAGTAAGTTGACAGGAAATAATTATTATCCCAGACAAAGGGAGTATTTTCAAAGCTATTCCTGCCCCTGCTCGTCAACCTAGAAATTCCTTGGAAATCCCAAAGCGATATTGGCATATCTTCGAGCAAATGGCCTAGAACCAAAACCAGAATCAGCAGCAGACCTCTACGCTGCAATATCCTATAGTAGATACTGCAGTCAATGCACCCATGAAAGCTATTCCTCTGCAACATATTCCCACATTTCACGGATTAACATCAGAGGACCCAGATGCATTTTTATTTGAGTTTGATGTGTTGTACAGAGGATACGATTACACCACCGATGCCAAAAAACTAAAACTATTCCCTTCTACATTAAAAGGGGTAGCCCTACAATGGTTTATGGGATTAGGTGGGGGTGTCATAACTGATTGGGATCATATGAAAGCTGCATTTTTGAAGAAATGTCAATATTACTGCAGGTCTCGGGAATTAAAAGATGAGATATTCCAAATGACAGCAAAACCAAATGAGACCTTGGAAGAATATGTGGAACAATTTCAATATAATCTTTAGAGGTCCCCTTATGCATCTTTACCCTTACCTGATAATGTTTTAAAAACCACATTAATTAGGGGAATGAAAGATCAATGGGTTGAAACATTGAATATTATGGGAAAAGGTGATATATATCAGGAAAATTATCCTAACATCATTGATTTGTGTATCAGGTGTTTGAGGGGCAATACAAGGTTGAAATCAGCAGAACGTGATACGATCACAAGGGAAAATAAGACCTCTAATGAAGGTGTGACTCATGCAGAGATTGGAAATCTGCTGGAAGACTTTAAGACAGACATACTTGGGACTATAACAACACAGTTCGATATTATGCAAGCCAAACAGAAACAGGCAGAAGCAGAGCAGAACTTGACAATATTCTCTCCCGGATGTAGAAAGAAGCACAACCACAAAGAATTCCCGTTGGATGTGATTAAAGTCTGCACCATTTGCACGAAAGATCACCCTACAGAAGGATGTCCCTCGCTTCCTGGCCTAAAAGCATTTTATAAGGAGGCAAAAGGAGAATTGAAAGTGGTATGTCTACTTAATCAGCGCCAACAATGGTAGCCACGACCATCAGGTATGCAAAATGATCCATTTTCTTTTCAACGTCCTCAATATAATACTCAATAATATAGTGGGATGTGGCAGAATCAACCATCTTTTCCTAATTGGTCACAACAGCCATTTCCTCCCACATCCTGGCCAAATCAAACAAATCAAAATAATTGGCCTAAATTTCCTTTCTACCCGCCTTTCTGGCCCACGCAATGGTCCCCTTCTATTTCTCAGAGTCAGGCCTAGCAGTCAAACTGGAAAAAACCTACAAATCAGCCAGTTGGATCAATTCCCCTCTCTCAACCTACACTGCCAGCTCCTTATACAAACCCCTAGACCAATTTAAGACCACAACTCCTAGCCCAACCCAACCCAAACCCAAACAATAGGCCAGTTCAGTCTGTTCAAATCATGGAACCTCCAGAAGTAGAAACTGAACTGAGGGAGTGTAATGATATTCAATCAAGTTCTGGGCATATAGTCGAAACAGACAGAAACAATGATGTCCACATTGAAGATCCGTACCTACAGAAAAAACAAAACAAAGCGAGAAGGAAGTCCAAAAACAAAATCAACAACAGGTAACAACTTCCTCTCCACCATTCCCAGAACGATTAATTATACCTTGTCCATTAGAACAACCTAATTTCGATCTTCTGGGAGAATTAAAAAAAATTTGTATAAAAATCCCTCTCCTCCAAGCTATTCAAGATATTCCTATATATGCAAAAACTATTAAGGAATTATGCATAAAGAAGCCAAGGAGGAGAACAAAAACCAATCCTACTGTCCAAATATTCGGTACTTTATCTAACTTATTATCAGGAATAGAAACACCTATCAAATATGAAGACCTAGGAAATCCTATAGTGACAGTGCAGATCAATGGTCAATCATTTCCAAATGACTTAGTTGACTTGGGGGCAACAATTAACATTTTAACAACCACCACCTCTCAAAAACTTGGCATTACATCACTGGAACCAACAACAACCTTGTTGGAATTGGCTGACTGATCAGTAGTCAAACCAGAAGGTATACTACAAGATGTAATGGTATCTGTAGATTCCTGGGAATACCCTGCTGAATTCCTGGTTATCAATCCGAAGAATCGACTAGATGGACATCCGTTAATTCTAGGTATACCTTGGTTGGCAACTGTCGATGCTTATATTGGATGCCGACAAGGCAACATGACAATTACAAGGGGAAATTATGTTAATAATTTAGCCCTATATCCCCAGCCCAACCAAGTCTATCAATAATCAAAACAAGAAAACCACCTGCATCATACCTTATGGAGAATATGAGATCACCTCTAACTATAGAAAACGCTCTTGATTTTAAATATCAAATAGAGGATGATATCATTAATAATTTTATTAATAAGTCACAAACCAGATCTCATTTGCAATGTCACATGATCATAGCAGCATTCGATAATAAAGAAGAAGAAGATCCTTTCAAATATATTCCTGATCAAACAATACCTACTACTTCTATGAGAAATAGCAAGGTCGTAGAAATTGAGCCAGGAAAAAGTTTAAATATTAATAAAATTCTCACTGTTGAACAAGAAGAGAAATTTGTCCAATTATTACGAAAATACAAATCAGCCTTTGCATGGGATTACCCCGACATGAAAGGAATTGATCCTCAATTGTGTACTCACCACATTTACATTGAAAAAGATGCAAGACCCATTCACCAACCTCAAAGGAGACTAAATCCTCACCTTAAAGATATTGTGAAAGATGAATTACAAAAACTATTGGATTTTAATTTCATCTACCCAATATCTAATAGCAAGTGGGTCTCCCCACTAGTGGTAGTACCAAAAAAGAACGGGAAGTGGGGGATATGTGTAGATTACAGTGAATTTAATAAAGCAACACAGAAAGACCACTTTCCCCTTCCTTTCATTGACCATGTATTAGACACATTGGCAGGAAAGAAATTATTTTCCTTCCTCGATGGCTTCAGTGGGTACAATCAAATCCGTATTGCCCCTGAAGATCAGGACAAAACTACTTTTACCTGTCCATGGGGGACATTTGCCTACCGAGTCCTACCTTTTGGCCTATGAAACGCCCCTGCTACATTCCAAAGGGAAATTCTCAGCATTTTTGCAGACTTAATAAATGAAGGCCTCAAAGTATATATGGATGATTTCACACCCTATGGGGATGAATTTGAGCCTGCATTAGAAAACCTAGAAAAAGTACTGCAAAGATGTATTGATAGACTTTGTTTAAGCAACGAAAAGTGTCTTATGATGATGACTGAAGGAGTTATCTTAGGGCATTATATTTCAGCAGCTAGAATTCAAGTAGACCCAGCCAAAATTCAAATACTCTTGTTAATTCCTACACCTACTACACAAACAGAGGTACGTAGCTTTATTGGATTTTCTAGTTACTATAGAATATTTATAGAACATTATTCTCGAATAGCTGCACCTTTATATGCACTGACTAGAAATGTTGATTTCACTTGGACAGATAAATGTGACAATGCCTTTAATGATCTGAAGAAGCTTGTTTCAACAGCCCCAGTACTGAGGGGCCCAAATTGGAATTTCCCATTCCAAATATCATCTGATGCCTCAGACACAACAATTGGAGTAGTACTTGGGCAGGAGGAAGAAAAGAAGACATATGTAGTTTACTATATTAGCAAAAATCTATCCCCTGCTGAATTAAATTATACTGTGGCTGAGAAAGAATTTTCAGTTGTAGTTCATGCTATAAACAAATTTAGACATTACATAACTGGGTATTCTGTAGTACTATATACTGATCACTCTGCCATTAAATTTTTAGCAAATAAACCTGTTACAAACGGAAGAGTGACAAGATAGTTAATTTTACTGCAGGAATTCGACATCACAATCAGAGATCGACCTGGGAAAGAGAACCCTGTAGCTGACTTTCTGTCAAGAATGCCAAAGCCAACAAATATAGAAGCAGTTGAAGACCACTTTCCAGATGAACATCTCTTCATTGTTACTATCAGAACACCGTGGTATGCTGATATAGCGAACTATTTGGCAATAGGTAAATTACCTAAACATCTGTCCCTTAATGAACGTAAGCAAATAATACATCGCAGTACTCGCTTCTCCTGGATTGGAGGCTACCTATTTCATACAGGTGCAGATATGCAAATAAGGATATGCATTAGGGAGGATGAGGTATTTAACATCTTGAAAGCATGCCATGATGGATAGTGTGGCGGACATTTTGCAGATCGTAGAACTGCCTAGAAAGTTTTACAAACAGGCTACTATTGGCCTACTATCTTTAAAGATGATAAAAAATTTGTGCAAGCCTGTGGTAGCTGCAAAAGGGCAGGTCGACCTGGGCAGTCTGATGAAATGCCTCTAAACCCCCAACTAGTGATTGAATCATTTGAAAGTTGGGCCCTTGACTTTGTTGGTCCTATTAACCCCCCATCAAACAAAAAAACTTACATCCTAGTTGCAACTGAGTATGTCACCAAATGGGTTGAGGCAGAAGCTCTTTCAAAAGCTACAGAAGACTCTGTAATACAATTTATTTTCCAAATCTTTGTGCGCTATGGCCTCCCAAGGGACATAATCACAGATGGAGGACCACAGTTTGTAGGTAACAAATTAGCTGAAACATTGAAAAACTACCACGTTCAGCACAAGATTACGAATCCATATCACCCACAGGCCAATGGCCAAGTAGAGAGCACGAACAAAGTAATCGAATCTATATTAACAAAAATAGTTGCGTCTCATAGACGAGATTGGGCCTACAGATTTCCAGAAGAATTTTGGGCATATCGAACAACGTGGAGACCTACCACAGGATATTCACCATACCAATTGGTATTCGGAAAGTAACCCATCTTTCCTATAGAATTCTAGATTCAAACATTACGAACAGCTCAAAAGGTGGGTCTAGATTTGAATGAAGCCCAGGCTAAAAGACTGGAGCAAATTAATGAGCTGGATGAAATTAGGCTCTCTGCTCTTCAACATACAGCACTAATTCAGCAACAGAGAGCCAAATGGCATGATGCCCATATCAAAGAAAATATCTTCCACGAAGGAGATTGGGCACTCCTACATGATTCCAGGTTCCAGGATTTCCGAGGAAAACTCCAGACACGATGGCTTGGACCCTATGAAATACAGAAGGTGCACGATAATGGCACTATTACATTAGTTACCATTGATGGATCTGGACATTCCTTTAAGGTAAATGGTCATGGAGTACGATTGTATCATAAACCGCTCACCTAGGAATCCTTTTACCAACAGTTTCGGGAAGATTCTACAATGGAAATTCTTGCTGAAGGGGAGAAATCCTCCTCGGCACCAGTTTGATAAATCACTTCTTTCTTTTAATTTTTGTACATAAAGCATTTTTCAGTTTCTTGATCGTTGTTTTGTGGAATTTGTTTTTAGACATTCGGTTAATGTTATTTCCTTAATTATTCATCGTTTGTTTCATGAAATCTGATTTCTTTAAAAAAAAAAAAAAGAATAAAAAATTCTATTTATTTCGTTTGTTTTGTTGTTCCTTTCTAAAGGAACAGCACTCTGCTGTTCCTTTTGAAAGGAACAGCAGTTTCGCAGAAGCGCTCTTGCTGTTCCTTTCCAAAGGAACAACACTTTCGTAGAATATTTTCTTGTTGTTCCTTTCCAAAGAAACAACACTTTCACAGAATATTTTCTTGATGTTCCTTTCCAAAGGAACAACACTTTCACAGATTATTTTCTTGTTGTCCCTTTCGAAAGGAACAACAATTCCACAGATTGCTTTTGCTGTTCTTTTTAAAGGAACATCACTTTTTGTGTGTGGATTTTTTTTTGTTTTAAGCCAGCATTTTGAATTTTTGATTACTTTTCTGAAGGAAAATATATCATTTATATACAATCATACAAATTAAAGCTTACTGTATTCAAAAAATCAAAAGAAATCATCATTTTTTCAAGAAAATTGTCTAAGTAATGATAAGAAAAAAAAAAGGAGAAAGGGGCATGATCAATAACATAACTTTGCTATTTTATTACATTTGAATTAATCTGATCGATTATTTTTATCATGATTGGTTCTTCCCCACATGCTATAATTTTATTTGATGTTTATCTATGGAATAAGAATAAGGGCATATTTTTTTCTATTGAGATGTTTAGACTTCTTCCACCATCCCTACTCTTAAGGAGTGTTGAGCCATCCCTTATGATTAACTAAGGAAAAGTGTTGTGTGTAAAAGAAAAGAAGAAAAAATATTTATATATTTCATTAATAATGATTTTGCAGATGGAGGATAGGGGGTCTCACCAAGAGCCAGCCTACCGTGATCATAGACAAGGCAGTAAAGTGGCATTCCCATTATGGCCACCAAACCAGGGAAATGGTCCAACAAACAATTGAAAAAATCAAGAAGTCCTTGGAACAGGAGGTCTCATCACGAGCCGGCCTGCCCACCTTTCACTTCTTCCCGATGAACGACATTGTGGTTTATCTGGTCACCAAGCCAGCACAATGGCCTCCGTCATGATATTCAATAAAAAATCACTTCCTCAGCATACATAAAGGACAATGGTTCCATGGGTAAGGAAGAAACTCTGTCAGGGTTATGGACACCTGTGGGCAATAGAGCTCTGCTGATGGTATTGGAGTCACACTTATACACATCAATAGTTACATTTAACCCTTTTCCTATATCTTTATTTAAATGTCAAATGAAAATATGAATCCCTTACCTTTACCTCCAAACCTATTATACATGAAAATAATTATAAGTCGATCATATTAATCCAAAGTGGTAAATAATGCAATTATACTTATGGTTATCATATGCTGTCCCTTCTCCTCGTATTCGAATCATTACAAAATTATTTTCTATTTATTAACGATTCATCACATGCATTGATTTCAGTAATTGCTGCAATTTGATTGAATGTATCATAACTACGCCTGCTTTTACTGTTGTACTACTGCTGTGCCACACATGCTACTCTCAATTGACGGTTGAGGACGACCTTTCATTCATTCGGGGGGCGTGGATGTCTACATGCAAATCAAACTCCAATATTTCCTTATCTATATTTGTACCAAATCCCTGTATTTTAGTAACTAACAAATTTTCAACGAACTGTATTGTGTTGTTCCATTGTGATTACTGTGTGTTGAGAAAATTAACAGAACGCAGAAATGGGAGGATGGCCAATTCGCAGTGAATCACAAGTATTGATCGTCTCTGATGTTGCACGGACAATCTTAGAAAGACTGGGGTGGATTACATATTTCTTGAGAATGCAGCAACCCCATGAAGCTGTGGCCACCGAATTTTTATTGAACCTACAGGAAGGATGCTCCATGGTCAGAGGGAGGCAGATAGCTGTATCCGACGAGATAATCACAGAAGTGTCTAGCATTCCCACGCAAGGGACTGTCTGGACTCAGAAGAAGATTAGGATTCGAGAAGCCATAATTTTTTTTCAAGATGATGGACAAAAATTAGTCATCAAAGGTAAAGGAGTCCAGCCAACGTCATTAGGAGAGCCATGAACAAAGTTAGCCAAAATTGTGCAGGCTTACATAACGTGTGATGGAAGAAAGGATGTGGTAAGACCTCGCCACCTTAAGCTACTAGCCGTATTAAAACATAAATGCACCATTAATTTGCCTGCATTTTTAAATTATTTGTTGCATGATACTGCTCGTGGTATAAGAAAAGCCCAGCATGCAGATATGGTGGTCAGCCACCATTGTTTAATTCGTTTAATAGTGAGTCATAGCCTCACCCAGCAACACACCAGTTGGGAAGAATTAATATTTTCCATTGATGGAGGGTTATCTCTACCCGATCCAAAATGGAAGAGGATGGTCAGCTCAATTGCTGAGCCTTCTACTCATAGACAGTCCCACCAGTTGAAACGAATTAGAAGGATGGTGGAAGAAACTCCGGGCAGTAGCCAGCCTCTGGAATTGCACAGCTCAGAGGAGGAACAACCTCCAAAATTGGAGGAAGTAAGCCCTCAGACTGATGAGGAAGAAAAATTGGAAGGAGAAATTCGCTACTCGGACGAAGAAGAAATAAGCCGCCAATCTAGTAGTGAAAAACAACCCAGTGCAGAGGAAGAAGGAATCGAAGGAAATTCTGAAAAAGAAGAATTTGAGGGAGAAATTCGGTATTCAGACGAAGAGGAAGGAATTTATCACACCTGTGCAGAGAATTAGGACAGTCATAGCAACAATAAGGATGAAACAAAGCTGCCCGAGAATGTTATCGTAAGCCCTTTACAGGAAGATCAATTGGCCCATATTTTTGCCAATATGAGTGATTATGCATGGCCGCATAGCCCCTTGGACCTCAATATAGATATTAATCAACTACCAGAGTACTCTGTAATTGACAAAGAAATAGCTAGAGAAAAACTGAATGAAACAGCAAACCCTAGCGAAGTTAGGGTTTCTTCTCCTGAGGAATGTGAGCAGGAGAAAGAAAAAAACAAAGCTGGAAGCCCCTAGGGGACTGTAGAGTTAACTGATAACATGATTCCAGGAGAATTAAGCCAAGGGCACATGAATGTAGAAGAGGAGCCCCAAGGAGAAGAACAAGAAGAGAATTTTACTGAAGGCACGGCTGATATGGGCCAAAATTCTGTTGAGCAAACAAGTGTAGATAGAGGAATGGCTGTTCCATTAAGAAAGAAGAAGAAAACAAATGAGATTGATAAGCTTCGTAGGGAGCAAATAAAGCTTCATAAATTAGTTGAACAGCTCAGGCAGACTATTAGGGTTCTGAGAATGAAATACATTCCCAAGCGAGCCCCTAAGAAAAGAAGCATTGCTTTCAAAAGAAGCTTGAAAAAGAGAAGAGTGACCACTGATAGGAACCCCCAAGTTACAGAAGAAACTGTACCTGTGCCTGATTATGAGGATGCGGAGCAACAAACAACTGTTCCAACACAAGCTGTTCCAGAGGAACTGGTTTTGAGTGAAAATATGAAATCTAGCAGTTAGCACACTTTCACTAGCAGTTAGGCCCAAATAGAAAGGCAGAGATTGGAGGAAGATACTGTCCCAAGAACAAGATATCAGGAATTGCAGCAAAAAATGAGAATTATTCATGAAGCAGAAGCTAAAGCTCATGAAAAACGACGGAAAGCAGAGGTAAAGGCTGATAAGGGAATGGACCAACTAAAACTAGCCTACACTCAAATGGACACTCTCTACTCCTTGTATACTGATGTCTTAGCCTGTAGATGCCCCGCCAAAAACTATGCTTTGTTTTTACTAGAAAGATATTTACAATTAAAGATCAAGGCAGTTAGGGCAGGGAAATCCATAGAGCTAAAAACAATAGATGACTTGATATCATGCTGCAAACTTTATGGGATCAAAGTACAACGCCTATTATGTGAATTTTACTTGCATAATCTGATACTTGAAAATGATTGTGAATCAAACCCTAGCCCTTTTATTGGAGCTGTTTAGTTTTAGGCATTCATTTCCTTTGTTGTAAATCAATTAAAATGGCTTAAAGCTTATAACGGCTTTCAAAGGAAAGAAAATGGATTAGATCTATGGGTCAGAAGTGAACCTCAGGACCCACTTCAATTTTGGGCTAGACAGAAAATATTGATGACAAGGGAAGGCGTTACCCAAACTCTTGGTAATGTCCATAATTCAGTCATTTTGAATGGAACAGATTATTTTTCATCCATTAGGAACCAAGCCTACATAGCGGCCAAGGTCCGGTGGAGAACCTCGAATCAGAATGTGAAAAATAGGGAACCATTTAATTATAGAAACTTTGGGCTAGCTGCAGACCATCTCATTTCCTATAGCCATCTTGTTTTAAAAGAAGGACCATATTGGTTAGGATGTAGATTTCGTAGCCCTATTGTATGGTACCCTGCTCTGGACTACAAAAATATTTACGAACTTCCTGAAGGGCAGATAGAACATACTTTTGAGGAATTAGCTGCACTCCATGGTTTTAGGCCTGTGGATGACAAACCTTATTCGGTTTATTCTTTAACTACTCTCCATGTGAAATATAGTTTTCATGAGGGCATGAAAATGATTAAGTAGGGGGTTATGTTGGGCAGTGAAAGAGGTATGAAATTATTGTATATTTACTCATTCTTTACCATAAATATACTCATTTTTTCCTTGAAAAGGTAATTTATCATAGGAATTACACTAGAATTGAAAAGGATTATGTTTAATACGAAAAGGTGACTAAAGGTTACTTTTTGATTGACAAATAGGAATTTGGAGAGGTGAATAGCTGTACCAGAGGTGGGGTTGAGAAAAATTTAACTGCTGCCCCATCAGAATTGAATCATATCCAGCCAAGGGCAATAAGATCTGAATGAATAGCCCAGAAAAGACAGGGAACAGCTCGGCCTCAGTCCACACGAACAGAATGATAACTAAACACAGAGGAGCGAATCCCTCAGGATCTTTCGATCCTGAGGGATCACTGTTCAAACTTATCTTGTCCTTTGGTTGGTTCGTCGAAGAGTTGATATATAAAGCCACGTCCTTTAGTGACGGGGGACGAATTGTTGTTATTACTGGGAATCGGTCGAAAGACTTTACATTTTCTCTGTTATATTAACTCTCTGTTTGAGAGAAACCTTTCTGTAAAACTTTATGCTGGTTTAATACAAATCACGCATTTCATTCACCTTATGTAGTTCTGAATTAGCCTAGCAGTATTTCACTGGCGCTAAGGGCCCGGCTCTGGTGAAATCACTTTGATGTCTATATTTTAATCTTTGTTTACTGTCGTGTGGAGTGCGTTTAATGTTTGAATTGGTTTTTGCTGATTGGATCAAATACAGAGTCATTTCTGTTTCATTTCTTTACAATAAGCACAATTTGTTGTTCGATTATTTTGTTGTTATCATAAAGCTTCACTGACTTGTATCTGATTTGAGTCATTGTTCCTTTAGTTTGTAATCTGTTACAATTGAAGGTTGCGTGGTGAGAAGCTGTCGACATAATTGAAGCATAGAAATCTAGTGCTTTGAATATGTTAGAATTGTAATTACTGTTCAATTCATGTTACTGTTCCATTTCTGTTCATTATTTATTCATAGTTTTTTACTAGAAAACAGATGAGCTGTAGTTACACGTTGCTGTTCCTTTTCAGATTGCATTTCGTTTAAGTTGCTTTCATTGAATTTGCTTTCGATTTGATTGCTTTAAGATCTCCAACTGTAGAGGATAGAGGCTTTAGCTTCCAAAGTCCCTAGATTGGTCATCTTGCATCGATTTCTAAGGGAAAGAGTTGTTGCTACTGCATCCCTTATCGATGTTCTGCAAATATTGAAGTAGTTTAATCTTTCCATTAATGTCACTATAATTAGGTTTCTTTTCAAGCATTGGTTACTTTTGTTTTTGTTGTTTTATACTACATCTTCACAGCATTGCTCTTAGACAATTGCAGCCTCAGATAGAGTACACTCTTGGAATAAAAAGACGCTCCCGGATTGATGATTAATGTACGCTAATTAGGTGTTCAAAAGATACCTTTTTATGACTCTACACACATGAAAAAGGAAAGGAAGTAGCAAGAAGGAATAAGAATCGGTTTAGCACTAGAAAAAGTTACTATACTCATGAAGACAGTGATGGGTTATTAGACAGTGAGGAAGAATGTGAAAAAGATCTTAGACTTCTCATGGCATTTGAAAAAGAGTCTAGAGAAGAAAAGGATACTTTTATGGATGCTTTAGAGGACAACGATTTTCTTGATGAAATCAATCAACTCAAAATATGCTTAGAAGAAAGTAAAATATCATAGAAACTAAAAGAAGCAGAAGCTTCAAGAAAGAGGAGAAACATAATGAGAAATTAGAATAACGAAATAGTAAGTCTAAGAAAAGTTGAGAAAGTAAGGATTTGACTCTTAGATTTATAAAGGATACGAAACATGGAATGAGATTATCAAGATACAACGTTCTCCTCTTCTAAAGACAGGTCTTGGATATATCGGAGAATCTTCTCAGGCTTCAGCACCAAATTATCTAAAAGCAGCTACAACCAGTACACAACATTCTGCCCCTCAGTAAGGGGATAGAGAATTTTTACAGATAAAGCATGACCATCTCAATTCAAAGAACACTAACAGGAGTACCTTTCAAAGAAACACCAATCAACAGGTAAATTCAAGTAGAAGATTTCACGATCGCAGAAATTTCTTCTTCAATGGACAATGTTTCTCATGTCACAATTTTGGTCACAAAATTGTTCAATGTGTTGCATATAAAACCATCATGACAAGAGAGGCAAGAAAGAAAAGGATTGATATTGGAACAAATAAGAATACATATAACAACTTTTCTCCTCTTCAAAATGAAGTTGAATATGTGTGTAATAACTTTAGAGGTTGAGAATACGAATACGAGAGCAAAGTACCACTTAAAAAAACATCTTCGCCCAAGCTCCAAAGTATGGAAAAAGAAGGAATTACAGGTTGAAAATTATGGCATAGCTTTATTTGCAGAAGGAGAAGAAAATCAATGGTACATTGATAGTGGATGCTCAAAACACATGACAGGTGACAAAAACAAACTTCTTGCATATAGTGCTCTAGAAAAGGAAAAGAATGTCACATTTGGAAATGATACTCCTGCTTTCATTAAGGGAAAAGGATCTGTTTTTCTAAAAGAAAAAGTGAAAGATAATAATTTCATGTATGTGGATGGATTAAAGCATAACCTGTTAAGTGTAAGTCAAATGTGTGATCAAGGAGCTGAAGTTGTCTTTAGTTCAAAAGAATGTGTGGTACGTGATCTTGATACAGGTAAAACAATTATAAAAGGAAACAGAACTCCAAGCAACCTGTATGTATTAAAGAACTGCAAAGAACAATCTTATATGAGTAAATCTTCAGAAACTGGCTATGGCATAGAAGGTTGGGGCATCTGAGCTTCTCTCAAATCAACAAATCAAGCAGAGTTAAAGTTGTTCGTGATCTTCCCAATATTACACCACCTGAAAGTATCATATGCAAATCATGCCAATTCGGTAAGCAAACCAGAGTGCAATTTAATGCCAAGGAAGGTTCATCAAGTAAGCCTCTTGAACTCATTCATACTGACATATGTGGACCTGTCAAGAAAAATTCACCACGTGGTGAACAATACTATATCTTATTTATTAATGATTTCTCTAGAATGTGTTGGATTGGGTTGATTAAACACAAAGATGAAGCATTTGAGAAATTTCAGATCTTCAAAGCACTGGTTGAAAATGAATTAGATATAAAAATCAAGTGTCTTAGATCTGATCGAGGAGGAGAATATACATCAGATGAATTCCTTGAATTTTGTGAACAACATGGCATAAAAAGACAGTTTTCTGTAGCTGGTACTCCACAACAAAATGGCGTAGTAGAAAGAATGAATAGAACAGTTCAAAAAATGGCTAGAGCTATGCTTAATGATTCTAGAACACCTGACACATTTTGGGGAGAAGAAACACATACAGCGGTAAATATTCTTAACAAGGCACATGTTCGTGTAAATAGTGATAAAACTCCATATGAACTCTGGTATGGTAATCCTCCCACTGTGAAGCATTTTAGAGTTTTTGGAAGAAAATGTTTTATCAAAAATAATGATGAAAAAATTGGCAAGTTTGAACCCAGAGCAGATGAAGGAATACTTCTTGGTTACTCCTCTAGGAATAGAGCATATAAATGTTACAATAAAAGACTTCGGAAGATTGTTGAATGTATTGATGAGTCTCCTGCAGCTCCAAAAGAAGAAAAACAAACAACAGATGAAGACGATGATGACATATATCCTTCTACATCAAATAGAAATGATATAGACAGTGAACCCAATGAAGAACCCAAAGATGATTTATCTGAAAAAGCTCCATCCAGATATGTTCAAAAGAATCATCCAGAATCTCAAATTTTGGGAGAAAAGGGATCAGGTGTACAAAAAAGAAGGACTCTTGTGGGATCTTCTAGCTATCTGGCATTTCTATCCACTATTGAACCACACAATGTCAATCAAGCTAGCAAAGATGAATGTTGGATTCAAACCATGAATGAAGAGCTTGATCAAATTGAAAAGAATCACACTTGGGAATTAGTACCAAGACCTCATGACAAAAATGTCATTGGAACTAAATGGATATTCAAAAACAAGTTAAATGAGAATGAGGATGTTATAAGAAATAAAGCTAGACTTGTTTGCAAGGGGTATGCTCAACAAGAAGGTATAGACTTTGAAGAAACTTTTGCTCCTGTAGCTAGACTTGAAACCATAAGAATGTTTCTTGCTTTTTCAAGCTTCCAACAAATCAAAGTTTATCAAATGGATGTTAAATCTGCTTTTCTCAATGGTGATCTAGAAGAAGAAGTTTATATAGAACAACCAGAAGGATTCGTTTTGGGAAATGATGAAAAACTTGTTTGTAGACTTAAAAAGGCTCTATATGGTCTCAAACAAGCTCCAAGGGCATGGTATTATCGTCTTGACAAATATCTTCATCAACAAGGATTTTCAAAGGGGTCTGCTGATAGCAACTTATACACAAAAACTGGAAATGATAAACTATTGATTGTGGTTGTATATGTTGATGACATCATTTTTGGAAGTAATGAAGAGTCTATGAGTCAGAAATTTGCTTTTGTTATGTAGCAAGAATTTGAAATGTCTTTACTTGGGGAACTAACATTCTTTCTTGGCTTGCAAGTGCAACAAGCAACAGATGGCATATTATTATCATAAGAAAAATATCTTAAGCAAATTATGAAGAAGTATGGCATGGAAGAGTGCAAACCTGTAAGTACACCAATGATAACCGGATGTAATCTCAGTTCTCATGATGATTCTCCCACGGTGAATCAACCAGAATACAGATCTATGATAGGAAGTCTACTTTATCTCACTGGGACTAGACCAGACATTATGCATGATGTTGGGATTGTTGGAAAATTCCAAGCTAATCCAAAAGAGTCTCATCTTCAGGCTGTCAAAAGAATATTCAAATATCTACAAGGAACTCAAGACTTTGGACTATGGTATCCAAATAATGTTGATCTTACTCTTCATGCTTACACTGATGCAGATTGGGCTGGAAATGTTGATGATCAGAAAAGCACTAGTGGTGGTGCATTCTATATGGGGCCTCGGTTAGTATCTTGGTTCAGCAAGAAGCAAAGCTCTATTGCCTTATCTACAGCAGAAGCAGAATATGTGGCTGCCGCATCATGTTGCACTCAACTTCTTTGGATGATGCAAACCTTACAAGACATTAAAATCAAATGTTCACCTCCTATCTCCATTATGTGTGATAATACAAGTGCCATCAGTATCTCAAAGAATCCTGTTATGCATTCCAAGACCAAGCACATTCCCATCAAGCATCACTTCTTACGTGAACAAGTGCTTGAACAAAAGGTGAAGTTGGAGTATGTTCCCTCCAAAGAACAAGTTGCTGATATATTTACCAAACCTCTACCAAGGGAAGCATTCAAATATCTCAGACAAAAGCTGGGATTATTCTCTTCCATGCAAAAGAACAGATCTACTTAAATTCAAAAGATAAAATTGGATACGATCATATTGAAAGAGTTCAGGATGCACAGGCTAAGGGGGAGCATTGGTCATGTATTTTTGTATGGTGGATTTTATAGGGTTAAACTACTTGCTGAAGAATGCAATTGAATGGACAAATGATCGCAGAGCATGTTTGCTGGAATACATATGACCTATGTTAGTAAATATGCCCTTTAATGTATATTTTCATCCACAAATAGGGAAGAAGCCTATCCATTCAAATCTCAGTTGAAAGTATGGACCAGTTCAAATTATATATAACCTGAGTTACATTAACATAATCGCGCAAATGAAGAATAATTGAAACAGAGTTATGCCTTCACGGAGAAACATAGCAATGACGGAATACAGGCGGACGGAACCTTGAGCGAAGGAGAGGAACCACGAGCGGAATGAACAGTGAAGGGGGTTTCCAATTTTCATCGCACCGCTTTCGACGGGCAAGCGGTATTCAAGAGGATGGGAGCGATTCCATAAAACGAGCGACACGCGTCCCTGAACGAATTTGCAAAACTGCCATCACTAAGCGCCATCGTGCGTTAATGTCCGACCAAGGAAGCCCCGCGATGTTGTTGTGCGTCGTCGATCTAGAGGGGAGCCATCGGACGGTGGCCATATGAGGAAGGTGCACGATGGATAACCATGGTACGGTGCGAGTATGTGATTGGATCATTGATTATATATGTGCGCCCGGTTCTAAATTATATTAATTGGGACCTTTTAAACTAAGGTTTGTGGGGTTAATAAAGGATGTTGAATATGTGAAGTTGGCGAAATATGAAACATGTGATGTAATGAACGTAGGTTAATATATGTGTTGATCTCACGAACACATAAATCAGGGATCGATATATATATATATATATATATATATATATATATATATATATATATATATATATTTATTTATTTATTTATTTATATATATTTGTCTTGGGGAGTTCATAACTAAAGGAGGAATTGGATTAATATCTCAATCTCAGATTGAGATATTAAAAAGCCTTAGATTAATTATCTAATTTCCAAACCAAGAAAATAGAACAATAAGAAATTGTTTGGGGCTTGGGTAGACCCCGCTGAATTATCTAATTGATCCCGTCTAGGAATACCATCAACGGTTGGGTGGTTTTGACTCATGGTATTAATAAAGGAAAAAACTATATAAGGAGAAGAGGATGATAGTACAAGGTGTGCATGTGGAGGGGTTGTTAAAGAATAAATATCTTTAAGAGATATCTGCATGATTGAACTCTGTTTTCTGATAAATCTGAATCTATGATGCACCTATGGAGTTGAAGAAGGTTCAAGATCTCTAGATCTAGAAATGATGAATCTCTAGGAAGATCTGCAAAGAAATAATGAAGACCTGATGCAAGTCTGATGAAGAAATTGAAGAAATTTGGTGGATCTGAGGGTTGAAGTCTTCAACATGAAAGTGGAAGCTTTCTGACAGTACAAGCTGGTATTAAAATCAGGGGGTCAAAGCTCCCTTCCAGGAGAGGTTAGCAAAACAAGATGAAGGGGTTGGAGCTCCCTTCCAGTAGTGACTGGAGAACGAGAGAAGGTTGTAGCCTTCTGCAGGTGGGTGCCTACGTGCCAGTATAAGTCTGCGCCAGCACAAAATTGTAAGAAGTTTTCTTTATAATAAATATTGAAGACAGAGACGACAGCAGTGGTGGTTTTCTCCCAAATTGGGTTTCTACCTTAAATACTGGTGTTCATGTGTGTTGTTTATGTGTGATGACTTATTCTGCTATTACTGCACATGCTTACTTCTTACTAAACTTCTGATGAATGAATGATGCAATAATCTAAGTAAAGAATTAAATGCATAATAAGATTTCTGATAAAAAGTTTTCAGTCAGCTCTAAATATTGATTCACCTCCCCCCCTCTCAGTATTTTTCTTAACACGGTATAGCTGGATAAGTGGGTGTCTTTTCTATACAGGACTTGATCATGAAATCCGAAGATTCATTAGAGAGGATGAGGTGTATGATATACTAAAAGCTTGTCATGATGGCCCTTACGGAGGGCATTTTGCTGATAAGAGAACGACACATAAAATTCTTAGGATGGGTTATTATTGGCCCTCACTCTTTAAGGATGCAAAGAATTATGTTCGGGCTTATGATAGCTGTCAGAGAATGGGTCAACCTAATTATATAGATGAAATGCCATTAAACCCCCAGGTAATACTTGAACCATTTGAAAGATGGGCCTTAGACTTTATAGGACTCATTAATCCTCCATCCAACCAAAGAGTTTATATATTAGTCTGCACATATTATATGACTAAATGGGTGGAGGCCAAAGCACTCCTTAGAGCTAATGAAGAAGCTGTCCTAGATTTCCTATTCGAAGAAATCTTGTTAGATTTGGAGTCCCTAGAGAGCTAGTTACAGATGGAGGACCTCCTTTCACTTCTCATGGTTTCAAAGCTACCCTTCAGAAATATCACATTCATCATAGAATGACTACACCATACCACCCCCAAGCCAATGGGCAGGTGGAGAGTACAAACAAAGTAATAGAAGCCATTCTAACCAAAACAATGAAGGACAACTGGAAGGATTGGTCTCAAAGGCTCCCTAAAGCGCTATGGGCTTATAGAACTACCTGGAGAAATACTACAGGATTTTCTCCCTATGAATTGGTTTATGGTAAAAGTGTTGTTTTTCCTGTGGAATTTGAAATTAAAACCTTAAGGACTGCTTTAGTTGTTAACCTTGATTTCACTGATGCACAGGCAGCTAGGTTGCAGCAGCTTCATGAATCGGATGAAAAAATATTAGATGCCATTCATCAGAAAACTATGATCCAACAAAAAAGAACAAAGTGGCATGATAAACTCATTAAGCATAAGCAGTTCCAAAAAGGTAATTGGGCTTTATTGTATGATTATTGGTTTGAAAATTTTCAGGGGAAACTACGTACAAGATGGCTGTGACCTTACGAAATAGATACTGTTTTTCCCAACGGAATAATAAGGCTCTTAACAATTGATGACTGTAAAACACCACTATTAGTAAATGTTCATCGGCTTCGTCTGTACCAATGCCCTATTTCCAAAGAAGATTTTAAGGCTACTTGCATGGCAGATGCACATTATCTCTTTTTAGGGGAGCCTTCTGCTCCTCACTGCATTTGATTTTTCTGCATTGTATTTTTAGTACTAGATTAGATTTCTTAAACTAATAATCCCTGTCAAGGGCTGGAATGTTACAATTGATTATTTTGCAAATTCTTGGTTAAGGAAAGGCTTACCAAGGAAGGAAAATCTAACCACAAGCATATCCAAGCTTCATTTTGAGAAGCATTTCTCCCGTCACTTCAACTCATTCATAGTTCACTTCCCCATCTTCCAATGACATTTCATCATTCATTCCCTTCATTCATTTTTTCCCTTTTCATGTCATTTTCCCTATTTTTCACATTGCTGAAACACCATCCTTCATAAAATACTTTCCCTACTTTTCACATTGCTGAAACACCATTCTTCAGCAAACATTTTCCCCATTTTCCCACTGTTAAATCACCACTCCTCAGCAACATTTTCCTTATTTTCCCATGGATGAAACACCACTCTTTAACAACATTTCATCCATTTTTCCCATTGGTGAAACACCATTTCTTTCTCCAAATATATGACTATACAACATTTTCTCTCATGAAACCATCTTCCTCAGTTCTTTCATTTTCACTTCTTCTATTCATTATGCTAATTCTGTCCTTTCACTGTCTTCTCCTATCATAAAACAGATCTCTAATATAATCTCCCTCATGTTTCAAAAAGCTTCTAAAGTTCTTCCATGACTATTGAGCCATTATAAGCAAGCACTATATTTTTCGAACTACAAATCAAAGGTAAATATGAGGTATGTAAATTTTATATGTAAGTACAATTAAACTATGGTTTAAAGAGAAGATTTAGTTTATTATGACCACAATCCCCACACACTTAAAGTATCATTCCAGCCATAGTTGAGGGGAATATCGAAATTATATGCCATCATTTCACAACATGTCAATTACCATCATATTTCTTACCCATTACCTCACTCCTTCACTGTTATTCCATGTTCTCATTCACAAAATTTACTCTGTTCAAAGTGCGATAACTTGGATTTTTATTGTGCATTTTACCAAAGCTGGTTAACTATGGGAGTACCTATTATTCGACATGAGCTCGACTCGATAACTCTTCTTGAATTATACCCAAAGGTGTATCATATTTTTCATCAGGTAGGCTGGGTAGGATATTTTCAGAGGCTTCAAGAATTTGATCCACAACAGGTTCTTGAATTTGCACAAAATCTTCAAGAAGATCATTCTATTGTCGAGGGAGTTTGGATTCCAGTCTCAGAGTGTGACATAGCACAGGTTTTAGGTCTTCTGGTCACTTGCACTCGATGGTTTAGTCGAAATCATATCATTTTGAATGCACAACAAGATTTTCTTCTGCCAGGATAACAAGTCAAGCCAAAAGGTCGAGGTGTCTGACTTCATTCATTACCGCCTCCTTGGCAAAAATTTTCTGAATTGGTCAAACATTACCTCACTTGAGAAGGTCACTACTAGGTAGTCTACCAGCATGATTTTGTCCTGTTGAATCATTTACGACATGGTCGACTGCTAAATATTCCTTATTATTTACTTGGGTGTATTAGAAATATGTCACATTACTGTAGACAGGTAAAATTCCCACTCCTTTCCCTCAGCCATCACCACCTTGTTCAGCTACTGATTTAGAGGGGTTTTTCTCAAAAAAACCCTCCTCTAAACAACCCACCCCTAGACCCTGAGCAAGCTACTGAAATTCCTCAAGAAGCTGCTGAAAATCCTTAAGAAATTTCTGAAAGTTCCCACGAGCAGCAACTACAGAATATCCCTAACCTTCCACCAATTCCATCCACAGAACTAACAAATCCAATTAACCTTTCTTCAAGTCCATCCCACCACTTAGCAGAATCATATGATTCTACTCTCCATATTCCCAGTGATGACTCTCAGGCCGATACACCACCATCTTCCTCTATTCGTAAAAGGAAAAGGCAAATCACAACCACCTCCCTACCAAAAAGACAAACAAGGGCCGCAACTAAAGAAACTACCTCCTCTGATAGCCCTTCTCCTCGGGAAAAAACCTCTCATAAAAGGAAAAAACAAACTACTGATTTTTCTGCCTTCTTACCTAGGAGACAAATGAGGAAGTCTACTAAAGAAACAACCATTCATACTACCCCTGATCCCGCAACCATTTTGTTAAAACTCCACACATCACCACCCTTCCAAACCCCAGAATTATTACCTGTCTCACTGTAGAAATGAAACACAAGAACTAGATGCCCAGGGTAATGTGACATCATTTTCTATAGAACAAGTAGCTATCACACAAGAAATAGGTACTCAGTCAGTAGTTTTCCCACAAGAACTAGCTACTCAGTCAGTAGCTGAAACACAAGAACTAGTTGCTGATGTACAAGAAATAGACACCTAGGGTGCTACTTATTCAGTAGCTTCCACAAAGGAACCAGCTCTAGCTATCACAGAAGAACCATCTACAGCTGAAACACAACAATCAATTCCTGAGAATGCAACTGATACACAAAACCCAGTCACTTTGGCTTCCCTTTTACAGGAAAATGAGTTTCTAAGATCATAATTGGAAACCTATAAGCAAGCATTGGCGACAAAAAAGGAAGCCTATGATAGGGAGCTCAAATTTTATACCTTGGCCCATACAGTATCCATGGTAGACAAACATACAGAAAATGATCTAAATAAGGAATATATGTGCAGCCAATGTGGAAGCATTTATCAGCAAGCAGGATATAAGATAGTTCAAGTCCCAATGCCAGGAGCATCTACATCTTCTGCAATCAAAGAAGAACACCCTACTGTTACACAAGAACCAGTAGGGCCTTCCAAAAATTCAGAAAAAGAAGTTAATTTACAAATACCCCAGCCTACTGTAACTATTAAATCTGAAGTTCCTTTTGTTATTTCTACTTCGACTACACCTCGGCCGACCACTTACAATACTGAAACAAAAACTGAACCATGGAAGGAGCAGCAAATAATGAATAAATGGAAGAAATAATCTGCCATTTCGCAAGATAAAATCCTACAGCAACATAAAATAGTATGGCATAATCATATATATTCAAACTGGGAGATCTTGGAGCAAACACTCCAGGAATCTAGGGCTCATAAGAAGCAGAATAAAGAACTAAAAGGCAAACTGCTCCTAATGTTTGAACTGGTACAAAAATTACTGGCTACTAGGAAACCATCTCTAAATTACTTTATATTCCTCTTAGAATGCCTTGTTTACTTTTAGTTGAAAGCAATCAAAGATGGAAGACCCCATGAGGTGCTTACATCCGAACATTTTGTCAAAAAAAATTCAGAATCCTCCAGCAATGATCAGCACTTACTATGTGAGTTGTACCTTCACAATGAAGCCATCCCTGAAAACAGAAGGTTTAATCTTAACCCTCTTGTTGGTGACATTCAGATCAGGGCATTTGCCTCTTTCCTTGCTAATCAGATTACATGGCAGACTGCTTTTCTTGCAACCAGCCATAATGAAGACAACCATCTTCTCTGGATAAATCCAGAACCAGAGAACCCTGCCATCTTTGTGGCATAATATTATCAATTTTTGAAGAAGCCAGGGATGACTGAACACATACGGAAATTATAGGCTTCAGTATTCCAAGACTGCCAACATTTTATTCAGACCAAAGAAACTGTTGTTTTAAGAGCAAATAATATGTTTTGGCAACAATATTCTAAGGAAAAGAAGGAATAAAATCCTTTCAGTCCTACTAATCTCAAAACTGCATTCTCTAGAGTACCCAATTACATTAGATGTGTTCAGCAATGTGCTAAAATGTGGATAGGGTACCACTTTAATTTTCCTATTTTATGGACACCAGCAGAGGAATATCGTGCTCATCATAGGTTGGCCAACAAGGATGAAGCAACTGCTTGGCAAAGATTGAAAAATTTGCAAGGGTTTAGAGCCTTAACAGACAGTACCTTCCATAGCTACTACCTAAGTAACTTGCATGCCAAAAGCCAGTATCCGGACTCTGATTCAGATTAAAGTTGCCTAAGGACATGCAACCTTTTTAGTTCGAGGGGATGTTGGGACTCTATAATGTACGTTTTTGACCATACATTTTGCATCATTCCACTCTTTTCTAGTCCATATTTAAAGCCTATACTATCACTTTCCTCCATTCTTCCAAAGGTATATAAGATTGTTCTCTTTACTATATGTTTAACTTGTTTTACATGTAATTTTACATTAATTTCATATTTAATCATTAATTGAAAATATATAGTTGCTGAAACAGTTTGAAGACTGTATTTAATTCATCATGACTGTTTGAACCGTGTTGTCGAAACCGTTTAAAGACTAAAGTTAATCCATCATGGCTCTCTGAAGAACGCGTTTCTGAAACAGTCAGGATAGTATGCAAATCCTGTTGCTGAAACAACCCGTGATTTGAGATTTTGAAGCAATATTTCAAGAACAACAGCAACAGGGAAGATAAGTAAGGAAGTTGTTACACTGGCCGTAACAACTGCACCTTGAAGCCAGTACTATCATAACCATTGTAACAACATTTTTATATGGAAGAACAGAAAGGTCCTATTTTAGTATAGAAGATCAGATTGGGTTAAAAATAGGATTTCTATAATGTAATCAATTGTAATCGATGTCTCCTCTTTAAAAAGAGGAGACATCAGCATTAGAGGAACAATTGGAGACTACGGGAGATTTATTTTTGAAACAGAGAAGGAACGTGAATCCTTTGTAATATGTACTTTCGACAGATGAATAAAAGTTTGTTCTGATCATTTCATTTTAATTCCTTCTTCTAGGGAATCTTGTGAGACGGAAAGGGCCCGCCTTCTCCACAAGATTCACCCATTTATTTCCGTAGTTTGTTACCTGTTCTTTTCATTTATGCCTTGTTAACTCTGTTTGCTAAAATCATTTATGTAGTATTGGAACTCTGTTATCTATTGCTGAAACTCTGTTTCCATTACTTGTCGCATTGTTTTCATACAAATCATTCCTAGGTAATTGTGGATTATTTTAATTGGTAATATTGTTTACAGAATGAGTTTGTGAAAGCTTGGTAATCAGAAATAGGTTCTGAAGATTCCTACTTGGGGAATAGGGTCCTATTCTCTGTTATAGCATAATTGGTCTTTCCTTCTTCAGATTGGTTTTCTTTCCTAGATTGTTGTCTTTTTAATGTAATCCAGGATTCTTTTGGTAATTGTCTGCAATAGAAATATTTCCTTTGTTGTAACTCAAGTAGACTTCAGTTTGTTGAAGCAAGGTGTGATTAATGTAATTTTTACTACAACATTTCATTGCTTTTGAGATTGAGCATATACAGTGTGTGATTTCCTTTGAAAAAAACATACTTCCCTGGCTTGACAATTTATGTAGCACTTGATTGTTTAAATCAATAATAAATTAAAGTGACCAACAATGACGAGAGTGGGACAGCAAGAAAGTGGTTGAGAAACCACACTTTATTTCACACTCTTTTGCAGTTGAGGGCCAAACTGCACTGGTTACATTTAAGGGACCATTGTCCTTCTCTTTTGCTACATATGGTAGCAAGCATGGTTATCATTATGGTTCCTTATGTTGTTGTTGTTTTTTATATTTTTTGGGAGCATGATTGGGGGAATGGCACATTGGTTGGATGTCCCTTGGGCAAGAGGTCTCGCAAATAGTTTTCACTGCATGTTCTAATGGGAGCATGAGAGAGTATGTGGCCACTACAACAAAACATTTATCTGCATTTGAGGTGAGCCATATGATTGATTGGATGCCATATGATGGTGACCAGGGAAAATTTTAGGGGCGAATTTTAGCCCAAAGGCGAATTTTAAGGGATTTTAAATTTTATTAGGGCAAATTTTTTATATAAAACCCATTTTTTACAGTTTAATAAAGTTAGCCCAAAAAATATTTTAAAAATAATTAATTATTTAACATTAGCCTACCAAAAAAAGGGCGCACAAAACTAGAAACATGAAATTCGCCCTCGATTTTCCAGGTTTCCATGGCATTCGCCCCCGTTTTTCCAAATTTCTATGGGATTCGCCCCATTTTTTCAGTTTTCAGTGGTTCGGAGAGGTGGCTGGGCTTTGTGCACATAGATTTTCTAAGTTCTTGCTGGCTGAGCGAGGCCGAATCTCTCTGGTCCGTTAGGGCCTCCTATAAAGGGAACCCCGTGAGAAGGTTACTCTAATGGAGATTTGAATGAAGCTCAACCCATGATCCGATGTGTCAGGTGAAAGCCCTGTGCTCAGATCGGTGGAGCGAAACGTTTCCTGTCTGGTTGACATGGAGGGCAATACGAACTGGTGCTTCACGCAGGGTGAATTTCATGCTGAAGCCTTCGAGAGTTGGGCCACAGTGCTGAGTCGAAGAATACAGTGGCGGTGCTGAGCAGATACCTCACAGCCAGTTAGGAGGGAAGGTCTAGCAATCATTTTCACAGGTGCTGAAGCCTTCGAGAGTTGGGCCACAGTGCCGAGTTGAAGAATACAGTGGCGGTGCTGAGCAGATACGATGCAAATTTAGCAAATTTGAAGCTAAGGCAAGATCTGATGGGATCCTGAATGTTATCTTTTTAAGTTCATTTTGGGTATTTGCATGATGAGAATTTTATTATGTGTCATTGCATTTCTATTTGCAATTTTGGTATAACCGGGATGCCGCAAATACTATGAATGGAGATAGGGTCTGTATATTAGAATGGATTCTGTCAGCATTATTTTTTTTTTCTGAAGTGCTTGGTGATTTCTGATGGGGGATGGCTAGTAATATAAATTCTCCATTACGAGCAACATCATCACAATCTTGCACATCTGATTCCATCCCACTGAGGCTATAGCATACCATAAGGATTAGGTGGTCCGATTTATTCATAGTATCCCGCCCAAGCAAGAAGTTTGGTTTCAATGAAGATATAGCATCTATGATCATCTGCAAGAAAAAAAATAATTATACAATTAAATTAATAGCACATTCAAATAACCCCAGGAGATTAAATCACAGATGCAATAGGCAAAGCAGACAAGGATAAAGTGAAAGCAGAACCAAAAAAGTTGGCAACAAAAGCAACTAAAAAGACCTGACAGATATAGCAGATTACCTTCTTGTTGATTGATTTGCATTTTCTTAATTAACAACTGGATGAAATCGTAAGACTTTCAAGGACAAAGCAGGAATGGTCATCTCATTATTACGTTAAATCACTGTTTTACTGTCACCAAATCCCCAATGGGTGAGGTGGGACTGCCCCTTGAATTAGCGTTTGGGAACACGAAGTGCATCCTTGGGATGTCTAAGGGAGGTTGCTCAGCACTCAAGTGTGGGACAAGCATCCCCAATTCAATACTGGGCACATCAAATGTGGCTCCATCCTGTGTTTGGATGCCCTGTAGCAAGGAATGTTGACCCCTACTACATAGATTGTAATGCTAATATGAATTGTTATTCTATTGATGAGTTGAGAGATAAAGATAGACACTAAGTCAAATCCATTGAGATATATTGGATGCTTTTAATATTAAAATGGTTAAATACACAATAATTACAAGTAGACATCCTCATCTCACATATGCAAGGAGCATCAGCATGTCATCCTTAGCTCCAATCTCATTTTCTATAGATTATCATCCTAGTTGAGAACTGAACTTCGAAGTCTGCCTAAAAGGCATTGATCTCTCCCATATGGAAAGGAGGTGATTTATCAGCCCTCTCCATTGCAAGTGGGATCTCTTTACCTTCTTTGAGCTTGAATTAAATATGAATGTACTATCCCTTGTTTATGCTTTGTCATGCATTAGTATGTAATTTTTCATTTATGATCATCAGTATTATATCTTGCAGATATTGGATGGTTTCTTGCTATTAGATATAGTTTTGGATTTCTATATTTATCTAAATATGTTAAGAAATAGCAGGTTCATAGCATTGATTAGCCAAAAGCTAGTAGAAACTAGAAAAATGGTGAACCAACTTCTCCAAGCTACACAAAATAAAGAAGGACCTACAGCACATGTATTCTATGAAGTCAAATGATTCTGTTATACTATTTGTATGAACTCAAATGATTATGTTATAATATATCTCTTAGTGAATTCTATTACCAAACCCAAGAGTATTTGAATTCCAAGATTCTACTTGAAGTGGCCCTACACTTGCTCTTGAATACAAATGTAGCAGCAATTTTACCACATTTGGTATTTGATATGTTGCTCTTATAATTTTCTGATTTGTAGTAGCATCATATATGACATCTTTACAATGATATCACCTGAGGCATGCCTGCTAAAGTAGACTGGCTAAAGAGATCATATTCTTTTTCTTTCTTCAGCAATTCTCACTGACTTTGGTTCTAGATTCTGTCATCTGTGGATGGAGCACATTAACTTTATTGAGTTCCAATGTCTAGAACTTTAACTTTTAAGATATAATGATTGTTGGAATCAGTACAAAAATGGAGAAATATGTTCAAGTATTGTATGGAATCTCAAGTTATATTATTAAATAATTTGGATAACTCATGGACTGCCCCTTGAATTAGCGTTTTGGAACACAGAGTGCATCCTTGGGCTGTCTAAGGGAGGTTGTTCAGCACTCAAGTGTGGGAAAAGCATCCCCAATTCAATACTGGGCACATCAAATGTGGCTCCATCCTGTGTTTGGATGCCCTGTAGCAAGGAATGCTGACCCCTACTACATAGATTGTAATGCTAATATGAATTGTTATTCTATCGATGAGTCAAGAGATAAAGCTAGACACGAAGTCAACTCCATTGAGATATATTCGATGCTTTTAATATTAAAATGGTTAAATACACAATAATTACAAGTAGACATCCTCATCTCACATATGCAAGGAGCATCAGCATGCCATCCTTAGCTCCAATCTCATGAGAGTTTACATATTTTCTATAGATTATCATCCTAGTTGAGAACTGAACTTCGAAGTCTACCTAAAAGGCATTGATCTCTCCCATATGGAAAGGAGGTGATTTATCAGCCCTCTCCATTGCAAGTGGGATCTCTTTACCATCTTTGAGCTTGAATTAAATATGAATGTACTATCCCTTGTTTATGCTTTGTCATGCATTAGTATATAATGTTTCATTTCTGATCATCAGTCTTATCTTTTGCAGATATTGGATGGTTTCTTGCTATTAGATGTAGTTTTGGATTTCTCTGTTTATCTAAATATGTTAAGAAATATCAGGTTCATAGCATTGATTAGCCAAAAGTTAGTAGAAACTAGAAAAATGGTGAACCAGCTTCTCCAAGCTACACAAAATAAAGAAGGACCTACATCACATGTATTCTATGAAGTCAAATGATTCTGTTATACTATCTGTATGAACTCAAATGATTCTGTTATACTATATCTCTTAATGAATTCTCTTACCAAAGCCAAGAGTATTTGAATTCCAAGATTCTACTTGAAGTGGCCCTTCACTTGCTCTTGAATACAGATGTAGCAACAATTTTACCACATTTGGTATTTGATATGTTGCTCTTATCATTTTCTGATTTGTAGTAGCATCATATATGACATCTTTACAATGATATCACCTGAGGCATGCCTGCTAAAGTAGACTGGCTAAAGAGATCATATTCTTTTTTCTTTCTTCAGCTATTCTCACTGACTTTGGTTCTAGATTCTGTCATCTGTGGATGGAGCACGTTAACTTTATTGAGTTCCAATGTCTAGAACTTTAACTTTTAAGATATAATGATTGTTGGAATCAGTACAAAAAATGGAGAAATATGTTCAAGTATTGTATGGAATCTCAAGTTATATTATTAAATAATTTGGATAACTCATCCCTCTGTTTTTTATTTCGTACTTCTGGAGTTCCATGAATATTCAACATTTCCCTAAAATTGCATTTTCCATCAAAGGCAGAGTACTAGGTGCTTTTCTTTTTGTGGGATTATAATTTCAGTCTAACAAAATAAAAATCTAAAATGATAAATAGCCCAGTTGATCTTCTTTTGTGCCCCACAGATATTTCATTATCTAATACTGGGGGCCAATTTCTAGGTTTGAGATGTAGTCCTCTGACCTGTCCTGTGGCCTGCCTATCCCCAGTATATGACATTCATAATTACATCCATGCATTAGTAGTTACTGTTAGCAATGAGATTTATTTCAAGGCTAAAGGATTTCTTGGGTGATAGACATTTCACCTCGATGGGAAACTTGTTTATTTGTGGAACATTTGTTTATTTTAGTGGCTGCTTCTGTGCTATCCTTCCACTACACATATAAAAACAATTTTTTGTTTCTTTTTGAAATGCACTTACAAACACTTGTTCTTTAGGCATCCTTTTTTAGTTAGAAGAAGCAATCCAGCGGCGGTGATGATAATTACTAATAATGTCTCTTTTCTATTTAAATCAGATTGAATTTCAGATCTCGAGAGTTGTCCCCATTTTTCAGAGTTATCCCAACTCATAATTCTACAGGACAAAGAACATTGCCACCTATTTTCAGTATTGTATGTTAACTCTCGACTGTTTCTTCCTGTTACTTTGAAATTGCTTACTTCTAAGTGTTATTATTTACATCTTTTCTTTGTATTCATATTTGTAAGTTAACTCTTTTCTTGATATTAAAACACGTGAAATTTTTAATCCGACAAAGATAAGAAAAAATAAATGCTTCTGTAGAACCTCATATTGTATTGCCATGGGAACATCTAGCATTAAAATTTTTGGGTGCTTTCTTTACAATCCTAGTTATATAGAAACTTGTCAGCGAGTACAAAATTGATAGTCAGATTGATATGAACTCTTATTCATAGGTTAGATCTTGCAATTATGTAGTTGTCAAATTCCTTTATTTTCGGAGAGTAGAAATATAAGGCTTAACTTGCACGTCCTTGTTGTGTGCATTGCATTATGATAATTTACCCTATGCCTCCTTGCATCCCCTGTCTTTTATCACTTTCATAATTCATAGATGTTACATACATCAGAGACCTGAGTCTTTAGTCTCTTCTATTGTTTTTTTACTGTTAATGCTCTTTAACACCTAATTTCATTTACATAGTTCTTATCTTGGTGTGTTATTTGAGATTCCTAATATAGAAATTATAAATTCTCTTCTATGGAGGATATTTCTCTTTTGTAATGCTTGAAAACTCTGAATGCATTAAGTTTTTATGACTTTGTTTAGCGTTCCTTCATTTACAGAGCCATGTTTGAGGCCTGCAAACAGTGAGGAGGGCTATATTTCATACAGTCCATTTGTTTCCATCAATTATTATTCTATTTTATTACTTCTACAAAATAACCATAGTTAATCTTTTTTTTTTACAAAAAACCATAGCTAAGTATGCATTTTGTTTGACCATATCCTTCTTTTGAGCTTCATAGGCTCTCTTGTGAATGGGAAGTGACTGGTTTAAATTTGACAATTTAAACTCCGTGCTGGTTGTTCATTCTTCTTCCTCTTGTTGATTGCTAACTTCCTACCGTGGTTGTCTTGTTGCCACTAGCTACTTATTCTTGGAACATTTGATCTTCATATGCCATTTTGAAAATCTGTTGTATGTCACTAGCCTTTGTTCCTTCAGAATTGCCTTTATCTTTTTATCATAATTGTTGTGAGATCTAGTATAGCATATTATCTGTGATGGGAAGTAGCAAATACATTTTGGGCTACACGAGCATAGAATGTTGTCACATGTGTACAAGGAGAGCATATATTGAACTAAATGAATAGTATTTTTCAAAACTGATTGTTCAAATGCACTTTAGGTTTTCATGCAGGAAATGAATGAGAGTGATTTCAATAACTTGAATTTCAGGTAATGGCATATTGGAGTGGTAAGTGGAATGATTTTGAGTTTTTATATTGACCAAGTTATACTAATCTAGGATTTTGCTTATTCAGTCTTGATGAATCTATGAATATCATGAAAAGTTCTTATATTCTGTCAATAGTTTGTTTGGTTGTCCTATGATCAATATTTCTTTTTGATAGCTCATTCAATTTATGGTACCTGTAATTTTCAATTTGCCCCATACACAGCTGAAATGAAAAAACCTTTGAAGGTTTGCCATTTTGGCCACATTAGAGAACATGGAAATGAAAAAACATAAGGAAAATAAAAAGCTAAAATGTTTTTTATTTTTATTTTTTCTCTCATATTTTTTTTCAACTCAGATGAATAAATCTGTGGTGTTTTTTCATGGTGTTTACTTGAAGTCAACAATTTCCTATAGTACTCTCGAATAGAAAGGGAGATTCCATTATCAAGTACATCTAGAATCTATCCTTGACCTGTTTTAGTCTGTTTTCCACTCAGCTTGATTTTCTCTGCAAGTCTATTTCACTAGTTATGAGAAATGCACAAGAAAGTCGAGAAATGGAAAAGGAAAACATTGGATGTGCAAAATATGGCATGAGCATGCATATAATTTCTTTAAAAAGTCTAAATGCCTTTTAAATCCTTAATACATCTTGTCCTTATATCTTTAGGTTTTCCTCCTTTCTCCAATATATCTTTTCTATTGTTAATGTTAATGATGGATCTATATAGCCATTATAAACATTTGGTGATTAGTATTTTCTGTGATTGTTCCTGCCTTCTATCTCACATGGTTGTGTGTGTGCATGTGCTGTGATTTTTATGGCCAAGGCCTCAAATTTATATAACTTGTTTGGTAGCATTCATACCAAGTGGAATTCTCTAAAGCAAAACCTTCCCTTGGCATTTATTATATGTGTAGGTTGTTATCTTTATTCCTCTATCTTATATCTAATCCTCAGTCTTTGAGTCAACTTGCTACATTTGGTAAACACCAGATTACAATTTCTTATCGACTAAGGAATGCCTAGTCTCAATTTATTTGTGTTTTAATCCTGTCATTATGAAAACAGTGGTTTACCTTTTTAGGATTAGTTTTGTCTTTTCATCAAAATTTGTTGTTGGTTAAATGTTTCAATCGTGTTGTTTGTTCACATTTTCAATAGAAATGGCTAAGATAAAGCTACCTGCATTAATATCTTATTGCTAACAAAATTTTTTTTATCAAATCTTTTACTTCTTAGATCGGTTGAAATAGTATAGTACCATGAAGTATTGCTTTTAGTCTGTTGTGGATTGCTTCGCATGATTTGCTGTTCTCATTCAGTTTTTTTCTGCAATGGTGTGGCAAGTGCCCCCTCTTGAGGATAAACACATTCTAAAAAGTTCCATTCTTGTATAGAATGATGAACTATATTTGGCATCTCTTGGGCCTGAGTAAACACCCAGTCCTGCGCATGGTTTCCCATGTTTGCTTTTAGACTGTGAAGGGTTTTGTGTACCAACTGATCTATTTTTTTGTTTATTGAATTACCTAACGAAATGTTTTGCTTGCTTTTTCTGAGAATGATACTTTCCCATCTTCCATGCTGCCAACCAAACTTGCATTCTCAGGTTTCCTAGTGTCAATTTCATGCACATTGAAATTTGGGTTCTATTTTATTGCTTGGCTAATACAGATAAAGTGATTTTTGCAGCGTACTTCACAGTCTGGATGTGAGGATGTTAACAGGCCAATGGTGGTGGTAGTTCAGCATCCTGGCGCATCAAGGGAGGAATTTACTAAAGGTTCAAATTGTTCTAAAGCAGGATCTGAATATGCCTTAAAGTCCTCCCTGTCCAGTTTCAACATGTCAAGTGGCAAAAGCTCTGCATTACCCAGAAGTCGTTCATTGTCTTTGGTGCCTGAGTCTGGTTTATGTGAAAACTCACAGATCCCTTGAAATTAAGTTCTTGATCATGTTCCAAGAAGCTGCAAGAGGAATTAGATACTACAAGAATGAAGAAGGTAGTTTTTTTCCCTGAGGCAATGAAGGTGAGAATGGTATTCGGCTAGTACATCGGAAGTATTTGTGGATATGAAGGGCTTCATGAAACTTTTCATTATTTCCCTATGACAAAAGGAATATGAAAGAATGTGCAAGGAACCCGATGAGGGAAATTTGGAGCACTAAGCATTTATGTCCAGCCAAGCAGTTGATAGTTTTAACCAAACCTTACAAAGTTATTCTCCTATCAGTAAATGGGAAAGATAAAATAGCATCATATGTAGGTGCCTCACTGCATTGATCAGTTTCATTTTAGTTTAAGCATAGATGAAATGAGAGAGTTCTATGTAACGAGGTTGTATATTGTTCACAGGGCAAAGCAAACTTGCCTCCTTAAATTTACAGAAATCAGGTGGAAGAAAAATAAATGATGGGCAAAAAAAATTGTCTTCAATTTATGGACTAAGATGGTTTTTCTTGTACCCTCTTTATTTCATTGAACTTTCATAGATTTCATGTCGAAGCTAAACACAAATATACATGATTTGTAATTTTGCGCAAGCGAAGCTCAGTGTTAAAACATAACTCCATGCTTATTCAGTTTCTACATTCTCACTGTGGCTTGGATGGTCTGTTCTGGCCCCTTCGGACCATGGTTTGGGAGGTCTGTTATAAAAAAATGTTTTCCTGAATAAATCAAGATGATTTCCAGAAGATAATCTCCTATGGGAACATATCAATCATCACTATTTAAATAGTGATTAGCAAGTCAGCAGAGAGATCTTACATTGACATCCAAATTGATTGCAGTATATTATTTTTTTCTTTCCTGTATGGTGATCAGGTCACATTAGAGCTCAGTTATAATTTTAGCACTTTACAATTTTATTTTTAATGACTAGGTGGAGCCTAGGTTGGGTTAGCATCAATACTGAATGGAAGAATGATCTGCTCACCTGTGAGATGTTGTCATAGGATTGTATTAGTTTTAGTCAAGCCTAGATGCCCATGGAAATTTTTTATTCCTTAGAAGGGCTTCCCATCCTCAATCCCTCTCTATGAGGTTTGAAAAAATGACCCGATGAAGACTAAACCCCACACAAAGCAATGGATCTACACTCATGGGTTTTATCATTTTCGAATTTGTTTGTTTGTACCATTGTTGATGTCTAACTATAGTTGTTCTGCACTTGTGGAGTGGAATGGAAGTCTTAGTGGTGAAAGCTAATAGATGGCTTCCCTAAATAAGCTGAAAGAACGAACAGTTTGGGCAGGGCTAATAAAGGGTTTAAACAACTTGCGTGCATCCTCCAGGGCTGAAGCCCCGAATCCGATAGTAGGTTACAAATTTCCGTTGGGATAAATATGGGATAGTACAAAGCATAGTTTTGAAGATTAGTCTAAGTTGACTCGTACCTAATCAACTTAGTCAAGTTGATTGTTGGTTGAACGGCTAATTGTTGGTTCAATGGACAGAAGGTCTTACAGGCACAAATACCAAAGGGAAAGATGGAGCCCATCATGGGGTAATCTTTGTAATTCTCCACCACTGCTACCTTCAATTCTTCCTCAAACTCCTCTCCAACCTCAATATCAGTTCTAGTGGTAGCATGAGAAACAACACTACGCTTAGCAGAACTAGAAGAACGCGTTTTCCAAACTACACGAAAACTACTTCCCTCATGAGTCACCATGTGCCATGCTTGGTCTCGGTGGTTCTCTTCCTTCTACTCCTGGTTCAATTACCATATATTCATTGGAACCAACACCCCGAACTCCACTAGACAATGATTCACCATTTTGTAGTAGTGATTCGCCATTTGTACTGGTGATTCGCCATGATTTTACAGGATAATATAATCTCGTGAGAGATTTGCCAAAAAATTATACATACATATTATATTATTAATAAAATCGCCTTCCATTCTTCCTATGTATCATGGGGATTCGCCTATTTATTATATATATAGATTTAGGGGGGTTCTTAAAATTTTCCCTGATGGTGACTTCCAACTCATCACATATGAGATGATTTGGGCCAACATGTTTCATAACGTTGGAGGAGAGATCCTTGGAGGTCTAATCTTCATCTTGCCACTTGAGGGAAATATCATTGCAACCCAATATTAGCATATAATCTACACTTATCCTAAGTGGAGGGGAGGATAGTGTGGGGTATACTATTTTTTCTACCAAGGTTAGATTTTCAGCCCACCTATATGGCATGAGTCAAAGGTGGAAGAGGATTTTCAGGAGTTGCCATGTTGGGAGGTAACTCATTTTGTATGGATGATTGCTTGGGGGATGGAGGATCCACATGGGGAAGATGTTCCTAAACGCATTTCAGACTCCATGCCTTGCGTGGAGGCTCTCCAGTTATATCCTTGCAATTGCCTGAGGACAAGCAACATTTGGGAGGGGAGGACTGTAATATTCCCATTTTAGCCCATAGTTAAATGGAATATTAAAGTTTTGTTTTTATCACCTAGCAGCTAAATAAATGGGTAAGGAAGCCCATTCTCATTAAAAGCATGAATCAAATCCCTCAAATTTGAAAGGGGATCGTCATAAGAGCTAGATATCACACCCTTATGTGTGAAAGGGGACATTTGCATGGAGACAAGGTCAAGTTTGACCAAGTCAACAACGCTGGGTTAGGAGGTGGAGAACACTTTGATGGAAAACCCAATATGAATGGGAAGAGGGTTATTTACTGGAGGAAACCCTAATGAGTGGGACCCATGGAGAGAGGGATTTTCACTTGTTTTAAAGGAGGGCAAGGCATCCATTGTTATTCATGTTAGGTATTATTGATTTCTTGGTCTGTTTAGACTTTGTGCAGTCTCTGCTGTTTAGCAGAATTGCAATGCTGCTTAACACAAGGATCTCCTATTTAGGAATTCTTCTCCTTTCTTGAGAGGCCTCTTGAAGGAGTTGTACTGATTTTCCTCACATCCAGGCTTGAGGACACACATCCTCCTTTAGCTACAACGTTATTTCTAAAGAAGAATATTGTTGTGTTGCAGGGTGTTGTAGTGATGGTTCACAACACCACTTACATCACTTGTTTTTCATAGGAGGAGTCTCTCTTTGCTTTGAGAGATCAGTTTGGAAGCCCTTGGAGCTTATTGCAAATCTTGGCATTGGGAAAACTCATTCCCTTACCCCTATAGCACAGTTTCCTTCAGTGACTGCGTTATTTCTAGTGAGCATTTGCAGTGGGGCTTTTGCAGATTGTTTGGAGGGTGAGATCTTCAGTGATAAGATCAGCCTTTCACTTGAGAGATCCATTGGAGGAGGTCTTTTCATCAGATGCAACATCTTCAACCTTCTCCACTCATTTCCAGTTCTTGAGTTGCAACTGCTACCCTGCAACTCTGGCATTTCGCAGTTTTACACATTTTAGCTAATCCTTCCAGGATTGTCTTGAGGTAGTGATTGGGAGCATAGATATCCTCTCCCCTCATTGTATTAGCCATATGTATGTAGATCTGTGTTGTTATGTAACTCATGTAGTAGTACTCTATCTATGACTGTGCAATTTCGATCCATAGACACTCTGCTATGTAGCAGCATTTCATCTTTTGGCATACGTATTCATGAGAGGCTCATTTGCCTTGCTTATTCAAGTTATGCTCATTCTTATTGTACTCATTGCTGATGATATGTATCAATACAATGGCTCCATGATTTCCATACATTTTGGTATGAGATTTTTCACTGCTATTCTCTAGTTTGTGTTTACATATTGCTGGATCTCCAATTTAGGAATAGTATAATATATTCCTAACATTGTATATTTTCCCTATTTTGGGATACTATGGGAGTGAACTGGTGTGCACAGTGGTGGTGTGAATGGGTGTAGTTGAGGTACTTGGGCTAGCGAACTGATTCTGAGTAGATTTGGGATGAAAAGAGATGAAGTGGTGGAGAAGCTAAAAGTCAGGGGGAGTGGAAGGAGAAGATTCTCTACTGGAGCTTTGCTGCAAATCTATGGGTGCAAGGTCAGCTTGGTCAATCCTTCTTTGTGACTTGGTCCTGAATAGGTTCTTAGTATGGTGCAAGTCAAAATGAGGATCTTGTGAAATTGTAAGGTGTTTTGGTGTAGATATTTCTCTATGAATGGTCCTAACAGTGGTTGAGTTTCCAGCTTTAGAATTTTTCCACAAAATCTTTTCTGGATCATTAACTATGGTAGGAGAATTTGGGTCCAGGTGAGATCTTGTATTTGTCCTTTGTGAAGCTAGATCTCTTATTCAAAAAAAAAAGAGGCTAAAAAAGGTTCGGGAGTGTTTTTGGAAGGCTGACCTCGCTTAGTGTTTATTTTACTCACACACAGTATAACTAGGCCTTCAAACTGATTTGGAACAGATTTGACACAATCCTAGGAAAAAATATGGGACTAGTGAGATGAAAAAAGGCCTACTAGAGGCTAGTGGATTCGCCAGGTGGATGTTTTTGCAGTTTTGAGGGTATGTATATAATGGTCCACCGCCAAATTTTTGATAAAAATCAATCTAGGGATTGTTTTGGGTTTTCTGAGTTTCGTTATGCAGCCCTAAGGTTTCAATGAGTATCCTCTAGCTGAGCCATCATATTGCTAGGATGGTGAGGCAATTAGTTTCTACTCTTGGCTATCAGTTGATTTTCTGAGCTTAATTGAGATTTTGAGAGTTCCTAAGGGACACCTAGGATGTTTTTGACTCAAAGTCCCACCGTGATCACCATTATGTTATCTCCCTGTAATTTGCTAGATTGATTGAGATACAAATGGATAGGAGGTAACATCAAACCAAGCTTTGGAATCCAAGGACCTAGCCTTCCTAGATTCAGAGAGGGATCTCTTTATTAGGTGCAAATATGTGAAATTGTTTACTGTTTAGGGTTGACCTTAGGCTAGTTATGAAATATTGCGTTTGTTGATTGTTTTTTGGTTGGGTATGATGCTTAGACAGACTATATAGAAACAAGGAAAACTTCAAGTCATTGGGAAATGGAGTCTAACAAGGTCATGATAGGTTCATTAACAGATTAGGGAGTATTGTAGGGAAAATCTAGCTTGGTTGGTGGATCTTTGAGGTTTGAAGGATCATGAGATGGAAATTAATTTTGAGAAACAAATTTTGACAAAGAGCAGTAAATAATTCTCTATCAGATACTTAAAAAAATGGATTTGGAAGAATCATAAGCATAGAGAGAAAATCAAAGGAATAGAAAACCCTAAACTCTTTGATTCAGACTTGAAGAATATAATTATCCAAGACAAACACTCGAATGAAATAAAGAAAGGAAAGAAAATTATTTAACTTTCAGTGATTTCATCATCAAAGACAAAAAACATTTAAGATGCAAAAATAACTATAATCAGAGAAGGAGAGAAACCTTGAACATCGAAGATTATAGCTATGAATTTCCTTTAAGACAATTAGTTAAGTAAATACAAAGAGCAGGATTGAAACAAACTTCTTTGACAAAGCTAAGTAATGATGCTTTAAATAGATGACTTCAAGAATAGTGTTGTTAGTGGAAACAAGAAGTAGGGCTAGCCATAAATCATGCTGGATACCATATATTTTAAATCATTCAAGAAATAAACAAGCTTAGGAGATCCTTAGAGAGAAAAGAAGGATTCTATAACATTTCCTAGTAGAAGAAAACATGAAGGCAGTGAAGAACAAATGGACCTAAGGTGCCATTAGAAAACATTTCTTAGTCTAAATTCTTTTTCCTACTATAGCATAGAAAGATGGAAACACAATGATAAACTAGAAAATATAAAAAAATTAAATACTTCACCATCAACCAGACTCATGGATCCTGCAACCAGTCCTCCTCCATCAACAAACAAACTAGGGCATTCATAAACTCCAAGACATCAAGTTCTTTTCAAATTCCAAGGGACTATGTATTACTTCAGAATCAATCATCAAAATCCAACCTAATACATAAGAGCCTCATGCTCTATTTATGGAGCAAGTGAGGAGGTGGAAACCATAAGAGGCTTCTAGAAACCCTAATTCTATCATATATGTCATTTATGTGCTTAATGACCATGAAAGGCCCAAGACACATAATAGATAAGCTAATAAATGAAAAATATTGTAACATAACTCCTCAATCAAATCTGGAGTGATTTTCCCAAGAAAATATTAAAAAACTATTTTGCCATAAATTTGTGTCTTTTGTTGACTTTTGGCAAAAAGACAGTCTATTTGCGGAGCACTACTTTTGTAGAAAATAGGCTATTTTGAAACCAAGATTTGGGCAACTTCCCAATGTCGTATTTGGCTCTGTGGTGGCTTGTTGGAAAGCCTGAAGAGTCTAATTTTCAAAAATTATTGCGGTTTTTTGATCTAGCTCCTATAACCCTATCAAAAATGTAAAACCCTTAGACTATCTTTTGCGCAGCGCCAGGCCTAAAACAAAGGTAGAAAGGTGATTTTTGAGGTGTTTTTTGACCTTTTGAGGGGTCAAAACTACTCCAAATCTTCTAAATTTTTGTGTGAATGCTGTGAAGGTCATGGAAAATCCAAAAATGTCAAGATTTTCTCATAAATATGCTCTATCCTTTTGCTGAGTGCCAGTGGCGCTGCGCAAATGAGGCCAAAATTTCTCAAAAAAAAAAATCTTCTCTAAATTCCTTCAAAATTGGTGGAGACCCTCCTTAAATGTTTTTATATAATTGCTGAGAAGCCTCAGCCAAAATTCCAAGGCTGTTATTCTCATTTTCCCTTTTTTGTTTTTTTACCTCAAGGAGAGCCTCCTTGAGTTTGGCACAAGAAAACCTACATTTTTTGCATAATGCTTGGTCATATTCTTTTGGAGAGCAAGGCCTCTCTTGATCTTCTTGAAGTACTTATGCTCATTCTTATAGTACTGAATGACGCACTGGGCTCTTTCACAATCCTTCTCCCACTCCCTGATTTGTGCATCTTTGTCTAGGAGTAGCATTTTAGTGGCCATCTCCTCATCCTCATTATCATTGTCTAAGTCAATGAACTCAGGACCTTGAGTAGTTTTGTTTATCCTATTACTCCTCCTCAGTTTTACCTGTTGCTCAATCTTTTCCACTTTTTCCTTGCCCTTGTCAAATTTTTTGATAGCTTGACGAGAGATGGCCCTTTCCCTTTTTTAGGAAACAAACACATCTCTTTGTCCTCTGTAGTATGTGCATATGTGAGGGGTGATGATGGTAGTTTCGACCATGTTTTCATCATTTCTTTGACCCTCATCACTACCATCAACCTCATCTTGGCTTTGTTCTTTACTGAGGTTCTCTCCTTGGTCATTTCCTGCACTATCATTTTCAGTTTCTTGGTTATCAAGAAACTTATTAGTGTCATGAAAGTCATGATAGCTGTCATGACTATCATGAATATTTCCTGGCTATCTTGTGCACTTTGTTGACTGCCTTCCTCATCTAGCTACTCTTCCCTACTATCTCCATCATCTCCACTGTGATCTGTTTGTTCATTATGCTCACTACCTTATGTTTCATCATTGTTTCCTCCATCAGTTCCCATATCCTCTGTCTCTTATTCATACATTTATGTGTTTGCCTCGCTGACTTCTTCACCCTCACCCTGATCTCTATGTGATCCTATACTTCGACTCCCTACTTCACCTGATGCATCAAGAGAAGAAGAGGAAGTGATGTGTTCCTGTGATGAGGGCACTTGTGTCGATGAGGAAGGTAGATTTTTTTGATGAGGATTTTGTGGGTTTGAGAAGAACTCATTGTTTATGAAAAAATCCCAAGGTACACCCTGCTACTCTAGCTAATGTACAACCACCATCTTGATCAAGAAATGGTGGAACAAACTATACATTTGTTGGGGGTAACTCCTCCTTTGGACAACATAACACATTTTCATAACACTCCTGTAGAGATAGTAGGGTAGGTCAAGTGCCTTAACCCCTGTGAAATGCATAAGGAGTCTAATACTATAGGTATAGACCCTGGAGTATCTCCCCTCACATGTGAAGTATTTGATGATAGCCAACATCAAGGGTGCATACCTGTGTTTGAGATGTGAGAAAGGGAAAACTATGATACTGCCTTCTCTATACCTGCTTTTGATAAATGGAAAAAATAAATCTCTTTGTAGCTTAGATTTCTTGAACCATTTCTCACCCACTAAAGGGATACCAGTGGCTTCGGATATGGACATTTCTGAAATCTCAAATTTCACTCCTGCAAGGTTTGAGTGCTTGCTATGGAGGTTGAGAATGTAGAGCCTTGTTAGCTCGGGGTGGCTCTTCACCTATTTGACCTTCTCACAAAATTGAAAGCATCTTGTATTCTGGAAGCATGACAAGATCCTGGGAGAGGAAGTAATCACCACAGTGCTTTGAGGCTCCAACCTATTTACCTTTCCTCCCTTGTGTTTTGGTTTTAAGGGCCTTTGACTACCTTCACTACCACTGTTGTTTTCAGTCCCTGACATGGTGATGGGAGACACTGGTTTGCAAATTGGGGCTTGATGAAACAAGGTGAAAAAGGGTGGAGTCAAGCTTTGGTGAATAATGGCTATGGAGGTTATAGTTTTAGTGGCTTTGGAGCTTTTAAGGAGGCCCTTCTTAACTGAGTTTGTAGGCACCTCAACTCACCCACCCTTCTATGATATAAAACTAATTGCAAGATGGAATTTTAAGAACATAGGTTCATTTGCATCTAAGGCCTAGGGTTTACATACCTAGGGTTTTAACATTCAGAGACATAGAGACCAAAATCAATTTAAAAACTTGATTTGAGACAAGGAAATGGCGTCACGTACCAATTTTGGCTTTTTTACAAACACTAGAGGCAGCTTGGAGAGTGAAAATTTGATTTAGGGCAAGGGATTTTGACCTTGGCACTTCCTAGGCACTTGCACAGCACCTCTACCTGTGCAGTCGAGTGAGTCTGTTTGCGTAGCACCTGGTAGGGTATGCACAGGATTTTACACAACGCCGACAAAAAGGCAGCCTCTACACATGAGTTTTTGCAGTGCCGACAGGGTTGGAAGCTTTTTCACGTCGCCTGGGCGGGTTGGGTGGTTGGTTTGTGTAGCGCCTGGGTGCTTCATGTAGGAAATTCACGTGAAATGGTTGGTCTGCGTGTCCTGGGCAAGTCAGGCCCGATTTTGCGTAGTGCTCCGGGTTAGTGCAGCGCCGGGAGTTTTTTACGTAGCGCCTTGCAATTTTGAACAGGAAAATTGGTTATTTACGTAGTGTAGTCTCTGGTTTGTATAGCGCTTCTGATTTGTGTAGCGCCAATAGAACTCTGCCCAGAAATAATATGAAACACTAGTTTTTCTCCTCTAAAGTCCTTTTCTTCTTTGCAAGCACCAAATGAACCAAAAATGAAATTTAAACACCTTTAAATCCTTTTAATAGAGATAAATTAAATTCAAGAACCCACTTTTCTTATGTTTCAAATCTTTTGTCACTTGACTAATATATTTTTTATGTTTTTGCAGGGGTTCTGAAGGTTTTCTCGAGGTGTCATGCCTTCTTCTCCTATTTTGATAGCTGGCTGATGTTGATGCTCCTTTTACCCTCTTCTCCTTGAAAGTAGGGACATTGTCCAAACTATCTTTGGCATGCACTTTGACAAAAAAAATACATTGTTCTTATTCTTTTGGGCCTTTTTGATTGTCAGTGACCTGAAGAATTCCTTTTCACCTTTCTTCTATTTTTAAGGCAATAACAGGTCTATTTTGCCAAAAGTTTCAAATAAATCATATTATGTCATGGGTTTCATTTGGCCACTTCTGATTTTGTGCAGGTTCCTATATTTCATTTTCCCTTGATCCCTTAGTGCCCTTTTGAAGTTGAAATCTCATTTTCTGAATAGTAACCTTATGATTTACCTTGTTTTCTCTCTTTGATATTTAACTCTATGCTTGCCTTTCCCTTTGATTATTTTATAGGCCCTTTGACTGAACTTGAAAACATTAGCCTCTTAAACTGATACTCTTTGCATGCCCTCTGCTTTTAAGAAGGAGGCCTTGTCATCTTCAATCGACCTGTCTTTCCAATCTGTCCAAACTCTTAGGTTTTAGAGATGTTAGAGAGAAATAAGGAGTGTTTCCTTGTAAGTTCTCTACAGCCTTTCAAAACTTATTTTTCATTTAAATAAAAAAAAATATTCAATGTGCACTTGATGGATTCGAGGTGGCTTCTGTCCTTGTAGCCTTTGTGATGGTCTCTTGCTTGTCACCACTGTTTTGTTAACCAATCACAAAAAACTTGATTCTATTTAAACACAGGCCTGCTGCCTTTCTCTTGTTTGTGGATGTCTCCTGGTGATGATTTCATCCTATTACCTTACCTCTTCTTATTGCTGATGACAACCTTAATCATTTCTTGCAAAAATGTGAACAAGGGAAACTGTCCCTTGTAGTATTTATGCTCTAAGCCAAGGAGGTCTTTCATGAATGACTGTTGATCAGTCTTGGATCAAATTTCTTAACTTTATTCCTCTTTGAATACAATATTTTCATATAGGAAGACATTGTTTGTAGGGCACCAAATCCATCCTATGACTTTGTGAGACCTTAGGTGACCTAATGGGGCTTTCTTGGACTTGGATTTTGGACTGAGACTTAGACTTAGGGATCACCAAGTGTAAGATAGGATCCACGATAAGCTTAGTGTATTGAAGATCCAAAATCCAATATAATTGATTTATCCAAAGGGTCTACAAGGAAAATTTGAGACTGTTAGTATTTGGGAGTATCATGAGAGACACAACAAAGCTATTTGATTGGTAGGCTTAGGTGATAGTGGGGAATTTTTAGGTAAAACAAAACAGAGGATTTGGGCCAAAGGTGAGTACATATGCACAAAATCGGTTATACAAGCCTCTAATTAGTTTTATGGGACTGGTAAGCAAAGCTAGACATTATGGAGTGATGAGATAGTGAAAAAATATCTTGAGGATAATGAAGGCAGTGAGATTTCTAGAACTCACAATGTTTACGAACCTTTTTTCTAGAAATCTTAGGAAAATTATTTATAGTCATCATCAAGGAAAAAAATTACTGATGACTAACACCTCTGACACTATTGTCAGGGAATCCCAAGATGTTCTCATATCTTCAATGATATCATTCCATACAATGTCTTTTGCTTGATTGAGAGTTATAGTTCCTTTCAATTTTTCCTTTAAACTCTTGATTTCATTATTGGTTGTCTGATAATTTGATTTTTACTTATTGACTTCTCCTTCTTGGGTCTGCATTATCTTTGTCACTGCCTCCAAGTCACTGTGAGCCTTCTTGAGTTCCTTTTCTGCCATCTTCAACTCTGTACTCAACTAGGATCATCAGTTACAGATGACATGACTATAGTACAAGAATGAGAATCAATTTGAGTTTGCAAGTTAAGGACAGACTCCTTTAACTTAGAGATATCCTCCTCTTTTTGTAACAACTACTATAAAATATTTTAAATCTCATGCTCAACCTCTGCTACCTCAGCTACCATTGAGTGTTATCCAGTAGGAAACTTTAATTTCTTCTTCATTACATTTATCTCTCACTGAACACTCTGTAAAAATTTTTGTGTAGCCAATTTATCATTAGGATTCACTCCAATCTGTACAATTATCTTTTCCAATTCTTCATTCTGAATTGATAGAGCCTTGGAATTAGCCTTTTCCAATTTCAATTTCTTGATCACTTTTCCTAGCATCTGTTCTGCTTTTTGAGAAGCTGCACTGGTCTTGGAAAAATAATTAACAATCAATTTCCCTGTCTGCATATGTAAATTAACTTTATCAGGTAAAGGAATTTTCTTCACATTAATAGTCAAATTAACAATTTTAAAACTACTTGAAGAGCCTACTTTCATTTCAAATAGGTGAGGAAAAGAAATTTTAAACTAATCCTTTTCTAAGTCCATGGCAGTAAATAATCTAGTTTGGTCAGGAGTAATCTGATATTTTTCTTGTACTTCCATACTAGCTTTCATCTTTTGATTCCTCTTTGTAATCTAAGAAAAAACTTGCTTGATCAGAGGGACTTGATCTTGAAAATCTTCATGTCTTGTAGGTGAAGATGGTACATGTTGTTCATATCCTAATTGAAGGAGGAGACAAGGCTGAGTGCTTGGTATTTCTTCAGTCAGTCTTGCCCTCTTCTCAGCTCTTTGTTCCTCATCTCCAGAATCAAAAACTGTCTCTTTACTTTTTTTTCTTAATTTTTATGAGATGATGGGAGTCTGCATGTTGTAACTAACAGAGTGTATAAAAATTTTATTATCCAACTTTTCAAGTTTAGGCTTACTTTCATGAATGAAAGTAGAATAGCCATTTTCAACCCTTCTGTTGGAAATCACCTTGTGGGGATCATAGGCCCATTTCTCACCTAGTAACAAGTGGATGTCTTCTAAAATCATGTTAGTTCCATTAAATGCTTACCTCATATTTACTAAAAATGGACCGAGAGTCATAGGCAGCTTAAAAAAATGACCTTTCTTCACTGGAACAAAATGAACTTGATCTACGTTCAAGCTTTGTCAAATAAATTCCAATGCAAAAAACCTCATAGGACAAAATTTGGAAATCTATAAGGTTCTATTCCAGCTCCATATAATATAATATCTGAATGATATTCATATACAAACCAGTCCCCAAATTTATAATTATTTATTCACTGAAGAAACTCGTGAGATTTGGGCAAGAAGCATCGAGAAGGAACCCATTTAAAACCTTATAAGCAAATGGCATAAAATAAGTAGAAAAATCAAATATCCCTCCCTCATATGGTTCATTTATTACTATATGAGTCCTGAAAACTACTGACTATCTTTTCTTATTGGCATCTCTTATGTTTAGTCTGAAATGTAAAAATTCGTCTACATTTTGATACAGAAATAGATAAGTGATAAGTGAGGGGAACCTGAAGGACCTGGTGAGGGACAAGCTCGTGAGCTAAGTATTAACAACCTCTTGCCAGTAAGAGGGAATATACATGATCAGATTTGGATCAAGGACCTAAGTGATAGCTCAAATTTCAAAGTGTTTGAAAGTGTGTCAAACTTGAGCAACCATATAGATATCATCTTCTGCATTCCAATGCTGCAAATGGTTTGAAAAACTGATACCGTATGAATAATTTATTACGATTTGAAAATTTGAGTAAACTGCAATTTTTTGCATTTGACCAAGATTGACTAGACAAGGGTACAATCAGCAAAAAGAATATTCCAAGGAATATTCCTAGAATACTCTTGGAATATTCCTCAGAATATTACCCAAAATATTCCTTTCAAGCCAGTCAGATCATGGCAAATGGCAGGGTATTATTTGCTGAAATTGATGTACATTTTTGTGGACAAATGGGAAGGTGCCACATGGCCAACCCTGAGGTCGCCACGTGGCCCTTGAAACGTGTATTAAAATTTTGGTTTCGACTCCACCAGAGTTGACCTCAAGACCGCCCACCTGCATGCATACGACTTTACCATCTCCCCTATACATTGGTTCTTAACCATAATGGATTGTGGTTATATTTAAAATTCAATGCAAATTGCGTTGGGGGTTGGAGGGGGACAACCCCAATGGCCAAACCCCTCCCCATATGGTTGTCGCCCATGTCTAAGGGAAAAAACCCACTGGTGTGCGTTAAATCGCATCATTTAACTCTGTAACCATTGAAATTCACATGGCACTATCTCTGGAACCAAATCCACGTGGTCAAGAAGACTCGCAATTCAAACCAGAGTTTAAACTAATGCAACCATAATTGTGCGTTGGTTCTGCCACGGTTTTTTAGCCGTGTGGTTTGGGACAAGCATCCAACCATTGACCTTTAATGCAAATAGTTTGTAATTGGCAGAGATTTTGGCCAACACACCTTGAAAGGCAGAGTTCCTATTTTTACTAGAGTTTAACTGCAGTGCTCCAAAATTAGTGGAGTTGTTTTAGGGGTTATTGGACAAAAAATGTCTATGCTCTATCTTTTACAGGATTCGACCATTCCTGGAGTGCGAATAGTCAATTTCGACTTTATTGGACATTAAAGACTCATTGGTGAGGGTTTCAGAGCCATTAGAGGACTTCTTAACATTATTTAGCTTGAGATAAGTTCTAGGTGCCACTAGGGCCACTTGGAGCCAACAACAGAAAGAGGCCTAACTAGGGAAGCTAGAGGCCTTAATCAAGAAACAAATAGTCAATCTTGGATTTTTTAGAAATTTTGGAACTAATGGTGAGGTTTTTAGAGCCATTAGAGGAATTATGAAGGTCTATTTTCTTCAAATAAGTTTTAGGGGCCACTAGGGCCACTAGGGGCCAACAGGAGAACGAGGCATATCCAGAGCAACCAATAACCATTTTCAGCAAACGAGTAGTATATTCTGACTATTATGAACCTTATGAATCCAATGGAGGGATTTGAAGAAGCCTTTTAAGAATTTTTAAGGCCAAGATGCTCCAGAGAAGTTTTTAGTGAACCCAAAGCCAAGGGGTGCCACCAGATGTTGGATGCATAACCGGAACAGCCGGAGGCCAATTTTAGTAAGTGAATAGTATATTGTGACTATTAATACATATGAATCCATTAAATTTTCTTTTAGAGTCATTTAGATACTTCTAAAGGCCGAGAAGCCACAAGGAAGTTTCGGGCAGCCTAGGGCCAACAGGGGTTGGAGGCCTAGATTGGGGAGCCAAAGCTCATTTTGAGAAAATGACCAGTCTATTGTGGATGTATAATATATGACAGAGAAATTAGGTGAGGTTTCAAGGACATAAAAGGACTTCTAGGGAGTTTTTCCCAAAGATAAGCTCAGGGAAGCTTAAGGGCACCGAGAGATGAGGTCATGTCAAAGGAAGCCTAGTTCTATTTTCAGCGAGATAGAAACCATTCCAGGGGTATGATGGTACTATAAAACCATTGGTTCAGTTAAAATAACCATTGGAGTTGAGTTATTAACTTGTAAAATAAATTTCCCATCATAATCCCAAAGAGCCAAGTGAGTTGACAAAGGCTCAAGGAGACGTAGCCCACAATATTCGGGTGAACTCCTATATTAAATTTGTTGTTATGTGTTGATGATTATTTTTTGAAATTTATGGTTGTTGTACATGCTTAATATCATCAAAAACAAAATTTTAATTCCTCACACATAAAGGTTTAAAACATTTTAAACCACATACACCTGAATCAAGAAATTAATTCCGCACAATCAAGAATAAGCTAGATCTTAATTTGTTTAACTGAGTGGGAGTTTCTTGCACATAGCATATCAAGTTATCCACCGATTTCATATGAATCCATCACTACTTTAGACTTTATCATCATGGAAAACAATCCCAACACTGACCTGTCAATTTGAGAAGTACCATCTTTATCAAGAATCTTTGACTGAGATTGTAGCACTGGCCTGACTTCTACGTCAAAATTATCTAATGGGAATTCTTTATCATTTGTTGCAAATTGCTCCATACTAAGCTTCAAAAAGGAGATGACCTGGTTAAACTCATGTCCTACAAGATTATCATAGAATTCTACCAATTAGTCATCAGTGAAATAGACATAAGACTCAGACTCAGGATAACAAAGGGCTTGGAAAATTAATTGGGTTGAAACCTGAAGAACATTTTCAGCTAAGAAATTCAACACAAAAAATTTACTAGGATACAAAGCCGATAGTAGCCAATGCACAAATTTGGGAAAAGGATATGTTTTGGGGATGGATCTAGAGAGAACACTAGAATTAGCCATGGCTAAATAGATGGGGGAATTTTTTTCATTCAAGATAATTTGCTGGTAGAAGGGAAAATGCTTAATGGTGCAGATGGTTTCCTGAATACCTTGCTCAGTATCCATGAGAGGGATATGGCTGGAAGAGAAAGACAAGGAAGATTTCTTAGCCATGGAATAATGTAGGGTGGTGGATAATGGTATGCGGAGATAAGAAAATAGAATGATTAGGATGACTTCGTGGATGACTGAGAATAAGAGATTGATAGGAGAAATAAAGACTTCAATCCTTTAAATAGATTTTGTAGAGTTAAAAAATTAGTGTTGAATTAATTCTTAAACGGACAAGTGATGTTACGTATGACAGTGACAGATGAGTTAACGCCAACTGGATGCATACGTCACTATGGGAGCGCTCGGGGGTACGGAGCATTCATCAGGGTGTTGTCCCTGCAGTGAATGAGAACCATCAATTCTTGATTTGCTATTAGTCAGTGGGGTATCTGCGAAGGAACCTCTCCTGCTAACCTATGGGTTGTTTGTTCCCGCGGGTTCTCGCTAATCTTCATAAAATGAAACGGGCTTTAATCCTGTCATCCAAATCGTAGGGGTATTAGTTGGAATTGTCGGTGCCACCTTCACATGCTCCGAAAACATATTAATCGATCAATATGTGAATATAAATTGATTTTCAAACATATGAAGGATTTTCATTTTACTATATCTGCTTTTTTTGTATTTTTAAAATAAAATAAAGGAAAATGAAAATGAGCCACAACATCTGGCTCCACCCGGGGATAGTTTTTTTTTCCACGAAACACTACGAACTGTAGATTAGTTCCTTCACTTCTGGCATGGAGTCAAATATTTATTGGTGATATCTAAATAGTGAAAAATATTGACATGTGCAATCGGGAACTGTTGTTGGCAATATGATGAAGAGTGTTGTCCTTGATGGCAACCCACTGAATGAATATGAAGACATGAGACTGTTGACATGATGTCAATACACCTGATGAAGTTATTCTTGACCTGATGGACTTGCTAAATGATGTAAATCTGATGTGAAATGATGAAGATGATGACAACTTACTTGATGAAGTTGTGCTTGATATAATATGTTCTTGATCTGATGTATCTACAGTGAGTACAGAAGGGAATGTAGAAAGAAATTCATTTTGTGCTAGATCTATGATGAAAAGAGTATGTCTCAAGGCATACGCGGATCTGTCTAGGGGAAGTCGCATATGCACGCGGTAAAGTACGTGCCAAGTCGCGTATGGGAAAAAGCGCTCATAAAGTGAAAAACCAGGGGTAACCACCATGGTATTGACCCATTGTATTGGGTAATTATTCGTCTAAATGACCCCGTCCAGGAATACCATCGGAAGTAATGTAGTTTTGGGCTCATGGTATTGTTTTGGCTCATGGTATTGAAAAAAGGGTAAACCTATATAAATAGAAGAAATTCATTGTGCAAATCATGAGTGTGGGTGCAAGATGTCTGAGCTTGAATGAATAATTCTCTCTGAAGTATATCTGAATGGAAAGGGTTACAGTTGAATGATTAGATCTGTGAGGAGGCGAACATCTGTCTGAGGTAAAGGCTAAAATCTGAAGTGATGTATCTGTGGTGAATAATTTCAATGACATAAAAGTCTGAAGAACCATATGCTAGTTCGCCGAAGAGGAAGCACGTATATATGCGGCTTCGCTGAAGAAAAAGCGCGTATGCGCAATGAAATTGGATCTGTAATATGTACAGAAGTATACGCTGGTTTATGTGAACGGAAGCGCGTATATACGCGACATCAGAGAAAGGAAGGCGCGTATGCAAACCAGGGTTTGCTGAAGTCTGTGGTAAGAAATGTCTGATCTGTTCTGCTGGTTTAATGATATTTGTCAATGAGTTATATGTATCTGTTTCATGGTTGACTGTGCTTAAATGTATGGAGTGGGTCCAGTCTGAAAATATGATGAAACGTGGCCTGTAAGTGGTGTCCTAAAGGATGCTTTGGATCTAGTGTGAAAATTGATGAAACATGGTCCATAGAGGTGCTGAGGGTTGTAGCCTTCATTCAGGGGGTTGTAGCTCCCTTCCAGGTGAGGCTGGTAAACGAGAGCAGGGGGTCGTAGCTCCCTTCCAGGAGAGGCTGGTAAACGAGTCAGGGGGTTGGAGCTCCCTTCCAGGAGAGGCTGGTAAATGAGCGCAGGTGGGTGCCTGTGTGCTGGTAGGAGTCTGCACCAACACATATGTTGTAAGATTTTTTCTCTATAATAAAATATTGAAGGCTGAGCAACTGCAGCTGTGGTTTTCTCCCGACTTGGGTTTCCACCTAAAAATCCCGGTGTTCATGTGTGATGCTTTGTGTGATGGTTTATTCTGTTGTTACTACACATGTTTACTGTTAACTTATCATCATGATGAATGAATAGTGCAAAGAACTAAGTTAATAAATATCTGCATATTTAGATCTCTGCTAATACGCGAGTTGTATGAAGGATATCTGCGTATATACGTGAGTTTACTAAAGGAAAGTAGCGTATGGGTTTTAGAGAGTGAAAAAGTAAAAAGTTTTGAATATGCTGTAAATACTGATTCACCCCCCCTCTCAGTATTTTTCCCAACAATTGGTATCAGAGCAGGTTCTTCTGCAGAAGCTTGATCACTTGAAGGAGATCCGTCGCAATGGGAAGTATTGAAGGAGTAATGTCTATAAAGCCACCTCTATTCAATGGAAGCAATTTGATATTCTGGAAGGTACGAACAAAAGCATATCTACAAAGTCTTGGTGCAAATGTATGGGCAATCGTGGAAGAAGGTTATCAGTATCCGGCAAGTATTCCTACTGATGCAGCTGAAAGGAAGAAGTATGAAATCAATGCCAAAGTGGTGAATGTCTTGTTAGGAAGCATGTCTGAACCAGAATTTGCTAAAGTGATGCAGCTACATTCAGCAAAAGAAATATGGAACAAAATCATTCTAAGTTATGAAGGAGACACAAAGGTAAAAAGTGCAAAACTCCAAACTCTTAGAATTGAATATGAAAATTTGAAGATGCATAGTGATGAGAGTATTGCTCATTTCTTCTTACGTCTGGATGATATTGTAAATCGAATGAGAAATTTGGGTGAAACCATAACTGATACTACTCTGGTGGGAAAAGTCTTAAGATCGTTGACTTCAAAATTTGACTCTAAAGTTTCAGCTATTGAAGAAAGGCAAGATCTGCAGACTCTTACTATTGTTCAATTACATGGTATTATGACTGCTTTTGAAATGAGACAAGGAGGTCCCTCTCAAACCAGAGAAGCTGCTTTTAAAGTATCTACAAGAAGAAAAGAAAAGGAAGTTGTCAAAGAATCCAGCTATATATCCGATGAAGAAGAAGCGAATTTTGTGAGAAAACTCCAACTAGGAAGTGGAAGATTCAAAGGTAAGCTTCCTTTCAAATGTTTTGAGTGTGGAAAAGTTGGTCATTATGTTGCAAAATGTCCTTATAAAGAAGCATCTGCTAAAGGAAAAGAAGTAGCAAGAAGGAATAAGAACCGATCTAGCTCTAAGAAAAGTTACTATACTAATGAAGATAGTGATGGGTCATCTGATAGTGAGGAAGAATGTGAAGAAGATGTTAGACTTCTCATGGCATTTGAACAAAGAGAAGAAAAGGATAATTTTGTGGATGCTCTAGGGGACAATGATTTTCTTGAAGAAAATAATCAACTCAAAGTATACCTAGAAGAAAATAAGATCATCATAGAATCTCTGAAAAATCAGATTGAAGAAGAAAAGAAGCATAGGGAGAAAGCAGAATGTGAAGTGGTAAGTCTAAGAAAAGAAGTAGAGAAAGTTCAGACTCTGAATCTCAGACTTACTAAAGGATCAGATACCTTAGATGAAATTATCAAGGCTCAACATTCTCCTCTCATAAAAACAGGTCTTGGATATATTGGAGAATCCTCTCAGACTTCAGCACCAAACTATCTAAAGGCAGTAACTACTGGTTTACAATATTCTGCCTCTCAACAAGGAAGCAAGGATTCTCTACAGGTAAAGCATGATCATCGCACTTCAAGGAACACTGACAGTAATAACTTTCAAAAGGGCTACAACCAATAGGTAAATTCGAATAGAAGATTTCATGATCGCAGAAATTTCTACTTCAATGGACAATGTTTCTCATGTCACAATTTTGGTCATAAAGCTGCTCAATGTGTTGCATATAAAACCATCATGACAAGAGAAGCAAGAAAGAAAAAGATGAATATTGAACCAAAGAAGAACACCTATAACAACTTTTCTCCTCTTCAAAATGAATTTGAATGTACTTATTGCAATAACTTTGGTCATGAAGAATCTGAATGCAGGAGCAAGATCTAGCCAAAAGAACATGTTCCCTGAAGCTCTAAAGTGTGGAAAAAGAAAGAACCACCGATAGAAAATTGTGGGATAGCGTTATTTGTAGAAGGTGAAGAAAATCAATGGTACATTGATAGTGGGTGCTCAAGACACATGACAGGTGACAAAAGCAAACCCCTTACATATAATGCTCTAGAAAAGGAAAAGAAAGTAACATTTGGAAATGATTTTCCTGCTATAATTAAAGGAAAAGGGTCTGTGTTTCTAAAAGAAAAGGTGAAGGCTAATGATGTCATGTATGTGGATGGACTAAGGCATAATCTGTTGAGTGTAAGTCAAATGTGTGATCAAGGAACTGAAGTTGTCTTTAGTTCAAAAGAATGTGTGGTTCGTGATCTTGATACAGGTAAAATTATTATAAAAGGGAAAAGAAATCCAAGCAACCTGTATGTACTAAACTGCAAAGATCAATGTTACTTGAGAAAGTCTTCAGAAAATTGGCTATGGCATAGAAGGCTGGGGCATCTGAGCTTCTCTCAAATCAATAAAGCAAGCAGACTTCAAGCTGTTCGTGGTCTTCCCAATATTAATCTACCAGAAAGTATCATATGCAAATCTTGTCAATTCGGTAAGCAGACCAGAGTACGATTTAATGCCAAAGAAGGATCTTCAAGTGAGCCTCTTGAACTCATTCATACTGACATATGTGGACCTATGAGGAAAAAGTCACCACGTGGGGAAGAATACTATATCTTATTTATTGATGATTACTCTAGAATGTGTTGGATCAGACTCATTAAACACAAAGATGAAGCATTTGAAAAATTTCAGATCTTCAAAGCTTTAGTTGAAAATGAATTAGATCTAAAAATAAAGTGTCTTAGATCTGATCGAGGAGGAGAATATACATCAAATGAATTCTTTGAATTTTGTGAACAACATGGCATAAAAAGACAATTCTCTGTAGCAGGTACTCCACAACAAAATGGCGTAGCAGAAAGAATGAATATAACAATTCAACAAATGGCTAGAGCTATGCTCGATGATTCTGGAACTCCTGACATGTTCTGGGGAGAAGCAGCACATACAGCAGCTAACATTCTCAACAAGGCTCATGTTCGGGTAAATAGTGACAAAACTCCATATGAACTCGGGTATGGTAATTCTCCATCTGTGAAGCATTTTAGAGTTTTTGGAAGTAAATGCTTTATCAAAAATAATGATGAAAAGCTTGGCAAGTTTGAACCTAGATCAGATGAAGGGATATTTCTTGGTTACTTAACTTCAAGCAAAGCATACACATGTTACAATAAAAGGCTTCAAAAGATTGTTGAATGTATTGATGTTGTTATTGATGAGTCTCCTGCAGCTCCTAAAGAAGAAAAACAAACAAAAGAAGATGATGGTGACTTATGGCCTTCTACATCAAATAGAAATGATATAAACAGTGGATCCAATGAAGAACCTGCAAATGATCTATCTGAAAAAGCTCCATCCAGATATGTTCAAAAGAATCATCCTGAATCTCAAATTTTGGGAGACAAGGAATCGGGTGTACGAACGAGGAGAACACTGGTGGGATCCTCTAGTCATCTGGCACTTCTATCCACAATTGAACCACACAATGTCAATCAAGCTAGAAAAGATGAATTTTGGAAGCAAGCCATGGATGAAGAGCTCGATCAAATTGAAAAGAATGACACTTGGGAATTGGTACCAAGACCACATGATAAAAATATCATTGGAACTAAATGGATTTTCAAGAACAAGTTAAATGAGAATGGGGATGTTGTAAGAAACAAAGCTAGACTGGTTTGCAAAGGGTATACTCAACAAGAAGGTATAGACTTTGAAGAAACTTTTGCTCCTGTAGCTAGAATTGAAGCCATAAGAATGTTTCTTGCTTTTTCAAGTTATCAACAAATCAAAGTTTATCAAATGGATGTTAAATCTACTTTTCTTAATGGTGATCTAGAAGAAGAAGTATATATAGAACAACCGGAAGGATTCATTTTGGGAAATGATGAAAATCTTTTTTGTAGACTTAAAAAGGCTCTTTATGGTCTCAAACAAGCTCCAAGGGCATGGTATTATTGTCTTGACAAATATCTTCATCAACAAGGATTTTCAAAGGGGTCTGCAGACATCAACTTATACACAAAAGTTGAAAATGATAAACTATTGATTGTAGTGGTATATGTTGATGATATCATTTTTGGGAGTAACGAAGAATCTATGAGTCAAAAATTTGCTTCTGTCATGCAGCAAGAATTTGAAATGTCTTTACTTGGGGAACTAACATTCTTTCTTGGCTTGCAAGTGCATCAAACTGCAGATGGTATATTCCTATCACAAGAAAAATATCTTAAGAAAATTATGAAGAAGTATGGCATGGAAGAATGAAAACCTGTAAGTACACCAATGATAACCGGATGCAATCTCAGTTCTCATGATGATTATCCCACGGTGAATCAACCAGAATACAGATCGATGATAGGAAGTCTACTTTATCTCACTGGGACTAGACCAGACATTATGCATGCAGTTGGGATTGTTGGACGATTCCAAGCTAATCCAAAAGAATCTCACCTTCAGGCTGTTAAAAGAATATTCAAATATCTACAAGGAACTCAATACTTTAGTCTATGGTATCCAAAGAATGCTGATCTTACTCTTCATGCTTACACTGATGCAGATTGGGCTGAAAGTGTTGATGATCGGAAAAGCACTAGTGGTGGTGCATTCTATATGGGACCCCGGTTAGTATCTTGGTTCAGCAAGAAGCAAAATTCTATTGCCTTATCTACAGCAGAAGCAGAATATGTGGCTACCGCATCTTGTTGCACTCAACTTCTTTGGATGATGCAAACCTTACAAGATTTTCAAATCAAATGTACACCTCCTGTCCCCATTAAGTGTGACAATACAAGTGCCATCAGTATTTCAAAGAATCCTGTTATGCATTCAAAGACCAAGCACATCCCCATCAAGTATCACTTCTTACGTGAACAAGTGCTTGAGCAAACGGTGAAGTTGGAGTATGTTCCCTCCAAAGAACAAGTTGCTGATATATTTACCAAACCTCTGCCCAGGGAAGCATTCAAGTATCTAAGACAGAAGCTGGGAGTGTTCTCTGCCATTCAAAAGAAAAAATCTGCATAAATTTAGAAGATGGCATTGGATACGCGGGTTTCATGAAACACAGTCGCGTATATACGCGAGTTCCTGCACAGAAAACCGCGTATGTCTGATTGTTGACAATTTTCTGTTTGGAGTCAGCTCTCTTCAGCACAGCTGCAGTGCTGTTTGGTATCTCTGATACTGTTTGGTATCTCTGGTGGTGTTCCAGTTCTCATAATTCTATTTCTAATTTTTTGATAAAGATGCCTTGATGTTTTGTTGGTAAAAGTGTTCAGGATGCACAAACTAAGGGGGAGCCTTAGTCATATGAAAAGGATGCGTGGATGCACAGATTCAGGGGGAGCATTAGCATTGCTGAGTATAATGCATTGTTGGAATTATGATGGTTCTGAAATATGTTCTCTTTCTTGAGGACTTTCTGGTGTTGGTCATAAATGGTCATATTTATATTCTGATGAAAAGATCCTGTTGAGACCCATGATGTAAAATTGTAATATTCAGTCATGTAAGGACTTGTCAAATATGTAAACCCACTTGGTTGGGTACTTGAGTCTCATATGTAAATCCACTTGGTTGGATATTTGATGTAAGTATGAGTCCTTGGTGATAGGAAGTTCATAGAATCATGTACTTCATTGAAAAATATGTTTGAAGATTCAGCATGAACTCAGGGGGAGCTTGGTCATGGTATCATCCGATCTGCAGAACGCTTCTTCCACATGCAAATAAAAGGGGGAGAGTATGTTGATCCACCCTTTGCTCTTGATGTCAAAGGGGGAGAGTGACATGGTGTTAGAATGAAGAGAGATAATGGTGTCAAAAATGGGGAATGTGACATGGTGTCATTGTCTGTTGTGGTAACCAAACACCATTGTGGTTGCCATCAAGTCCAAAGGGGGAGATTGTTGGCAATATGATGCAGAGTGTTGTCCTTGATGGCAACCCACTGAATGAATATGAAGACATGAGACTATTGACATGATGGCAAACACCTGATGAAGTTATTCTTGACCTGATGGACTTGCTAAATGATGTAAATCTGATGTGAAATGATGAAGATGATGACAACTTACTTGATGAAGTTGTGCTTGATAGAATATGTTCTTGATCTGATGTATCTACAGTGAGTACAGAAGGGAATGTAGAAAGAAATTCAGTTTGTGCTAGATCTATGATGAAAAGAGTATGTCTCAAGGCATACGCAAATCTGTCTAGGGGAAGTCGCGTATGCACGCGGTAAAGTACGTTCCAAGTCGCGTATGGGAAAAAGCGCTCATAAAGTGCAAAACCAGGGGTAACCACCATGGTATTGACCCATTGTATTGGGTAATGATTCGTCTAAATGACCCCGTCCAGGAATACCATCGGAAGTAATGTAGTTTTGGGCTCATGGTATTGAAAAAAGGGTAAACCTATATAAAGAGAAGAAATTCATTGTGCAAATCATGAGTGTGGGTGCAAGATGTCTGAGCTTGAATGAATACTTCTCTCTAAAGTATATCTGAATGGAAAGGGTTACAGTTGAATGATTAGATCTGTGAGGAGGCGAACATCTGTCTGAGGTAAAGGCTAAAATCTGAAGTGATGTATCTGTGGTGAAGAATTGCAATGACATAAAAGTCTGAAGAACCATACGCTAGTTTGCCGAAGAGGAAGCGCGTATATACGTGGCTTCGCTGAAGAAAAAGCGCGTATGCGCAATGAAATTGGATCTGTAATATGTACAGAAGTATACACTGGTTTATGTGAACGGAAGCGCGTATATACGCGACATCAGAGAAAGGAAAGCGCGTATGTAAAATAGGGTTTGCTGAAGTCTGTGGTAAGAAATGTCTGATCTGTTCTGCTGGTTTACTGATATCTGTCAGTGATTTATATGTATCTATTTCATGGTTGACTGTGCTTAAATGTATGGAGTGGGTCCAGTCTGAAAATATGATGAAACGTGGCCTGCAAGTGGTGTCCTAAAGGATGCTTTGGATCCAGTGTGAAAATTGATGAAACGTGGTCCATAGAGGTGCTGAGGGTTGTAGCCTTCAGTCAGGGGGTTGTAGCTCCCTTCCAGGTGAGGCTGGTAAACGAGAGCAGGGGGTCGTAGCTCCCTTCCGGGAGAGGCTGGTAAACGAGTCAGGGGGTTGGAGCTCCCTTCCAGGAGAGGCTGGTAAACGAGCGCAGGTGGGTGCCTGCGTGCTGGTAGGAGTCTGCACCAGCACATATGTTGTAAGATGTTTTCTCTATAATAAAATATTGAAGGCTGAGCAACTGCAGCGGTGGTTTTCTCCCGACTTGGGTTTCCACCTAAAAATCACGGTGTTCATGTGTGATGCTTTGTGTGATGGTTTATTCTGTTGTTACTACACATGTTTACTATTAACTTATCATCAGATGATTGAATAGTGCAAAGAACTAAGTTAATAAATATCTACATTTTTAGATCTCTGCTAATACGCGAGTTGCATGAAGGATATCCGCGTATATACGCGAGTTTACTAAAGGAAAGTAGCGTATGGGTTTTAGAGAGTGAAAAAGTAAAAAGTTTTGAATATGCTGTAAATACTGATTCACCCCCCCTCTCAGTATTTTTCCCAACAACTGTTGAACTCTTAATGCTAGAAATAATGCTTTAGGTACTTCCCATTTACAGGCAACTGTATTGAATTTCCATCTAGGTCTTCCAAAATGAATCTGTTATTTGATCTTGTCTCAGAGATTTTGTATGGACCATACCGAAGAGGGTCAAATTTACCATGCCTTCCCTTTTCTCTATCGTCTGGTGTACCACCTCAGTGCCAAATCTCCTTCTTGAAAAAGAACTTCTTTTTCTTTCCTATCAAATATAGACTTCATATTTTCCTGATAAGTAATCAAGTTATCCCTGAATTTTTTTCTGTTTTCACTTAACTCAATTTCTTTGTTAAATATTCTTATCAGAGTATTAGGTTCTTCGTAAGCTTATTTAAGGAAATAAATTACTAGTTTGGCCAGCTGAGTAGTAAATAATGCCTGAGTTCCATAAAATAGTTCATAGGGACACTTACCGATAGATCGTTTGGTAGTAGGTCAAGCTACCCAAAGAGAAAAATGCAACTTCATATTCCAATCATTCTAATTCTCGGTGATTGTCTTCTTCAATATTTTGACCAATGTCTTATTTGAAGACTCTACCAATCCATTCCCTTGGGGCTGATACACTATGGAATGTGATAGAATAAAATTTTGTGCTTGACAGAAATTAATGAAACGAGTAGAGCATAACACCTGAGCATTATTAGTCACGATTTTGACTAGACATCTGAATCTACTGAAAATGTTTTCCTCTAGAAACTTCATCACTACTTGGTCATTCACCTTCTTCGTGGGAATTACTTCAACCCATTTTTTAAAGTAATCAGTGGAAGTTATAATCCACTTGAACTTTCCACTTGATGGTGGATTGATCTCTCCAATAAAATCCAATCCCCATTGCATGAAAGTCTCTTCAATGAATACTGGGATGAGAGGTAATGGAGCAAGTTTTTCTTTTGAGCGAACAGCTGGAACTTTTGAAAAATTCTGACCAGTCTAAAAATAACTACAAACAGGGTTGGACAATAGAAGCCCGACTTGAGAATATTATGAGCAGTGACCTTCTAGCTATAATGTAATATTCCTAATTAGCCCAAGCTAATAGGAATATTTCATTTTGTGTTAGTTTTCTTAATTGATGAAAAAAATGTAAAGGAGAACATAAAAAATCCTAAAAACATCCAAATAAATCAATGCCCAATGTGAACAGAGGCAAATCAGGATTTTTTCAACAAAATACACTTGCATGTGAACAAGGGTTGAGGAGATTGACTAGGTCAATAGGACCAAATCACAACACTGTCTAGATACAATGTACCTCATGGAGGGACAACACAGTTCTAGAAGGAGGCCCTCATGTGAAAGGAGATAATTCATCAAGGTGGTTTAAGGTTTGCCAAAGCTCTCATCTTATAAAAAGAAGGGGAAGGCTCAAGAGAAGGTTGTTGATGATATTATATTTTCAGAGTATATTGTCTGCTTAGACATATCTCATTCCCTTGGCTGTTTAGTAGAGAATTGTGAGGATTTCCTGTTTAGGGATTCTCTCTCCTTCCATTGAGTAGCTCTTCGAGGTCATTGTGCTTCTTTCCCACTATCAGGCATATGGCCAAGATCTATCTCCCATATATAGTGTAAATCCTGTTGGGGTTTACTTGTTTTAGTGAGCTACAGCAAGTGGAGACTAGATCTGCTCAGATTTAGACTGTACTAGTGCCTCTTCTCAGTGAGTGTGTATTTTAACCTCCTCGAAGAGTGTATTAGCTATTGAGATTCAGAATTCAGATCTTGGCATGTTTCCAACTCAATCCTCACCATCTACAATGCATTTAGCTTCAGAAACTGCATCATTTTCTAGAGTGTTGTAGTAGCAGGGTTTTATCCCTTGCTTGTGAGATTTTGTCCTTGCAGGAAGGGCCAACCCTTCTCCCAGAAAGCTTTGTATCTTATTCTTATTCTATCATTTGTATATTTCAGCTAAATTTATTCAGTTCTACATTAAACTGCATTTTCCAGATCTAGATCTATAGATCTTCTCTTTGTACATTTGTCTCTCATGAAAACCTTATCGGGTCACCTTTCTGATATGTAAAAGGAGATTGATCACCATTTTATTCCATATTATAATATAATAAACTCCATATCTAATGTTATACTATATTTTTTCCCAAAACCTTCAGAAAATCATGTTGCATAAACTTCAGTTACTTTCTGTTGAGTCAAGTCATGGGGATTGGGCAATTTTAAGCCATATCGGGAGTGGGAGATCTGTTTAACATGGATAGAATCATTTTTCTTAGCTAAAATTTGATATGTAAGTCTCTTATGACCTAAGATAAGGTATCCCACCATCCTTTTCCCTTATTTTTATGCAAATATCTGAATTTAACATTTTTAGGGCTTAATTTGCTGCTTTTCCCCACCTTTTGGATCTTAAAATGAAGAAGAAGTTGTTGATGTAACATAAACTGATTTTAATGTGTTTCTTGACACATTTCATGAGTGAATAGAGTTTTGCTACTCTATAATTGGATTTACTTGTTGTTGCATTACCATTATTGGGCATTTACAAGCCATTCTAGGTGTGAGAGGCTTGTTTATCTCACCTAGTTTGCTTGGTTTATGATTTCCTCTTGGATTTGGATATTATAATATCAGATATAAGAGATCCAAGGGATAATATTGTTTTCTATAGCATACATTCCTGAAAAATGCATTTTTTCAGGCATGCTTTGCTAGCAATCCCAATTTGGGGATATTACAGTGGTATCAGAGCATATTTCTTGACTCAGCCTGTGAGTCTCAGCCCAAGAAGATAAAATAATATCAGAATGATGAAGAATATGAGATTTCTCTCACCATTTTTTAGATCTAGAGAGGACCTCCCCCAGGAGGTTAAGCAGATGAAGAGTTGTAGTGAAACTCCTAGAGGGTTTCAAGAAGAGGAAGAGCTATGCACTTCCTATTCTCAGAGAGGAGAAGACAAGAGACATAAAGGACACTTGGAATCTAATATTTTAAGTGAATACAAAGGTAAATCTAGAGCCTCCAAGGAGACTCTAGCTTTACCTCAGTTCATTCAACTAGAGGAAGATGGATCTACATATTTGCATGTTGTTGATCTAGAGCAACAGAGTTGCACTGCGTTGTGTAAAGGAAGTGATGAAGAAAATAGGACCCATGCCTTATGGGAGCATTCACATGACAGCTTCATTCATGAAGCAAAGGAGGAAGAAATATTAGATAGTAGACATATTGAAGTGAGAAACCTTTTCTCCTTTCTAGATGACACTTTCTCAATGAGCACTCCCCAACTCAAAGAGAAACTTCTACCTGCAGTAACTCTAAGGCCTCACTGGTTTTGGAAGACCATGCATGAGGAGGATGTCTCATCAAGAGATCCCATGAAAGGTGCACTTCAACATTTCATGGAGTGAAAAGTTCTTCAACAATCTGAGGAGGCTCTTTCCTTCTCACACTTGGATCTTCATGGATTCAAGGAGGAACATATAGATGATGGAGGACATCTTTAGATGGATAACATCTCTCATGTCTGTGTTGGACACTTCTTGAGCCATCCACATCATGATGGGAGGTTTTTTCTTACCGCCTATTTGGATCCTTATGGGGTCAAATTGATCCTTGAGAAGATTGCATTTCAACATCCCATGAAATGCAAAAGCAAAAATTTTATTTGGGATGATGGTAGCCTTCATGGGAGGAGTACCAAGAGGGAGGATGGAAGGAGACTTCCACAATGGGTTGAGTGGATGTGGATGGAGAGCAAGAAGCTGGTGAGCTACTTGTAGATCTATGATACCGGGCAACAGGAGGCATGGCTACATTGGTTACTCTTGAAAGAGTTTGGTCATCAACCTCTTTCCAAGGGTATGTGGAAGGATACATGCATCATGGGGCAACAAAGAGTATGGAAAAATTGTGTTGACATAACATTCTTCATGTCAATCACCATGTTTTCACTACATGATTTGGATTATGGGAGTATGACGAGGCAGTAAAAGATTTTGTTGCTTGATATTTTCTTGGGAGAGCAATGGCAGATTTTCTCTCACAGTTTTCATGATGTTGCAAGAGTAGAAGATGACACTATCACAGTTCAGAGGGGATACTCATTGGCCTTAGATATTCAAGAGGTACTTCTCCAAAGGGAGAGACTTCTTATGTGTAGCATCATTATGGGAGATGCATTTGACATTCTACATTTCTAAAATTGGAGCCATGAGTTGGAGGGAGCCTATTTGCATAGGCCAAGAGCATTTCCACTTTGGAGCTGGGGTTTATTGATTACGTATCCCCAGGACCATTTCACAATTGATGCACTTGATGGGAAAAGAGGAGGTAAGAATGGTGAGGTAGTAGATGAGGACATCTATTACTGTGAAGTACTCTTCTTGTCTTGGATTTCCAAGCATGAGAGAGAGGGTTTGCAGGCAGCATTTGGTTCATTTCTCTTCATGAAAGTGTGCCAAACTACTATGGAGGATCCATTCTTGGATCCATGTGTCTTCTTACTTCCAACATATGGTGAGAGATTGGTTTTTGCAACACAATATTTGCATGCTCTTAACATATCTTGGCAGTGCATTGCTCCAAAAGTAAGCAAGCTCTTGATTTTTCTCCATAACCAATGTTGGGACAAACCATATGATGGAGACAACCATCTCTTATATGGCCATGGGAAAGTGTTGTATTACTTCATGCATTTTCATTTTATGTATGCAGCCATCTCCTATTCATTAGTAAATGAAATAACATATATAGACTACCATGTATCCAGCAACCAGTTGCCTTGTAATTTTTTGAAGCAGCAGTTAGAAAAACTACGTTGTAACTTCATGGGAGAATGTTGGTACCTTCTTGCACCATATGAAGCCTTTAGTATGTTATTTTCATTGATGCTAATCATGGACCCAATTGATTATGTTGGTCTTAATTTTGTGAAGAGCATGATTGGAGAGGAAACACATTGGATAGATGTGTTCTTTGGGGAAGAGGATTCCCACATTTTCTTCATTGCATGTTCTAATGGGAAAATGAGAGGAGATATGGCCACCACAACCAAACACTTGTTTCTTTATGGGGTGGGCCATGAGTTTGATGAGATACCATATGGTGATGATTTCCCATCCATCACATATGGAATGGTTTGGGCCAGCTTGATTCACAATGTTGGGGAGGAGATCTTTAGAGATCTAGTCTTTATCTTGCCTCTTGGAGGCAACATCATTGTAGCCCAGGATCAGAAAACACTCCAAAATTATCTTAACTAGAGAGGAGGATAGAATGGGGTAGGCACCTATGTCTACCATGTTTAGTTTTTCAGCCCACCTTCTTTGCAGGAGCTCGAGGTGGAGGGAAATTTCCTGGAGTTACCATGTTGGGAGGTGACTCATTTTGTTTGGATGATTGCTTGGGAGAAGATGCTTTCCCCATCCATTTCAGTTCTAACCTTGCAGTTGCTTGAGGAAAAGAAACATTTTTGGAGGGGAGGACTGTAATATTCCTAATTAGCCCAAGCTAATAGGATTATTTCATTTTGTGCTAATTTTCTTAATTGATGAATAAAATGTAAAGGAGAACATAAAAACTTCTAAAGACATCCAAATAAATCAATGCTCAATGTCAATAGAGGAAAATTAGGGTTGTTTCAATAAAATACACTTGCATGTGAACAAGGGTTGAGGAGATTGAATGGGTCAATAGGACCAAATCACAACATTGTCTAGATACAATGTACCTCATGGAGGGACAACACAGTTCTAGAAGGAAGCCCTCATGTGAAAGGAGATAATTCATCAAGGTGGTTTAGTGTTTGCCAAAGCTCTCATATTATAAAAGGAAGGGGAAGGCTCAAGAGAAGGTTGTTGATGATATTATATTTTCAGATTATATTGTCTGCTTAGACATATCTCATTCTCTTGGTTGTTTAGTAGAGAATTGTGAGGATTTCCTGTTTAGGGATTCTATCTCCTTACATTGAGTAGCTCTTGGAGGGAATTGTGCTTCTTTCCCACTATCAAGCATATGGCCAAGCTCCATCTCCCTTAGACAGTGTAAATGCTGTTGGGGTTTACTTGTTTCAGTGAGTTGCAGCAAGTGGAGACTAGATATGCTCAGATCTAGATTGTACTAGTGCCTCTTCTCAGTGAGTGTGTCTTTTAACCTCCTTGAAGAGTGTATTAGCTGTTGAGCTTCAGATTTCAGATCTTGGCATGTGGAAAAATCACTCCTCACCATCTACAGTTCCATTAGCTTCAGAAACTACGTCATTTTCTAGAGTGCTGCAGTAGCAGGGTTTGATCCATTAGTTGTGAGCTTTTTCCTTGGAGGAAGGGCCAACCCTTCTCCCGGAAATATTTGTATCTTATTTTCCTTCTGTCATTTGTATATTTAAGCTAAATTTATTTAGTGCTGTAGTAAACTTCATTTTTCAGATCTAGATCTGCAGATCTGCACTTCTATGCATTGTATCTTATGAAACCCTTGTCGGGTTATTCTCTGTGATGTATAAAGGAGCTTAATCTCCACTTTTCTTCATAATTTCATGTAATGAACTCCAGATATGATATTAAAACTAATTTTCATTCAAACCCTTCAGAAAATCACGTATTCTATGCTTTGGTATATTTCTATTGAGTCAAGTCATGGGGTTTGGGCATTTTTAAGCCATATCGGGAGTGGAAGATCTGTTTAACATAGCTACAGTCATTTTTTTTTGCTAAAATTTGGTATGTAAGTCTCTTATGACCTAATATAAGGGATCCCACCATCCTTTGCCCTTATTTTTATGCACATCTCTAAAATTGACGTTTTCAGGGTTGAAATGGCTGCTTTTCCATACTTTGGATTGAAGAAATAAATCATAATGTTTTTTTCTGTACATAAAATTTAAGCTGAAATATTTATTGACACATTTCATGAATGAATAGCTTACTGAAACTCCGAAATTATGTTTAAATATTGTTGCAGTCCATTATTGGGCATTTTCCAGCCATTCTAGGTGTGAGAGGCTTGTTTATCTCACCTAGTTTTCTTGGTTTCTGATTTTCTCTTGGATTTGGATCTTATATTATTATATCTAAGAGATCCAAGGGCTAATATTGTTTTCTGTAGCATACATTCCTAAAAAATGCGTTTTTCAGGCATGCCTTGCTAGCAATCCCAATTTGGGGATATTACATATAATATCCTCCACCCAAACTTTCGTGATACTCTTTGGCGACTTCAATAGATTCTTCTTCGGTGAAACACAACAACAAAATACCAGTAGGATATTTCCAGTATATTTTTCCTTACACTATAACATATGGCCGAGATTTGAGCTTGAGAGCTCTGTATTTTGTTCGATTTAATGAAGTTTGGCAAGAAAAGAAACACAAGTAATGCACAATATCTTTATACCAATCAGAGCACAAAATTTTTTATTGAATACTTGTCTTGGACTTTCTCTGACCTTCTTCATTGACAGATCCATCCACTGATGCCAAAATATTAATTCCCAGGTCTTCAAAATTTGTTTGTCAACAACTTTACTAAATCCTGTCCCTTGACCAACTTGGTGGGTTTGATATCCAAATCATATTCTTGGATTTTTGCTATCCATTTTCATATTTTTCCTTCAACATAACCTTGGACTAGCACGTCGTTTACAATAGAATTAGGGACATAAGTTGCTATTTGAGACTGTAACACATAGGTCCTAAAGGCTTTCAATTCTTTAACCAAAGCATATATTTGTTTTTCCAAAATATTGTATTTAAGCTTAGCATCTATAAGAACTTTACTGAAAAACGATACTATTTTCTCCTTACTATCCTCATTTTTCTGCAACAATACAACAACAATAGTAGTAGGGGATGCAAATGAGAATACCTAAAATGTTTTTTGATATTCTAGGCTAATCAGAACTGGAGCTTCCTGCAGTGATTCCTTAATTCTAGCAAATTCTTCTCTTGCTTCTTTATCCCATTCCATTTCTACATTTTTCTTCAACATATCCGTTATGCTTCTCACAATCTCAGCATAATTGGGCATAAATATCCTCAGAAAGTTTATTTTTCCTAAGAATATCTAGATATATTTCTTGCTTCTGGGTAAAGGAATCGTCTGAATGAGTTCCACCCTTGTTGGATCAATTTTTACTCCTTGTTTTGAAACTATATGACCCAATAATTTACCTTGTTCTAAGGAAATTAAATACTTCTTACGATTTAATGACAGACCGAAATTCCTGCACTTTTGAAAAGTATTTTGTAAATTTTCCAAGTGTTCAACATCTGACCCAGATAAAATGGTTACATCATCCAGATATATAACTACAAACCTCTCACCCACGAATGCCATGTCCATGGCCCTCTGAAATGTTTCACCTATGTTCATAAGGCCAAATGGCATCCTTGCATACATGAAGGTACCCCGTGGCATTGTGAAATAAATATTCTTCTAATATTCTTTTTCCACTACTACCTGATTATACCTGGAGAATTCATCAATCATAGACAACCTGTAAGCTCTGATCACCTTCTGTAATACATAATCCATTTTCAGCAATGGATAATTATCCTTTAGGGATGCTCTGTTCAAACTCCTGAAGTCTACAGAAAACCTTATCTCTCCATTCTTCTTCCTTACAGGAACCCGATTTGAAACCCAATCTGAATATCTAAGAGTGACTATGATTTTTGCCCGTAAAAATTTCTTCACTTATTTCTCAATTGGAGCTATCAATAATGGATTGATCTATCTGAGTTTCTGCCTATGAGGTTTAATTCCTTCCTTTAACGAAATGTTGTGTTGACTTATACTTTTTTCATATGTTTTTAAATCTTCATATGTCTTGGCAAACACATCCATATACTTCTTGAAGAGATCAATGTAATTCTCTTAATAAGCTTTTTGAACACCTTTGGATAATCTCACCGTCTTTGGCTCCTGCTCGGTTCCCAAATTACAGTCTTCCATCTCCCCTTCTCAATGTATTTTCTTTGAATTGACAGCAGCATAATTGGAATAAAATGATATTTCAAGAGGAACTAATCCCTTAGGAAGTACATTATCTTTTAATTGGATAATTTTCTGCTCACCTATTGACTGTTTCAAATTTCTTATTTATCCTTTCCACTCTATCTGTTCTTCTTCTTGATCTATCTCAGCATCTTCAAAAATTTTGACCATGGTCAAGAAGTGATTTATCTTCTCATCATCTTCGAACACCTACCAATGATTCACATTGTCAGGAATGGAAGTCCTATGTCTTATTTCAATCTCATACCTCAATCTTGGATTTATAGGTGGCTTAAAAGTGCTAGTTGCTACTGCCAATGAATATGAAAACCTATTCTCTTCCCTTAGAATAAAATGTAGATTGAAAGCTTTGAAATAATTTTCAATAAAATCCCAAACTTTGTTCCTATATAATCTCAACCTTGGATGCTTAGTCTAACATTGATTTTTAATCTGATTTATAATTAATTCAGAATCACCAAAAACAAACATACATTGAATTCCCATTTGTTTCCCAGTTTGTAGACTTAGGATCAAAGCCTCATATTCAGCCACATTATTTGTTTAATCAAATTCTCAATTAAAAGAAAAAGGCATGAGATTACCTTCTGGAGATATCAGTAAGAATCTAGCTCTTGTGCCATATTTTGAGTAGGCACCATCAAAATATAATTTCCAAACATTTTTTGAATACATCTCCTTATGTAAAATTTTTGAAGAGAGCTACTTCTCCATGTCTTCAGCAAATTCTGCATCTTCATGCAAAAAAAAACAAGAAATATCTCTTTTTTCCAGACTGTAAATGGGGGAATTTCCTGCATCTTTCTTTGTGGTAGTTTTCACAAATATTGTTTCTCTATAAAACCTCCTTTATTCCCCATTGAAAAATGGAATGATAGCATAAGTGAAGTCCAGTTTTAAAACTCCTCCCAACTTTTCTCCCCAAGATCTTGACAAGAGCATTTCAAATTTGGCTAGAATATCAGCAAACACTACATCCATCATAATACTCTACGTTGGAATCTGAGCCAAAGATACTACCATGTCTTTGATTATCCCAATACACTTAACCATCTAGAATAAAATGAGTACAAGTCTCTGTATGGTTTAGTAATCTGTAAAATCAACTCTTTCATAACAGACAATCATGCATAAGGTTGTGAGAAGCACCTAAATCTAACATGCAATTATGGAGGAGAAAATCCTGAAGAAGCAATGAAATATAAAATGGAGGAACAAAAGAATCTACTTCTTCAATGTGAGGACCAAAAATGACTACTGGCTTTTCTTCTTGCAAATTTAAAGTATCACCTATATCTTTAATCTGTGAGAGATTAATGAATTCAACAATTTATTTTTTGTAACTTGGTGTATTAGCTAATTCAAGGAGAGGCAAATGAATCTTAACCTTCTCCAGTTCTTTCGATAGACTGAAATATTGAATCTTCTCGACGTTCTTGTTAGGTTCTTCTTCATTTCTTTTGGGATTTGAAACATGCGCAAGTACAAGAACTACCTTCTCCAAAATATTAGTATCGATAGACTTGTTGTGGGAGGATTTAGTCTGTTGCACTTCTGTTCTGTTCACTGAATTCACAGGCCGTTTTCCTTTGCCTTCTTGTGTTACTGAGTTATTTTATGGTGGAGTCGCCATTAGAGAAGGAACAGAGTCTTGCAGTTCACCTTCATCATATTTTACTCTGGATCTTTTTATAGATCTCAAATCATATTTCTTATGCAACTTAGCTTGCATAAAATCTGTAAATTTCCTACAATACTCATCCATCTCATCCTGATTAAAAGACACCTTTGCTTCAGCATATTATCCTTCACATTCCTCCTCTTCTTCATATTATTTTATCTATATAGCAGATATTTGATCTTTGGCTTCTTTGTTATCATCCTTTGTTGACTGTGCAGGTGCTGCTTCAATGTACAGTGGTTCTTGAACTTGGTCTTGATCTCTTTTCTCCCTCTGCAAAATTTTCAGGGGTTGTTTTCTGAATTGAGGATTGAATCCTCCTCTGTTTTGTTGTGCAGGTCTTTGGGAGTTCTTTTTAACTCCATATTCACTAGCTTCTTTGACAAATTTTTGATAAACTTTGTCATATCATCAATTCTTTGATCCCATGGTGATTCTTCTTTTTCTTTTCCCTTAACTTGAACTGACTACTTCTCTTTTTTTTTTCCTGTTGCAGTCATGTTAGCCTCAATCTCCAATGCATCAGTATGTATTTGTTTGAGAGTTGGGGCTCTCCTTTCTCTCAATGTAAAATTAAAGTCAGGTTCAAAAGCCCCAACAAAAAATACCTTTGCTCCAACAGGGGGGGGCTTCATCTCTATAGGTGAAATATTGTACATTTTGTTAAATCTCTTTACAAAATCAGAAATGTTTTCATCGGGATTTCTTTTGATTGCATTAAACTTTGTCAATAATTAACCATGATCTCTCTTTTCTCTCCATCTCTGAGTAAATTGAGTTCCCAACTCATCTAAGGTATTTATTGAACCATTTGTTAAACTTTTGAACCATTTTCTAGCCTATCCATTTAGAGACTACACAAATAGTCTCATCACAACATTCATATGTTCAACATCTAAATCCTCTGCAAAAGTGCAAAAAAAAGGTAAATTTTGTTCTGCAGTTACTTCATCTTCTCTAGTGAAATGACAAAGTAATTTGAGGTATTCTTGAGGCATGGAATTCATTGGTTGTGAAAGATTTAAAGGTGCATATCTATTCATTAAGAAAGTTGGTGCTGCCATATTGACACCTTCGTTAAGTGTTCCTTGGGTAGTTGAGGTTGATGTACTTGTTGTGAAAGTGAATGAAGGTGGTGAAGAGGTTGATATGGTAATGGGTTGATAAATGATGGCAGAAGAACCAACAACTATGTTTAGTTGAGCTTGTGTAAAGGTAAAAGAAGTAGACTTGAAATAATGTTCTTCTAACTTGGGTTCTTGAAAATGAGTGGGTGTAGAAGGAGAATAATGTTCCAACAAAGAGATTTCCTTGGAAATATCTTCAAATAAGGGATTATGAGAACTGATGCTAGGAGAAGACAATGTAGGATCAGGTGTCGAAAGGGTTTTTGGTTTCTCCACCTTTTTAGAAACTAATTTTTCCAAATCTGAAAAAGTAGGAATTTTCTGCTCTGAGGTATCTGACCTCATGTGTGGCCTTTTGAAATCCAGAATTATGAAAAGAATAAACACATCCGAATATTTCCTCCTCACTAAACAACCAAAGGAAATAGAAAGAAAACCCATGGAAATGAGCTTCACTTCTTCGATCTCTGGCAACAACGCCAAAAAATGTTGTGTCTCAAGAAACAATCCCTTGGATGTGGTAAAGAATCAATGCTCAAAACATTTATAAATGTATGTCACAAAATTTAAAATATCATATGGTATTCTTTTAACACCTTTGGAAATTAATTATTAATAACCCTCAATAATCTGATATAATGAAACTCTTCATAATTCCATATCTGCTAATATTCATTGAAATGGAAGGAAGAAATTGGAATGGAAAGTTGAAATGATATACTGAATAATAGAATCTATCACTTTAAATATCAGAAGAAACGTTATGGAGACAAAATAGTTGGAGTGAAGGAACGCACATTAAGGACATTTAACTCTTACTTATGAATGTAAAAAGAGACCCAAAACAACATTACTTCACCTCATTCACAGAAGAATAAACATATGATGAAATTGGAAAAACACATCAACATCAACACGTGAAATAAAATTGATCCTCTTTAATTAATTTTCAGAAAATTCAATACAAAATTTACAATCATGTAGAGATCCAAAACTCGAAAGCCTCCTCTTTCTTTTCCATTTCTTTAAACACAATAAAAATTAGTTGTAACTACTGAAAACTACTTGTAACTGCTCCAACTACATAAAACTACATAAACTACCTATTACATGGCAATTAACAACTTCATTACAATATGGATCTTTTAAAAAGATAATTAAAACTAAAGCCTCAATCTATTTGCTGAATTTGAAATTGATTGACTGCCACTATATTATTTGGATTTGCCTACGTGTCCTTTTGTGATGCTGAGGTGTCACCAGGTGAATCATTCATCCATGCTCTACACCTCTTCCATATCTCGATGTTGGTTCTAGGAGAATTGATCAAATTATGATATTCTAGCTTGAAGGTTGTGATATCGCTGAAAGTAGGTCATTCTATGAAAAAAGTCTTTACCATCCAAAACAATTGAAAATGCCTCTGTAAGAAATTAACAATTGTACCTCCTTTCAAGATAGTGGTCTTCTCATCGGTATTATCAATTTTACTCTTCACTAGCACTAACAGTGGCCCATACGAATCCCTTGATAAAAGACTGCCTTTGAGATCTCAGCACGAAGGCAATCCTGCTCTAGCCCTTTTGTCAAATATGTTATCAAAATTGTTTACATATTGTTTAATATTTGCCAACTTCTTCTCTGCTAACTTCCTGCAAGCATTTTTTAAATCAACTTATCAATCTCTAGGACACACAATGTCCCGTATTTAATTTCATTTTCTTCCAACTCTTGATCTGTCTTAGAATTGATGAAATCAATGAATTTATTTTCCCATAAGGCTCTGTTAAGAGTCTTCTATTTATCTTCCATAACCATTTCCTCTAAGTCTCTGATAATGTTCTTTTCCTCTGACACTATTGTCAGGGACTCCCAAGCTATACTCATAGCTTCAATGATCTCATTCCACACAATGTATTTTGCTTGTATCAGAGTTATACTTCCTTTCAATTTTTCCTTTAAACCCTTCATTTCATTATTGGCTATCTGAAAATTTTATCTAGACTTATTGACTTCTCCTTCTTGGGACTACATTATCTTTGTCACTGTCTCCCAAGTCACTCTAAGCCTTCTTGAGATCCTTTTGTACCATCTTCAACTCTATAATCAACTGGGATAATCTTGATGCTGGATCATCATTTCTGGATGGCATGACTATAGTACAAGAATGAGAATCAATTTGAATTTGAAAGTTAAGGACAAACTCCTTTAACTTAGAGATCTCCTCCTCTTTTTGTAACAACTTCTGTAAAATATTTTCTTTCTCATTCTCAACCTCTACTACCTCTACTGCCATTGAGTGTTCTCCAGCAGGAAACTTAATTTCTTCTTCAACACATATATCTTTGACTCAACACTTTGTAACAATTCTTGTACAACCGACTTATCATTAGGATTCACTCCAACATTTCCAATTATCTTTTTCAGTTCTTCATTCTGAGTTGACAAAGCCCTGGAATTAGCCTTTTCCAATTTCAACTGCTTGATCACTCTTCCTAGCATCTGTTCTTCCTTTCGAGCAGCTGCAATGGAATTGGTTAAATCATTAAAAATCAATTGTCGTGTCTGCATATGTAAATTAAATTTATCAGGTAAAGGAATTTTCTTCACATCAACAGTCAAATTAACAGTTTTAAAACCACTTGATGACCCTAATTTCATTTCATATGGGTGAGGAAAAGCAATTTTAAACTGATCCTTTTGTAATTCCATGGCAGTAAATAATCTAGTTTAGTCAGGAGTAATCTGATATTCTTCTTGCGCTTCCATACTAGCTTTCATCTTTCGATTCCTCTCTATAATCTGAGCAAAAACATACTTGATTAGAAGGACTTGATCTTGAACATATTCATGTCTTATAGGTGAAGTTGGTATATTGTTTTCATCTCCTAATTGAAGGAGGAGACGAGGTTGAGTGCTTCATATTTCTTCAGTTAGTCTTTCCCTCTTTTTAGATCTTTGTTCCTCATCTCGAGAATCAAAAACTCTCTATGTACGTATTTTGCTCAATTTCTCTAAGATGATGGGAGTCTGTATGATGGAACTAACAGAGTTTGCAAAAATTTTATTCGCCAACATCTCAAGTTCAGGCTTACTGTCATGAATGAAATTAGAATAGCCATTTTCAACCCTTCTATTATAAATCACCTTGTGGGGGTCATAGGCCCATTTCTCACCTAGTAACAAGTGCATATATTCTAACATCCTATTAGCTTCATTAAATTCTTGCCTCATATTTACTACAAATGGACCCACAACCATAGGCAGCTTAAACAAATGACCCTTCTTCATTGGAACAAATTTAACTTGATCTACGTTCACACTTTTTCTAATAAATTCCAATGAAAACAACCTCATACGGACAAAAGTTGGAAATCTATAAGGTTCTATTCCAGCTCCATATAATCTAATCTCTGAATGATCTTCATATACAAACCAATCAACAAATTTACAATTATTACATAACTAAAGACACTCCTGAGCTTTGGGCAGGAAGCATGGAGGAGGAACCCCATTTAAAACCTTATAAGAAAATAACATAAAATAATTAGCAAAATCAAATATCCCTCCCTCATCTGGTTCAATTCTTACTATATTATTCCAGAAAACTACTAACTGTATTTTATTATTTTCATCCCTTATGTTCATTCCCAAATGTAAACATTCCTCTGCATTTTGATACATAAATAGATAAGTGATAAGTGAGGGGAACCTAAAGGATCCGGTGAGGGACAAGTTCATGAGATGAGTATTAAAAACCTCTTTCTAGTAAGAGGGAATATCCAACACTAATTTAGACTTCATCATCATGGCAAACAATCCCAACACTGACCTGTCAATTTGAGTGGCTTCTTCTTTTCCAAGAATCTTTGACAGAGATTGTAGCACTGTCTTAACTTCTGCGTCAAAATTATCTAATGGGAATTCTTTATCATCTGCTGCAAATTGCTCCATATTCGGCTTCAAAAAGGAGATGACCTGGTTAAACTCTTGTCCTACAAGATTATCATAGAATGCTACCAGTGATTCATCAGTGAACTGGACATAAGACTTAGACTCAGGATAACATAGGGCTTGGCGAATTAACTGGGTTGAAACCTAAAGAAAATTTTCCCCTAACCAATTCATCACAAAAAAATTACCGGGATATAGCGCAGACACTAACCAAAACACAAATTCCGGAAAAAGAAATGTTTTGGGGATGCATGCATAGAGAACACCATAATTAGCCATGGCTGAATAGATGGGGGAATTTTTTTCATTCAAGATAATTTACTAGTAGAAGGGAAAATGCTCAATGGTGGAGATGGTGTCTCAAATATCTTGCTAGGTATCCATGAGAAGGATATGGCTAGAAGAGTCAGACAAGGAATATTTCTTAGCCATGGAATAATGCAGGGTGGCGGATAATGGTATGCAGACATAAAAAAATAGAATGATTATGATGACTTCATGGATGACTGAGAATAAGAGTCTGATAGTATAAAGAAATAATTGGATCCTTTAAATAGGTGGCGCAGAGTTCAAACATTAATGATGAATTAATGGTTAAACAGACAAGTAATGGTACATATGAAAATGACATATGATTTGTCGCCAACTGGATGCATATGTCACTGTGGGAGCGCTCGAGCGTACGGAGCATTCCTCAGGGTGTTGCCCCTGCAGTGAATGAGAACCATTGATTCTTGATCTACTATTAGTCAGTAGGGTCAACTTTGGAGGCACCTCTCCTGCTAACCCATGGGTTGTTTGTGCCTGTGGGTTCCCGCTAATATTCATCAAATGAAATAGGCTTTAATCCCACCCGCCAACTCGCACAGGTATTAGTTGTAACTCTTGGTCGCACCTTCACATGCTCCGAAAACATATTAATTGATCAATATGTGAATATAAAATGACTTTCACACATATGAAGGATTTTCATTTTACCATATATGATTTTTTTGTAATTTGAAAATAAAATAAAGTAAAATGAAAATGATCCACAAAAACTTCCATCCTTTTCATCATACTTATTATCTTCTCATCTCCATGATGTACCTGCATAATTTTAGATAGCAAGTACAACCAAAACTATATAAGAATAAAGTTAGACATACCAAAATTACGGAAGCATTTTCAACTTTATATTAGATACACAAACAAGAGACATTTTCTCTTCAACATTTTTTCTAGGGAATTTTATCATAAACCCTATACTAATTCACAATATATTTCATTCTTATCTAGGGTTTAAATGTTTCTTCCAGGGTATAACATACCTTACTACAACATATAGCAAACCCTAGAACAAATATAGATCTACAAGATATCTAAAAACCTTTAACATTCTAATGTTGTACTTTCCAATACAGATTCATACACATCCTAGATTTCATAATAGAGTCAATCAAGATTAACCACAGCTCATACATTATCAACTTTCACTAGGGTTTGTTGCAAACCATAGATTTTCAATCAGTTATCAAAACATACATGAAGAGATTCTACTAGGGTTTGAGGTAAACCCTAGATTTTCCATCTATAAATTCTAAGCACACATTATATAGATTTATATGAATATACATACTAGAGAATTTAATCATTACTAAGATTTAGTGATAAATCCTAGACATTCCAATCATCATCGTGGAACTTTCAAATTTTTTTTCCGAAGGCTTTTTTTCCAAACCCTAGAATTGAGGACCATTAGAAATTAGGTTGACACACATATCTAGGAGACAATAATTATGAACATATCATGTGTTAGACAATTTTATCACATTATTCATAGTTTTACCTAGACTCAGCTAGGGATTCAATCAAAAGAACATATACCTAGGGTTTCACTCCAAGGACTTTTCATAACAAGGATTTTGCCTGAAGACCTAACCAAAACCTAGGGTTTGGGTTCATTTTTAAAGAAAACCCTTGTTATATCAAACTTCAAGGGTTTGATATTTTGATCAACATCATTTGACCTCCAGAAATTTTAGAAATTTCATGATCATATCAAAATCCCAAACACGACATAATCAATATATTAATCAAAATGGAATTTTCTTCCTAAACAAGTTTAGGGTTTCTCATATTATCAGTATACCCTTAGGTTAGGGTTTACATGGAACCTTTTAGGGTTATTTTTATGTATAAAATTATATATGTATAAGTTGGGTAGATTCATCATATTATGAATCACCCTAAGAAATAATATTTTAAGATTCAAGAGAGACAAACACAAAAAATGTCAGTAGTGTAGATTGGATTTACCAAAGAGAATTAACAACGCTTTATAATTTTAAGACATACCGTTGTTTCCCTACAAACTATTGGGTATGTGTTATATTCTTTCCATGAATGTGATAGCCAAAGTGCAATTTTCTTGACTAAGAACCCTGCTTATCATTCAAAGACAAAGCACATTGATGTTCAATATCACATTGTGAGATATATGGTTGAGGCTAAAAGGGTGTTGCTGGTAAAGGTGGACACCTTGAAGAATGTTACAGATGCGTTGACAAAGTATGTGAGCACTTAGAAGTTCTCTTGGTGTAGAGAAACAATGGGTGTTGCAAAGTTGGGCTAATGACTTAGCTCTCTTGTGGCCCCCTGCGGAAATAAAACAACAAGTGGGAGAATGTTGGGTATGTGTTATATTCTTTCCATGACTAGGGTGGGGGGGGGGGGTGATAGCACTCCCTGTACATTGCGCCAGGCGTAGCAGGGGGGTCATAGGGTAGCGCCACGGGAAAAAAAATTTGGTCCTTATTTTCCAGTGGGTGGACCCGTCCATGGTTTTGTGGATGGGTTTGCACATGGTTTTGGGGCATGATGGTTTTCGACCCCTATTATTTTGTAGATCCGGTCAAGGGAACTACAGTTATGTTATAATCTAGGGTTAATGAATTGGGGTTTATGTATGCTTCGGCATGTATATATATGTGTTTTAACACTAAAAGGAATATAATGAAAAATCAAGCTGGTTGTCCCGATTTGGGATCCGGGGGAAAATCTCTATGTATATTTGTTTTATGTTTTATGCTCTTGCTATTGTTTATTTTCTGTTTTTAAGATTTGTTTGCAGATAATCTTTGTACAGGGTTAAAACGCACACAAACCTTATTGTGTTTCATTCCTTCATACTCCTTGATCATTAGAAGTGTAAGGATGATCTTTTATGCCCGAAATACATATTCTCAAGCAAGACCATGTGATAATAGCATAAATTAATTTTCTCAAGTTAGACCTTTTATGTAATCATGAGGTATGGAATTCTAAGATATCTAGGATCAACTTAATTTGACAACAAGACATTTATTTTCTATCTAGATTACTTTGTAAATCCTAGAGTGAGAGGATTAATATTCTAATAGTATATTTCTAACCTTAGACTAGATAGGAACAAGGATTATTCAAATGCTTATATAGATACCTTGTGATTTCATACCTTTAGTTTGTAGCATCAATACTTATTGGGTTCCTTGCACTTCAAATATTCAGGGAGACCTTTCTTCTTAGTAGATTCCTAGTACTATCAAATTCATAGAATAGACTTCAGATTATTTTAGTGATGCATTATACCTAATTGAGCTCATTATATTATGGAACCACCGAGATAGTGTTGATATTGATAGAGATATGGAATAAAATAGAGTGCTTAGACTGTAGTGTTGAATCCTTTGTACTGAGGAATATGATCGATTTTTTTTGGTTATTGGATTATGGGTTCATAGCCAAAAAATATTATGATGACACCAATCCATATGACTGTAATTTCCAAACTTATGTGATTTCTTTTGAGCTTATAAGACTTTCTCCATGTTACTGATACCACCAAACTGAGGTGGCATCCTTCTCAATGAACTGTTATGACACCGAATCATTGGTAATATTCTCACTTTAGTCATTAATGTGATCCAACCAACCTCTTGTCACTGTAATTCTAAGTGTGAGAAATTTTAATTTATGTCACTGTGGTATATCATCGAAATTGTGGTATTATTTGAGACCTTTTCATATTGCTAAAATTCTAAGATTTAACTGTGAAACTTGTATTGTGACACCAAAATGTATATACCATTAAGACATCAAATTTATAGCACCGAGACTTATACTTCTATGGAATCACCAAATGAGGTTTTTGTGGTTATGTAATAGTGTTGAATTGAGGTAGTTCTGAAACTAAGTTGTCATGTTAATTTGAATGATCATCCATCCTTTCTATTAACCTTTCTTAAGTTAGTCATACATGAAGTGTTTGAATCCTTCGTTGATCTTAAACACAATTGTACTCAACTCATCTTGAAAACTTCCTTTGATCATGAACATATCTGTTGGCTTAAGGGTTCCTGACCTAGGTTCAGATTTAAGTTTTGCCAATAAACCCCTATACTACTGGCCCTTTCAGCATTGACCTACTTTCGCAGGCCAAAGCCTCACCCAAAGTAGTATGGGTGGGTGCTGGAACCAGGTTTCCACACCCTAGGAGAGAGTGGGTAATTAAGGAAAATCTCATTAAGTTCTATCGGGTTCACACAAAAACAAGCTTATTACCGAGCCCTTAACAGTATCAAAGCATGTAAACATAAACAAGACTACTATTATTAATCAGATCTCAGCAACACCTTCACATCCACGTGCGCATCAGAAATTATCACCACAAAATAACACAATCAAAGCTAATTCGTATATCACAGATACAATCGCAACTTATTCAAATAATGCAGAGGTAATTTAGTAATAACACAACCAGTTCAGATAACATAGAGATATTTTAATAGATTCCCTGTTCATTAACATCCAAATCCAAGCTACAAACCCAAGTCATAGCCTGCACATAGAGCAACAGGGTTCGCACACAGCAGGATTGAGGATCTCTGCGCACACATTTAGCAGGAGTCCTTACCCAAAACTACCCAAAACTGATCTCAAAAGTTTGTATGTAGCATCAATCTTACTTCCTTACCTACTAGAATCCAACTATATATCTATTTATATCATCATAGCTTGCGCTATCCTGTGGTCCGCAAACTGTGCTTTGCGGGCTCTAGGTCTACCCTTTGACCCATTACAATACATTGGGGGATTTGACCTGCACCAAATCCCCTACGCAAGACTAATTACTACAAAAATATATCAAAAACACAACATTGGAACATATCAAAACGCAGCTAGGGGACCCTGTTCCAACATGCCCCCAACACAATCTTGTGACTCATCTTGAGTCACAGTGGCTATGGGGTTTCCATCTTTTCCTAGAGCTGCTTAATGGCATTGACTAGAGGGGGAAACACTCCTTCACTCTACGCAGCAATGTTCTGTGCAATTTCCACCAACTTCTACGAATTTGGGCCTTCAGTGGCAATAGTGACACTTTCTAGGGTCTGATTTAGCTGTTTAACTGCAACATCCAAGTCTTGAGATATCTTGAGGGCTTCATCGGCCCATGGCTTGAGGGTGTCACTCAGAACCCTCTTCTTGTGGTGAAGCTCTTCCAAGTCATATCTGAGCGCATGGTTGGCTCATAGACATGCCAGGAGTTGAGCAGGGATTAGAGTGGGAATTTTAGTCTCCAGTTGCTTGAATTCTTCTTCCTTTTGGTGCAGTTCTTGGGTAAATTCATGCAGGAGAGGGTTGTGCTACACCTTAGACCACAGCTGCATAGTTGTCTCAAGAAATTCGGCGCCCTGAGCGATCTGCGCTGTAATGGTGTTCGTGGTTTCGGTGACCAGCGCAGCTCTCTGGGCGTGTACCTCAGCAGGAGTTTCCAGCTACAACTTAGCCTACAACATAGCAATCTGCTGCTCCATCTTGGTCTTGATGTTTTGGATCTCGGTTCGAAAAACCTTTAGGGCTACGATGAGTCCCTCAATCTTAGCCTGGAGGGTGGCAAACGTCGGAATGTCTTCAGTCACATCTGCGCATAGTATGCTAATCAGACACTCCAACTCGGTCTGCTTCACCGTGGAAAGGATGCACGCGGCCTATGCCTAGGATGCCTCAGTAGTCTTTTCAACGATTTTCTACTCAGTTGTACCTAGTTACTGCTGCACCTAGCGGTCTCTGTGCTAGATTTCCTCAAAGAGGCATGTGTGGAGAACCTGCAACGACTCGTGCAGAAGCTGGACTGAGTCCAGATGTACTTCTACGCAGGCCTGAACTTGCACACATAAGGCAGGCGGACTAAGAATGATTGCTGTGCCTAGCAGGGGGAAGAGGTGGCTCTTGGTTGTGGAGATCAACATAGTAGTGGTTGTTGTAGGTAGCCTCGCTTGAACCATGCTTGTCTACAGGGTATCGGCATTGAGATGAAGAGCTTGGAGCTCAGACTGTAATGTGGAGACTACAACCTTCTTCTTCTCTTCTAAGGAAAATCATTTGTCTTCTGAAGCAAGTGTGACCACATCTGCGATTTTCCTAAAATCTTCCTCGGTTAAGGCAACCTTAGTCTCCCGACAGGGCCTCGTAGCCTGTTGTTTCATTCGTTGGCCCTTGATAGGTTCGGCTCTCCATTTTGTACAATGTGAGGAACCAGTACCCTGCGTATCTAGACCCTCAGTCTCCATGTCCTGCTACAATTCCAGCTCGATGCCCTATGCTATGTCTGGGGGAACCTTCGGCCTCATGGAGCCTTCCAGGCCATGGCCTTCCAAATTATTGGAGGTATCAGGTGGGTTGGGGGTCTTCAGGACTGTGGTTGTACCAGAAGTGTCAGCTGTGGCCGATTTGAATCCCAATCTCCAATGCGGTGGCCAAGTGGCGATGAGCCAGTCGATTTACTCATCGGCGACCATGTAAGGCAGCGACATGCAAGCTGGATCCTTATGGCCCAGAATCTGCACGTTGTGCATCGTGACCTGGAATGCTATGATGCTCTTGTATTTTTCATAGACCATAGGCGACAAGTGTGGCTGGGAATGAATTTTTTCTATGAGCGTGCTCTGAGATAGTACCCAAAATACTTTGTTTTCCTTAATATGATGCTCATCCTTTTAATCCCATAAGTTTCTGTATCGCACCCCTTCACACATGTCCGGTTCAAGCTCAGGGAGGACCGATCCTTCAGGGTCCTCCCATGTAACCAATGCAATTAGGAGCAATAGCTAAGGGTAGCAGAATGTCCTCCCATGATCCTGGGCCTCATGCACGTTTTCCAGAAACTCATTGTAGAGGAAGTATGACCAGTTAAAATAGACCCCTTTTTTGTAGCATCCAACAATATGAATCACATAGGCAGGGATAGTCGTGGCCTAGCACTTGCGCATAATTTTGCAAGTCAACAGCAAGGTACCCATGCACACTCTAGGGTCGTTAATGGTGTTGATTATGAACCCTCTGGTGTTTCACTCGACATGGTAGTCTTCTCCCACCTTGTTAGTGATCTATTGCTCGTACTTCTTGCCGACATGCTCTATGGGATTCAGCCCATCCATTGGGAGACTAGTGATGTGGTGAATTAGGGAAGCATCGATGGGAATGTGGTCCTAGATCCACAAGTTGTCGTCATGGATCAGGGCTAGCAGCTGTCACATGACCTGGTCAGTTACATTCTATCGACCAAAGTGAGGTATCCGCAATAAGTTTAGTAATCCATATTTTTCTAACCCGCACGCCCACAACATTGGTACGACCCTTATCACGTCGTCCTCCAGTAATCCTTCGAGGTACAACTCAAGTGCCAATTTTAGGAAGGCCTCGAGGTTGGAAAGGCCGAGATCGTTGAAATTAATTGAGGAGAGCTTGACGTATGCTTCTCCAATTATGGGGAATTCACCCAAAATTAGCGGCATTTTCATATAGGAGCGCAGACCCTCAGGATTATTAGGCGTGCGCACCGAGGGCCTTCGGGGCTGAACATAGGGTGGTAGCTAAGTGATTGGGGTAGCAAGGTGAGCTTCGTATTGAGCAGACAGAGGTCGCTTCGCCGGGTTAAGTGAGCGTGCATTAGGCACCATTCGGGGAGATTGCATGTTCCGAGGGGAGGTGCACGGCTTCCCCCCAACCCATTTCGTGGCCCTCTCGTGCCCTTGATCCTGGCCTTTTTCCTTACTTTTATTTTTCTCCACTTACTTCCCCTTGGTTGGTGTGGACACAACTTCTTTGACTTCAGGGGTGGCCTCCAATACTTCATCAAATTCTCTCTCAGTAGATGCCATGGTCTGCTATGATTCAACGGGATTGGTCGCAATCATTCTCACTCGGAAGACGAACTTGGGGTTGCTACTATTAGAGGGGGTAGCACACCCAGACATGAACAGAGCACAATAACTATGGAAATTTGCAAGGCATAATATTTTGAGGACATGCCGAACCCAATTCTAAGATGCCTTCCTCCATTCATAGCTTTGAGTAGCGAGCAACGGTCGGATGACACTTAGCTGAAACTTACCATCAAGGAAATGGTAAAAAATATTTGGAAATTGCTGCATTAATTGCTTATTGCCCGCTCCTTCCAATGGTAAAGTTGGATTTTTACCCAGCAGTACTATTCCAACGGTTATTTTTCATTGCTGTGTTTTACCCCTGCACTCCCAGCGCACCTCCCCGGGCTTCCTGACCTACGGTTGACCACTACCTGTATAATGGGCCTGCCTGTGTTTTTCCTCTTGCCTGCATGTATTCCACCCGATACACCTACTCCGACCATATATTCATTTGATCAGAATGGAGGAGTCCCAATAGGGATCCAAACGGCTTCCATTAACATATCCTAGTATGAGATCACCGCGTAATGTAGCTAACCAGATAGTTCCTCCATCAGTGATTCCCTTTACCATATAGGGGCCTAGCCAGTGCTGACGAAACTTCCCCGGGTGTTTCGCAAACTGGCTATCGTATAGCAAGACCAATTCTCCTTCCGAAAATACCTTCTGCCGAATATGTGTATCATGCCATCCTTTTTCCTGGGCCTTCTGAACTTGCTGATGAAAGTTAGCAATGAATCGATCTTCCTCCAAGGCGACTAGTTGCGCTAAGCGTTCCTCCATGATATCGGGCTCCGCCATGTTCGTAAAGGCTATAATGCACAAGCTAGGAATGATATAATCCATGGGAATAATGGCTTCCTTTCCATAAACCATCGCAAATGGTGTTTTCCCAATCAATTTCTTGCACGTTGTCCAACAGGCCCAAAGGACCGACGGGATGCGCACGTCCCAATCGCTTGGATCGACATTACGGATCTTGGTCAATGCCTTGTTCGGCCTGTATTTTGCCTTGTTTAATATCATATTTTACTTGAAATGACTCATGCTTTTGTTTAGCTTGAATAATTCATTCTCATAGTTTTGTGCATTCTCGAAGATGATAAGTAATTATCTGTTATTCCTTTGTTTTAATGAGATTTAAACATTAAAGGCATATTTAATAATAGTTTGTGTGTTTGTATGTTTACAAAGTTAGTTATATGCCTATTCTGATAGAGGAAAAGTTCTTACACCACACGTTCCTGCACTAGTACGAGAACACATTCCTGCACTAGCACTGAAAATTACCAAGTCTGCTGAAAATCCGCATAATTTCTAAATGGAAAAGTTTGACCTCGGTTTTTATGCAAATGGAGGTGAATAATGGAAATCTGAGCAAATGGGTTTTTCAAAAAGATAACCAATTACCCATAACCGAAACCATTTCCTAAGATTCAAAGTATTCCAAAAGTTATGAACATGTATTTGAAGCACTTTTATAAAAAACACTGTTTTTTCCAGAATTCTAGAAAACACAATCAATAGTTTCCAGACTGCCAACTTCCACCTCGGGTTTCATGCAGATAAAGATGAACGAAGAAATTCCGTAACATGGGTTTTTTTCCCAGTATAGGAAATCGAGTCTCGCGTGGGCTATTTTCCAAAATACGCAATTGTTGAGGAGATACGAAGGGGGGCTTTAAGGAAGTTTGTTAAAATTAACAAATTTTCCAGAATTATAGAAAAAACCTAGAATTGGAAAATTCGTATCAATATTTAATTATTTTAATAGGGGAACAGTTGTACTGATTATACGATGCAATTATAAATTGTTGGGATTCAATCCCCATATTCCTTGCAAAGGAATAGTTTGTTTTAACCATTACGAATGATTATAAAAGAGGATGATGCATGTAAAGAAGGGAAGAAAGGATGAACGAATGATAGAGGAGTGTTGCTGTAGATTTGTTTTGCTAGTATCACCCCAATATGGGTTGGATTGTAATCACGCATGTGTTTGCCTTGAGGATTTAATAAGATGAGCTCTGCCTTATGCTTCATAAATTTTATCATTTTTTATGTTTAAACAGTTGATGCGTTGATTCGATATTGAGTAGCATTTCTGTTTGAAAGGGAAACGTGCTGGTTGGCTAGGCCCCAGCCAACCTAGCACGTTATCCCTCCTTTATCTTCTTGTAATTTATGTTTTTAAACTTCCAAGTGTGATTTAATTTACAACATTTGAATTTCTATTTGAGTGAAAGCAGAGCTGCTGCATGAAGTAGTTAAATTCACTTTATGCACGGTTGATTTATTTTCCTTGCCTAGTTCGAGCAGGAAGAAGTTACCTGCCCCACTGCACGTTGGTGTGCTATTCACTTTATACACGATTTGGTTTATTTCCTCTGCCTAGTTTGTTCCTACACCAGTGCATGTTGGTGTGTTATTTACTTTCTGCACGTTGGTTTTTTTTTCCGCCTGATTCGAGCAGGAGAAGTCACCTGCACCAGTGCACGTTGGTGTGCTATTCACTTCTGCAAGGCTTTCTAATTTACTTTCAACAACTTTCTTGCTTTCATTAAACACTTTATAACAGATTTTTTCTTTATATCTGCAGATATTTATCTTTTTGATATGCAATCTGGTTTTATAACACTTGCAGTAATTAAGCATTGATTTCAAGAATTAAAAGTTAAAGTGTAATAAGCTCAGATTGAGTACAAGAACCAGTTTCTTGGTATTGGATCATAGTGTTATGGACATGAGAAATTTCAAAGCCCTTGCATGAAGAAAATCATTTTTTTAGTAAAGACATTACTTTACACTTTCTGCATAAATCGTTGTTCTTGCACTAGTGCAAGAAGACTACACTAGTGCAAGATCGATTTTTGCGAGAAGGATATATTTACATGAGAAGGTTTGAAGGGCCCATCTGATGAGACTGCTAGAGTGTCTCTGCTAAAGAAAAACATAACACATACTCAATAATTAAGATTTATCAGTTGGAGTGATTTCTTTTTCTTTTGATTCCTTTGCAAATGCATTCTTTCTTGTTCCAGCACTAGATTACTTTGATGATTTAATTATCTTTTACTCTTTCGATTTTGAAAGATTTTATTTATAGGAATGTCTATCAAGAAAATTCATACCATCTTTGGCATTTCCTGTGCTTCGTCTCTAAGTTTACGAATCCCCCAGGTTGATAATTAAATTTGGAGTAGTTTGCTTAAGTGAAATTCCTGCACCCAACATTTTGGCGTCGTTGCCGGGGAGGCGATTTGATTTGGTAAGAATTTTCTGTTGATGCAATAAGGGTAAGTCTGCCTTTATATTTTTGTATTTTATGCAAGTTTGGTGAGCTTTATTTCATCCAATAACTTTTAAAATCAATTATCTTCAAATCCTAATCTTTAACGTTATATCATTTTTGAGGTGTTGTAAGAACCCCTGTTACTAATATGTGTGTGTAGACAGAGACTATCAATAAACTAGATGGACTTGAAGATGATAAATATGAAGGACCTCTCACAAGCCCTAGCAGCTACTGGGATCTAGACCTCTACCTCTCAGGAAGAGAAATTTTGACAATATTCAAGAGCTTGTCCATTTCTCCACCACCACAAGAGGATTTGGAAGTCTCTTTTGATTTCCCTGACCAGTCATCTACGTAGACAAATGAATCACTATAATCAATGGAGAACATCCACTGGAACCTAAGATAGAGGAGTTCTTGACATGTTTATCAGCAGATCTAGAATGTAATCAAGAGACTACTCACCCTACGAAGAATAATCAACATGACATGGAAGAAGAGGATGAGCAGCATGGGCCAAATCAAGAAATGGACCAAGAATACCATGATCATATCAAACATTGGTTTCGAACAATGACTCAAGCGACGGAGTATTCTTTTCTTTGAAAACTCTTGTTGTCATATCAAGTACATTGGTTGGTTCTTCATGCTCATGTACACTTTCAAGTTTTTATGATAAATTTGAGCATGAATATATATTTTCACCTGATCCACACATGGCTTCATTGGAAGTATTCCTACACTTAAAGTTGATATTTCTCTTTTTTAAAATAGGGTATGGTAATGAATAAAGATGAATAACAACACTCTTGAACTTGTGATTCTGTAAAAGCACAGCTTTTGAAACTTTTATTGTTACACATTCTCATGGTAAAAATTGTAAAGAGTTCTTTACACTTAATGCTTCATATTTTTAAAGTGACTTTGATTGATATGTATTGTTATAAGTTACATGTAATACTTTTCTCTTATTCTAACAAAATACCATCCAGAAAATCTTTTCAAATTCCTCTTCGAAGGGACGAGTGAAAAAACACTCCTATGGTGGACCACGCCTACAAAAATCTAATAAGTTTTCATAAAGAACCCTGGCATGATAAACTCAAGGAATCTTTTTGGTCATTATCTGAGATGTTTTTTTAATAAGTTCTTAGGGTAGCATGACCAACCAGTAAAGAATAAAATTTTCATGCCATCTTGCACTCTTAAGGAGTAGATTCTCTTCCCCACATATTAAGTAATCCATCTGGGGTTAATCAAAATTGGAGTTTTTTAAAAACATAAACGAATTAATTGAAGGATAGGAGGTCTCATTGCGAGCCGACTTACTATGATCATGGGTCCTAAGGAAGATGACATTACCACACTGGTCACCATGCTAGGGTAATGGATTTTAGTTGGAAAACTGGAAGACGAGAGGTATCATCGCGAGCCTTCTCTTTCATTCTTGTTAGTTCTCGTGAATGGCGTTGTCTTTAGCTGGTTACCAAGCCAGGATTACGTCCTTCAATTAACTTATAAAAAGAGAAAAAGTAAATGCTCATAAATAACTCTGAATCTATATCTAATAGGTGGGACAAAATCATTTCATAAGGTTAAAACGTATCCCTGTCGAGGCTATGGATGCCTACTAGCAGCAGGGCCATGCCTATGTTATTAAGGTTGGCTCTACACTATAATTTACTTGGTTGATTTTTCTTTCCATGAACTCACTACCAATCTCTTCGAGAATGGCTTTAAAATCCTTCTGTTGTTATGCCTTGGATTTTTGTCTTTTTGAAATGATTTTTTATGGACGTGGTGACCCATAGTGCTGGTAATTCACGGTGCCCAGACAAGAGAAGCTTTAACTATACATGGATGATGATAAAATAATCATTATGGGAAGGTATTACTATGTCTACTTGTAACACCATATCATTTAAATCATGTCACTCATGTTTATAATGAGGATGCTAAAGAGAAACGTTTGATCACTGATGCCTCCGAGATATTATTTTTGAAAATTTTAAAAGTTGTCTATATTTCTCAAGCATGCACCATCCTTGCAATTTGGTTTTTTTGTGTGATAAATTTCTTGGAATTAGTATAAATAATCAAAGAGTCCAACAAACACTTTTTTCTTGAAACAAGCTTTATCTAGCGTAAGAAATGTGATCACATAGGATTGCAGGAAATATCATTACGAATGCCCATAAATGTTTCTAATCTTTCTTTTTGCAAGGGAGAAACAACTTGACAATTGATTTCCTTGCATGAGGACATGCAAGAAGGTCAACATGGGGGGATGTTGGGCCTATGCTTTTCCTTTTTTTATATCATATTTTACTCGAAATCACTCATTTTTTTTTTTAGCTTGAATAAGTCATTGTCATAGTTTTGTGCAGTCTCGAAGATGATAAGTAATTATTTGCTATTCCTTTGTTTTAATGAGATTTAAACATTAAAGGCATATTTAATAATAGTTTATGTGTTTACAGGTTTACAAAGTTGGTTATATGCCTATTCTGATAGAGGCGAAGTTCCTGCACCACACATTCCTGCACTAGTACGAGAACACATTCTTGCACCAGCATTGAAAATTACTAAGTCTGTTGAAAATCCACATAATTTCTAAATGGGAAAGCTTGAACTTGGTTTTTATGCAAATGGAGGTGAATTATGGAAATCCGAGAAAATGGGTTTTTCAAAAAGATAACCAATTACCCATAACCAAAACCGTTTCCTGAGATTCAAAGTATTCGAAAATTTACGAACATGTCTTTGAAGCACTTTTATAAAAAAGACCGTTTTTTCCAGAATTTTGGAAAACACAGTCAACAGTTTCCAGACTGCCAACTTTCGCCTCAGGTTTCATGCGAATAAAGATGAACGAAGAAATTCCGCGTCATGGGTTTTTCCCCAGTATAGTAAGTTGAGTACGATGCGGGCCGATTTCCAAAATACCCAATGGTTGAGGAGATACGAAGGGGGGCTTTAAGGAAGTTTGTTAAAATTAACAAATTTTCCAGAATTATAGAAAAAAAAACCTAGAATTAGAAAATTCGTATTAATTTTTAATTCTTTTAATAGGGGAACAGTTGTACTGATTATACGATGCAATTAGAAATTTTTGGGATTCAATCCCCATATTCCTTGCAAAGGAATAGTTTGTTTTAACCATTACGAAGGATTATAAAAGGGCATGATGCACGTAAAGAAGGGAGGAAAAAATGAAGAGATGGTAGAGGAGTGATGCTACATCATTGTTATTGTAGCTTTGTTTTGCTGGTATCGCCCAAACCTGGGCTGGATTGTAATCACGCATGTGTTTGCTTTTAGGATTTAATAAGAAGATCTCCACCTTATGCTTCATAAATTTTATCATTTTTTATGTTTAAACAATTGATGCATTGATTCGATACTGAGTAGTGTTTCCGTTTGAAAGGGAAACGTGCTGGTTGGCTAGGGCCCAACCAACCTAGCACATTCTCCCTCCTTTTTGATCTTGTAATTTATGTTTTTAAACTGCCAAGTGTGATTTAATTTACAACATTTGAATTTCTGTTTGAGTGAAAGCATATCTGCTGCGTGAATTAGTTAAACTCACTTTCTGCACGGTTGATTTATTTTCCTTGCCTGGTTCGAGCAGGAAGAAGTTACTTGCCCCAGTGCACGTTGGTGTGCTATTCACTTTCTGCACAATTTGGTTTATTTTCTCCGCCTGTTTCGTTCCTGCACCAGTGCATGTTGGTGTGCTATTTACTTTCTGCACGTTGGTTTGTTTTCTCCGCCTGGTTCGAGTAGGAGAAGTCACCTGCACCAGTGCACGTTGATGTGCTATTCACTTGCGCAAGCCTTTCTAACTTACTTTCAGTAACTTTATTTCTTTCATTAAACACTTTATAAAATATTGTTTCTTTATTTCTGTAGACATTTATCTTTTTTTATGCAATCTGGTTTTATAACACTTGTAGTAATTAAGCATTGATTTCAAGAATTAAAAGTTAAAGTGTAAGAAGCTCAGATCGAGTACAAGAACCAGTTTCACGATATTGGATCAGAGCGCTATGGACTTGAGAAATTTCAAAGCCCTTGCATGAAGAAAAGCATTTTTTTAGTAAAGACATTACTTTACACTTTCTACATAAATCGTTGTTCCTGCACTAGTGCAAGATCGATTTTCACAAGAAGGATATCTTTACATGAGCAGGTTTGAAGGGTCCATCTGATGAGACTACTAAAGTGTCTCTGCTAAAGAAAAACATAACACATACTTAGTAATTGAAAATTGATCAGTTGGAGTGATTTCCTTTTATTTTTATTCCTTTGCAAATGCATTCTTTCTTGTTCCAGCACTAGATTACTTTGATGATTCAGTTATATTTTACTCTTTCGATTTTGCAAGATTTTCTTTAAAGTAGGAATTTCTATCAGGAAAATTCATACCATCTCTGCAATTTCCTGTGCTTGGTCTCAAAGTTTACTAATCCCCCGGGTTGACAATTAAATGTTGAGTAATTTGCTTAAGTGCAATTCCTGCACCCAATATTTTGGCGTCGTTGCCGGGGAGGTGATTTGATTTGGTAAGAATTTTCTGCTGATGGAATAAGGGTAAGTCTGCCTTTATATTTTTCTTTTTTATGCAAGTGTGGTGAGCTTTATTTCAGTCAATAAATTTTAAAATAAATTATCTTCAGATCCTAATCTTTAACGTTATATCATTTTTGAGGTGTTGTAAGAAACCATGTTACTAATATGTGTGTGGAGATAGGGACTATCAATAAACCAGAAGGACTTGAAGATGATAAATATGAAGGACCTCTCACAAGCCCTAGAAGCTACTGGGATCTGAAGCTCTACCTCTCAGGAACTCTTTGACAATATTCAAGAGCTTGTCCATTTCTCCACCACCACAAGAGGATTTGGAAGTCTCTTTTGATTTCCCTGACCAGTCATCTAAGGAGACAAATGAATCATGCACTATAATAAATGGAGAGAATCCACTGGAACCTGAGATCGAGGAGTTCTTGACATGTTTATCAACAGATCCAGAATGTAATCAAGAGACTACTCACCTTACGAAGAATAATCAACATGACAGGGAAGAAGAGGATGAGCAACATGGGTCAAATCAAGAAATGGACCAAGAATACCATAATCATATCGAACATTGGTTCCAAACAATGACTCAAGTGAGGGAGTATTCTTTTATTTTAAAACTCTTGTTGTCATATCAAGTACATTGGTTGGTTTTTCATGCTCATGTACACTTTCAAGTTTGTATGGTAAATTTGAGCATGAATATATATTTTCACCTGATCCGCACATGGCTTCATTGGAAGTATGCCTACACTTAAAGATGATATTTCTCTTTTTAAAAATAGGGTAGGGTAATGAATAAAGATGAATAACAACACCCTTGAACTTGTGATTCCGTAAAAGCACAACTTTTGAAATTTTTATTATTATGCATTCTCATGGTAAAACTTGCAAAAAGTTGTTTACACTTAATGCTTCATATTTTTAAAGTGACTTTGATTGATATGTATTTTTATAAGTTACATGTAATAATTTTCTCTTATTCTAACAAACTACCATCCAGAAAATCTTTTCGAATTCCTCTTCCAAGGGAACAGTTAAAAAACCCTCCTATGGTGGACCACACCTACAAAAATCTAATAAGTTTTCATAAAGAACCCTAGCATGATAAACTAAAGGAATATTTTTGGTCGTTATCTGAGATGTTTTTTTAATAAGTTCGTAGGGTAGCATGACCAACTAGTAAAGAATAAACTTTTCACGCCATCCTTCAATATTAAGGAGTAGGTTCGCTTCCCCACCTATTAAGTAATCCATCTGGGGTTAATCATAATCAGAGTTTTTTTAAAACATAAACGAATTAATTGAAGGATAGGAGGTCTCATTGCAAGCCGACCTACTATGATCATGGGTCCCAAGGAAGATGAAATTACCACACTGGTCACCAAGCCAGGGTAATGGCTTTCAGTTGGAAAATTGGAAGATGAGAGGTCTCATCACAAGCCGACTCATTCATTCTTGTTATTTCTCATGAATGGCATTGTCATTAGCTAGTTACCAAGCCAGGACAACGTCCTTCAATTAAATTATAAAAAGAGAAAAAGTAAATTCTCATAAATAAATCTGAATCTATATCTAATATGTGGGACAAAATCATTTCGCAAGGTTAAAATGTATCCCTCTCGAGGCTATCGACACCTGCTGGTAGCAGGGCGATGCCTGTGGTATTAAAGTTGGCTCTACACTATAATTTACTTGGTTGATTTTGCTTTCCGTGAACAAACTACCAATCTCTTCGAGAATGGCTTTAAAATCCTTCCATTTTTAGGCCTTGGAGTTATATATTTTTGAAATGATTTTTTATGGACGTGGGGACCCTTAGTGCTGGTAATTCACTATGTCCAGAAAAGAGAAGCTTTAACTATACATGGATGGTGATAAAATAATCATTATGGGAAGGTATTACTATGTCTACCTGTAACACCATATCATTTAAATCATGTCACTCATGTTTATAATGAGGATGTTAAAGTGAAACGTTTGATCACGGATGCCTCTGAGATATTATTTTTGAAAATTTTAAAAGTTGTCTATTTTTCTCAACCATGCACCACCCTTGCAATTTTGTTTTTTTTGTGTGATAAATTTTCCTGGAATTAGTATAAATAATCAAAGAGTCCAAAAAAAACTTTGTTCTTGAAACAAGCTTTATCTAGCGTAGGAAATGTGATCACATAGGATTGCAGGAAATATCATTACGAATGCCCGTAAATGTTTTTAATCTTGCTTTTTGCAAGGGAGCAACAACTTGACAATTGATTTCCTTGCATGAGGACATGCAAGAAGGTCAACATGGGGGGATGTTGGGCCTCTGTTTTTCCTTGTTTTATATCATCTTTTACTCGAAATCACTCATGCTTTTGTTTATCTTGAATAAGTCATTGTCATAGTTTTGTGCATTCTCGAAGATGATAAGTAATTATTTTCTATTCCTTTGTTTTAATGAGATTTAAACATTAAAGGCATATTTAATAATAGTTTGTGTGTTTGCAGGTTTAAAAAGTTGGTTATATGCCTATTCTAATAGAGGCAAAGTTCCTGCACCACACGTTCCTGCACTAGTATGAGAACACATTCCTACACCAGCATTGAAAATTACCAAGTCTGCTGAAAATCTGCATAATTTCTAAATGGCAAAGTTTGACCTCGGTTTTTATGCTAATGGAGGTGAATTATGGAAATCTGAGCAAATGGGTTTTTCACAAAGATAACCAATTACCCATAACCGAAACTGTTTCTTGATATTCAAAGTATTCCAAAAGTTACAAACAGGTCCTTGAAGCACTTTTATAAAAAAGGCTGTTTTTTCCAGAATTCTGGAAAACATAGTCAACAGTTTCTAGACTGCCAATTTCTGCCTCGGGTTTCATGCAGATAAATATGAATGAATAAATTCTACGACATGGGTTTTTTTCCTAGTATAGGTAATTGATACAATGGTTGAGGAGATACGAACGGGGGCTCTAAGGCAGTTTGTTAAAATTAACAAATTTTCCAGAATTATAGAAAAAAAACCCAAAATTGGGAAATTTGTATTAATATTTAATTATTTTAATAGGGGAATGGCTATACTAATTATACGATGCAATTAGAAATTTTTGGGATTCAATCCCCATATTCCTTGCAAAGGAATAGTTTGTTTTAAATATTATGAAGGATTATAAAAGGGGATGATGCATGTAAAGAAGGGAAGAAAGGACGAATGGACGGTAGAGGGGTGATGCTACAACATTGTTGTTGTAGCTTTGTTTTGCTAGTATCACCCAAATCTGGGCTGGATTGTCATCATGCATGTGTTTGATTTGAGGATTTAATAAGAAGAGCTCCGCCTTATGCTTCATAAATTTTATCGTTTTTTATGTTTAAACAATTGATGCGTTGATTTGATACTAAGTAGCATTTCCGTTTGAAAGGGAAACGTGCTGGTTGGCTAGGGCCTAGCCAACCTAGCATGTTATCTCTCCTTTCTTTTCTTGTAATTTATGTTTTTAAACTTCCAAGTGTGATTTAATTTACAGCATTTGAATTTATGTTTGAGTGAAAGCAGATCTGCTGCGTGAAGTAGTTAAATTCACTTTCTACACGGTTGATTTATTTTCCTTGCCTGGTTCGAGCAGGAAGAAGTTACCTGCCCTAGTGCACATTGGTGTGCTATTCACTTTCTGCACGATTTGGTTTATTTCCTCTGCCTAGTTCGTTCCTGCACCAGTGCATGTTGGTGTGCTATTTACTTTTTGCGCGTTGGTTTGTTTCCTCCGCCTAGTTCGAGCAGGAGAAATCACCTGCACCAGTGCACGTTCATGTGATATTCACTTCCGAAAGCCTTTATAATTTACTTTAAAAAACTTTCTTGCTTTCATTAAACACTTTATAACATATTTTTTCTTTATTTTTGCAGACATTTATCTTTTTGATATGCAATCTGGTTTTATAAAACTTGTAGTAACTAAGCATTGATTTCAAGAATTAAAAGTTAAAGTGTAAGAAGCTCAGATCGAGTACAAGAACCAGTTTCTTGGTATTGGATCAGAGTGTTGTGGACTTGAGAAATTTCAAATCCCTTGCATAAACAAAAGCATTTTTTTAGTAAAGAAATTACTTTACACTTTCTACATAAATCGTTGTTCCTTCACTAGTGCAAGAAGACTGCACTAGTGCAAGATCGATTTTCGCGAAAAAGGATATATTTACATGAGCAGGTTTGAAGGGCCCATCTGATGAGACTACTAAATTTTCTTTGTTAAATAAAAACATAACACATATTCAGTAATTAAATTGATAAGTTGGAGTGATTGCCTTTTATTTTGATTCCTTTGCAAATGCATTCTTTCTTGTTCTAGCACTAGATTACTTTGATGATTCAGTTATCTTTTACTCTTTCGATTTTGCAAGATTTTATTTAAAGTAGGAATTTATATCATGAAAATTCATACCATCTCTGGCATTACCTGTGCTTCATCTCTAAGTTTACGAAACCCCCGGATTGAAAATTAAATGTTGAGTAGTTTTCTTAAGTGCAATTCCTGCACCCAACATGCTTGTTCCTGAATTTTATTAAAAGATTCTACCGTTCCATTTGCCTGTGGGTGATATGGGGTACCTTTTCCATGGTGGATTTGAAATTCTTCAGTCAAAGCGTGTATTTTTTCATTAATGAAATTTGTACCTCTATCGCTCATCAAGATCTTCGGACAGCCAAACCTAGTTAGAATATGCTAAAAAATAAAGTGTGCAGTGGTATATATAGTACAATCCTTCACACCCTGTGCTTTTCCCCATATCGTTACATCATCAATTGTAGTGATGATGTAGAGGGCACCTGTCTTCTTCCCTGGTGGGTTGATGGGCCCAATGAAGTCTATGGCCCATTTTTCAAATGCTTGCAGGGCCATCTGTGGTTGCAAGGGCATTTCGTCCCTGCGTGACTGTCTTCCTGTCCTTTGACATGTGTCATAGGCTTTGCAATAGTCATAAGAGTCACTATGTATTGTGGTCCACCACAACCCAGCTCTTAAGATCTTCTGTGTCATCGCTTTCCCTGTGTAGTGACCTTCTGCTACGCCTTCATGGGCTTCTATTAAAATGGCTTGTCCTTCATGCTCCTGAACGTATCTTCACAGTCCCTCATCATCTCCCAAATTATACAAGTGGCTCGTGAAGATGGTAAAGTTTGTTGCGCGGGTTACTAGCTCTTTTTTCTATTATATCAAATATTTTTTAGGTGCCCTCATCGTAGTTAAGAATTGAATAGTATCAACAAAGTTCACATCAACATCTTGAAGTGCCCTCCCAGAAGATAATGCTGGTATTTATGCAGGGCATATACCATGGCCAGCCCCTCGCACTCAGTAGTGGAGTAGTCACACTCCACACTAGAGATTTTTCTACTAGAAAACACAACCGAGTGGTCAATTTCTCCCTCCCCAGGCTGTGTAAATATAGCTCCCAGCACGATCCCTGAAGCATCTACATGGACATGGAAAACCTTCGCCCAATTAGGAAATATGAGGATAGGTGCAGAGACCATATTTTCCTTGAGTAGCCCAAAAATCTTCTGACACTCCGCATCCTAAAAAAATGAAACGTCCTTCTTTAGGAACTTCTCCATGGTTGTCATGATCAGTGTGTACCCTTGAATAAACTTCTTATAGTAGCTCATGTGCCTGAGGATGGAGCGCAGTTGTTTCTCAGTTTTAGGGACTGCTAAGTTGATGATAACTTCTACCTCGGCAAGATCAACCATCAGTCCCTGCCGATAGACTATGCGGCCTAACACTATCCCAAAAGGTATGCAGAATATGCACTTATTAATATTTAGGGAAATCTAGTGCTTTCTACATGTGTCCAACATCATGCGCAGATTCGAGACGTGCTTCTTCACCAATCCAAATAATGTCCAATCATCAAAGTATACCTCCAAGAAATTGTGAATGAACTTGAATACTACGACCACTAACTGCGAGAAGATGGCAGGTGCATTTTTGAGCACAAATGACATGATGGTGTGCCAGAAGGATCCCCATTTGGTGGCGAACGTAGTTTTTCTGCGATCTTCCGGTGCGATCCTGATTTGATGGTAGCCCGAAAACCCATCAGTGAACGAGTATGCTTCCTTCCCTCCCACACTATTAAGGATTTCATCAGAGAATGGCATAGGGAAGGGATCATGTATGCAGGCATCATTCAACTTGCGCAGGTCGACGCAGATTATTTTTTCGCCTTTAGTATTTTTCTCTTGGACTACCATAGGGCTTACCCAATCTGATTGTTCTACTGGTTCGATGATACCTATAGCTAGCATTTTGCCAATTTCTTCCCTAAATTTTTGCTTATACTTAGGGTTCAAGTGGTAAGGTCGCTGCTTGATAGGGTGTGCATCCAGTTTTAAAGTGATGCGCATGACCCCTAGGTCCCCTGTAATACCCTTGAGTTCTGAGAATTTCGTAGGAAACAGGTCTTGGTACTCCGTGAGATGCTCTGCGACTTTCCCAATGGTATGATCATCCCAGTAGTCCCTAGTATTAGCTAGCTTAGGTTTTTATTCTGTTCCAATGTTGACTTCCCTTAGCTTAAGAGGCTTGGTCACATCGATAGTATGCAGTGGGGGTCCATCAACTGCGTGTTCACCCTCCGATTTCGGTATAGTGATATTTTGTGGGTCTTCGTAACATTCCTCCATTGATATATTGCGGGTGTTAGCAATATCCTACATCTGCGTATCTCAAGTTGGTGCCCTATACTCCACACGAGGGTGTGATTCATCAAATACTAGGGCATGTATGTCCTACAGGGCTTCGTCTAATGCCTCAATTCCGCCTATCAATCCGAACGTCACCACAAAATCATCTCACAAGGTCTCCCAGTGGCGGGTATGTTGATGTAGCTCTGCATCCAAATACCATGCGGTGGGGATTGGCCCCAAGGCATGAATGAACAAGTGGACCCATTCATCCCCAGTCCTTTCGCACTACACCTCCATCCATGTTGCCAAGTGCTTGCGCGGGTCCCCTTGATCAAGGAAAGTATCCATGCATAGGTGAATCAGACGTTCAAACAGTAAGATCACCATCTTGCGACATTCCTCCCAATCCTGGAACATCCCCTTATGAGTTTCCCACCACCATACAAGGGCCACACGCATGGCTAGGTTAAGTGCCCACATTCTTCGCTCCCTTGGGGCTTCTGCTTCGAATGCTCTAAGAAAATCCCTAACACTACCAGAACCATCAAAGTAAGGCAAATCTCTTACCTCTAAGGAGATACACTAGAAGCTCTTCGTGACCCTAAGACACCGTAGTGAAGATACGTCATGTAACCGATCCTGCCAATTTGCGATCTCCTCGTCAGAGTCAAATAGGAATTCACTATCTTTCTCCCAGCAAAGCACGTCATTAGCCATAGGATCAATCCAATCCTCATCCCAGGCGGTTAGTTTATAGGTATGATCCACATCGCCTTCTTCGCGCACAGGTTCTATATATAATTCTCCTTCTACTGGGTCTAGAGGGACTATTAATCTCGTACCCTCGTTCTCAAAAAACATGCTCCTTTTCTTCAAGTTGATAATGTCTCCCATGTCTATAGCCCAATCCAGTCCCAAGAGCACAGGATAAGGGTCCACATCTTCCACAATTTGAATTACCTAAAAATCCACGTATGCCTTAACCATTACGATATCTACCATAATCTTTGATAGTCTCCCCAACGGCATGAACTTATATTGGTTATCCATGCACATTTGTAAAGTGGAACATTCCAGGTTAGGTTCTCCCATCCTTTGTAATATTCCCACTTTAGCACACAACTAAATGGAATATTAAATTTTTTTTTTATCACCTAGCAGCTAAATAAATGGGTAAGGAAGCCCATGCATATTAAAAACATGAATAAAATCCCTCAAATGAGAAAGGGCATAGTCATAAGAGCTGGATTTCACACCCTTATGTGTGAAAGAGGACATTTGCATAGAGACAAGGTCAAGTTTGACCAAGACAACAGTGCTGGGTGTTAGCCACCTATAAAATTTGTCATACCAAATGGTGGCTAAATGATTTTGGAGCCTTCAAGGAACAGATTTTATTGCAAAAAAGTGTTGGCTCTTGAAGACTCTTAAAGGCCTCATGCCTCTATCTAATCTCCAATATTGTTTCCATTTCATACTCTGAAATTTCTGCTAAAATCCAAAAGAAAAATTGCTACAAAACCATCATTTTCCCCTTCTCCCACTCAAAACTAACCTTCATTTGCTCCCCTTTTTCTCCATAAAAAATCCCTTGTTTTCATGATTTATTTTCCTCCCTTCAAGAAAATCATCTTTACAAGGTTAAAAAATCACTTTTTAACCTTACCGAAACCATCAAATTCCATTGAGAACTCTCAAAAATTCATGAAAATATAAGTTTTTCTATGGACTTAAGCCCCTTGGGCTAAGTCCTAACCACTTCCCCCCACATGCCCATGCGTTAAAACCAAATGCAAAAGCCTTTCACCGCTAATCGCATCGCACATTTTCAAAGTGCACAAGTTTTGTGCCATGGACCAAAAGTTCCGATTGCGATTGGCTTTTTATGTGTTTAAAGCTCCCAAATATATTATTTCTCATGCAAACCATAAAACCCGTCCCGGGAGCTTATCGCATCACAATAATCCAAAGAACGCAATTCCATGCCATATTCGAAATTTCCGATGCGATTAGCAATGTGTCATATAAATTTCGAAGCGTTTAAAACCTTTTTATAAATATCCCGTGGGCCCGCCTTCTGTACTCAAAACCTTATAAATAATCCTTCCCTATTTCCTTTTTCCTTTGTAAAATATCTAACCCGCTTTTCCAAGGTTTTGGTCTAAAAACCAAAGTTGTGTGTTAAATATACAAATGGGTTGATTAAAAAGACCGCATCGGAATTTCCGATGCGATTGAGTCTTTTATATATATAAAGCCTCGCCCCTCTGATCGCATCGGAAATCTTTGAAAGGCTCCTCCGATTATGTTCGGTTGACACTTCCGATTGCGATGTTCCGATTGCTCCATCGCATCGGAGTTTTTAAAAATCGCATCGCAGCTTTCAAATCACATCAAACTATTCTTCGATCGCGCAATCGCATCACCTCATTCCCGACCTCCGATTGCGATTCCCCCGATCCATTCTCAACCGTTGATCTAACCTTTAGATCAACGAACAACACTTCATCGCATCGCAATATCACATCGGCCCTTTCTCCGATTGCACAATCGCATCGCCTCATTCCCGACCTTCGATTGCGATTCCCCTGATTCATTCTCAACCATTGATCTAACCTTTAGATCAATGGACAACGCTTCATCGCATCGCAATTTCACATCGGCACCATTGGAGTATTGCCCCCGATTGCGATCCTCCGATTAGATCTGGACTGTCCACGTGTCCAGATCGGATGGCCCAAATCTTTTCCGCATGTTTCCATCGCCCTCCGCTTCTACCAAAGGGTTTTACAAAAATCCGTTCTCCACCGTTGATCATGCGCGATCAATGGTTTATATTCTTTACTTTCCACGCTCTTATTTAACCTCCTCTGAATAAAATCTCCACCATTGGATGCAGCCATCCAACGGCCATGATCTTTCCTGCCTTCTGAAGCAGTTTTAACCTAATTACGCAGGATTTCTTGACTTTTTTTAATGTTTTGCAGGTCTTTTAAAAGGTTTTCCATTATATTGAAGAGAAAGGCCTAAGGTCAGGAAAGACGTTTCCTACGCCTTTGAGCTATTAAAGAGAATCATTCACGGGCTCGATTCGATTGTTTTATCAATGATTCATAAGCGTTGATACTATAAAGAGCCCTGTGCAGCCCTACACATTGACAAGACACTGTGTTTTAAACACATTTAAAAAGAGTATAAGTTTGAAGAATCGAGCACAACAGAAGGAAGATTAAAGAAAGATCTGGAAATTTACGGCTAAAAAATATTATCAAAGGCCTAATTCCCTGGGTTAAAACATAGTCAAAAGAAATCATAAATGTTTAACTGATAGAAAAGACCTCCACCAATGCATTTGAGGCGAATTGATTCCTTAGTTACTACAAGAGCCACCTGTTGCCTCAAACCATTCAAAACAGAGGCTGAAGTTATTGATTAAACAAATATCTGCCTCCAGCGTTGCTAGGAAGTTAATTCTGCCAAAGGAGTTTAATACATAAAATATCTGCAGAGTTACTCCAGACAGAACACAGAGCCTCAAAGTCAAATAAAGCTCCCACCAAGCTTAAATCATAATTGTAAAAGTTAATACAGCGCATCCACCTGTAACTTCTCCATCGAGCCTCTCAAAGGGATGAGAAGTCTTCACTCTATATTAATTGTCCTTGAGATATTTTGTTAGATCTCACCTCCTCATCTTCCTATAAATACTTATGTAGAAGATGAGGAATTTTTGGTTGGTTGGTTATTGTTTGATCACAAGTTGTAATACTGAAACTCTTTGAAGTAAATACATAGTCTGTTGAATTTGAAGAACAAATTGAAGTCTTGGAGATCTTGTTGATGTTGTTGCATGCTTGTTCCTGAGAAGGCTCTATCAATGTATCCATGAGTGTGGCTGTTGGTGAATTATTCTGGACTATTTTACGTTTTTCCCCTGTTTTCATTATGTTCCATAATTTCTTACTACAGTAGGATAGAAAGTATTAGGCTAATAAATGACTCCTGGAAGCACCTTAGACCTATTCATCCTTCACTATTTTATGTTTTCTTCTGCTGAAGTATTTTAGAGGCTTTAAAATTTATCTTTATTTTTCATGCTTGTTTATTTCCTTGATAGTTTGAACAGTTGGTTTCAGCATGATTTATGGTTCTCCCTGCTTGTCTGTTGCCACTTAAAAACTGTTATCGAAGTATCCCTTTGAATTTCTTTGCTTACAGTGAATCAGAGAGGTCTCTTTTCATCTTGCCCTTTGTTCTCACTTAAACAGTCAGCTTAAAGGTCATTATAATTATGGTCATAGATGTTTTTAGGTGTTCCCTCTTCTATGACCGTAATTATCAGTAAATCTTTTATGTTTTCTAAATACTTTAGAATAAAGTATTTGAGCAAATAGGGTGTTCCCCGAATCTTAGATTTCATTTTGAAAGTTGTCTTGAAATAATTATTTACCTAAAGAATTCTTGTAGAATTTATGGTTAGCCCTTTCTATCAACTATCTCTTTATTGTTTAAATTATCTTTTCAGGTTCCCTTTGTTGAGAATTAAATTTCTCTTTCTAGATCATTAATGTTCATCCCATTCCAAAAACAAAAGGATCATGTGGCCAAGTTAGATTTTCCCTCTGATATCCCATATCCTTTGATGAGTGTGTTATGACCTTCTCTTGACTCCATTGCCCAATGAAACAGATATTTTACTATCCTATGTATCTTTCCTAGACCTTTCATGTTTTGATGTATCAATTCTATCCAACCAAACAAACAAACAAACACCTGCACTTAATAAATAGTCTAAAACCAATACTATAAGCACACAAGATAAAAATTTTCAAACAAACATTTGAGAGATCCCTCTCTGAGAATAGGAGGACTAGATCCTGTAACTCTAAAGATTGGTTCTGATGTTGCCTTGTCTTTTGATTTGCCAAAATATCAAAACACGGGACACCAACATAATGGCGATCACGGTGGGACCTTGAGTAAAATCTGCAAAACAAAACACTCACTTTCTAAGTATGACATAAGTAACCTTCTTCAAGCACTACCAAGCAATGGTAATCATGATAGGACCTTTTGAATCAGTGACAAACTAAGTAACCCTTAGGATTCTTAGAAAGCCTTATCAAACCTTGAAGGTTTCGGTTACCAAGACATAAGAGTAAACTCTATGTGTTTTGACACCATAGCTAAGTGTTAAGTCATATTTAGGATACTGTCACAACCTATAAAACCAAAATATCTCATAAAACCCAAAACCATTTCAGTTTGGCTTCATAATAAACCTGGTGGTGGACTATAAAACTTTTACTACAAGGGAGCTTAAAAATTCCACCTGGCGACCCCACACTCCACAATCCTGAACATACCTTAAGACTCCACTGGGAAGAACCCTTATCATTATAATATCTTTCAAACTCAGTTAGAAGACTGTAGGATTAAAAATTGTGTAAAACATACTAGTTAACCTCTTGAAGATTGTCATACCTAGTTGAACTGGTCTTGTTTATTTGGGTCTGAAAACACAACATAGTGGCTCCTAGAAAGATTCACAAAAGAGCCTATCCTGACCTTAACCCACCTGACATAGTTGATAACCCAGAAAGTATCCTTAGGAAGACTCCTAGGAATAAATTATCAACTATTTTCAGATCACCCTTGAGAGCTATTTCAGTTCCTGAAAACCGTGCAGCTCTACAAGAAACACATGGTGGTGGAACCATTAAAACATTTTACCTCCTTAGGAGCTAAAAATCTTCCACCTGGCGACTCCACACTCTGAAACTCCCAGAAGACCAAATGACTCCACTAGTAGAAGACCCTGAACTGATTGACCAGACACAGTGACCTCTTTCTTGATTTACAAACATGATTCCAAGAATACAATGAAGATATGCCCCAATGAGTAGAGATCATATCCCTGGGTTTCCACATAAGATGCCCCAGGTGAATTGGGATGACAACCTGCCTGTTTTTCAAGCTGAAAAGTTTGATGACCCTTTATTACATCTTATCAAATTTCACATACATGTATGGAGGTTGAAAGTTGAATGGCATGAAGACTGCCTAATGAAAATATTCATGTTAACATTAGAAGGAAAAGCTAGGAATTGGTATGAATGCTTAAGATCTAGTAGTTTGTTTTCTTTAAGAGACCTTGAATATGTGTTCTATGAGAACTATAAAGAAAAAACTACATCATTATCATTGGGTGCAATATATTATGATTCATCACAAAAAATCACCCAACACATTATAGATAACGAAGAAGCTTTGGAAGAGATGCATCCTGAAGATCTTTTAACAACCATTCATGAGTTTAATCTCCTATTGAAAATTTTTAAATATATATATGAATCAGTTGAGGAAGAGATGATCCAAGAAATAATGGATGTTCATCAAGATATCCCTGAAAACTCAAATATTGATTCATCATCCGTTATAGCCGAGGCTCAAGAAGACATCCAGCCTCAAAATCAGTCTTCACAAGAGACAGAGAATTGTTGTACTTCTATTCAAAGGGACATAGAAACATCTTTCCCTTTGACAGAAAAAGAGATAGATCAGACTATTTATAAACAGTCAGTCTCTGAAACTTTTTGCAAAACAAACATTCTTGCCCATTCACATAGAGAACTTTGTTGTACATATTTAGAAAGTTCTTTTGTAGATCAGAATGAAGAAGGACCTGCTGATAACCTAGTATGTTTGATTGGTAGTATTACTTATATTTGTGATTCTCCTAACTTTGATCTATCTAGTGATGATGCTTCCCAAATAGAAGTTAATTTTGCAGGATCATCATTAGTAGATTTATGGGAGGAAGATCAGTTCCTTCAAAGAAGTAATGAGCCAGTGCAGACTATTTATGACACTGATGATGAAAGTTTTCAAAGTCTAGAAGCGAGTGAAGATTCATTGGATCTTTGATCTGTTTCATTTCAGATCATCAGTAATAGTTTCCATGTGATTGGGAATCAGCAGAATTTTAGTTCAAAGGATAAGGAGGAAAGAAACGAAGAAATTTTTGGGCGAGTGGAAATCAAGGAGCTTTCTCTTGAAAAAGAGGAAGCAATTAAACATACCCTTGCTCAAGAATATAATAACCTCCTCATAGAGTACAGTCCACTAAACCAGAGCATACTAGGGCTACAAGAGGACAACACTGCCAAATATGATGAGTCCTCCAGTTCAGATGATGATGCTTCCAAACAACTTTCTGAAGATATGCTCCTCAAAGATAAAGTCTTGGAAGCAGACAATCTACCAGACACAGAGGACCAAAAAGAAGAGAATCTTCATATTTTCTTTGTTGATCCTATGGAAGAGTATGTGGAAATCCCAACTGGCTCAAATTATCAAGCAGCGATCCTTTGCACGAGCTAGAGACATGAAAATTTGTCACCTTCTGTGATAGCCTTGATATTGAAGGTTAATCTTCAATATGTTCTATGGATACCTCTGACAAGCAGCCAGAGTTTCTACTTCCTCTTGACATTACTCAGCTGGCTGCATTGGAATTTTTGTATTATATGATAAATGTAAATACTCCATGTTTATAATAGGTTATAATTTCAATAAAGCTCAGTTCTGAGCATGTAGTTAGTTGTTGTTTTCTTCTTTGAATAAAAATTAAAGATTAAAAAAAAAAAAAAAAAAGAGGGCAGATTGTGAAAACAAGAAAGGCACAGCCCCATGCCAAAAGGAAAATAAATTCTGAAAGTGTGCAAGCTTAAAAGCCACTCCTCAAAACACACTTCTAGTTAGTCAAATTGTTCAATATTGATTAATTAGCTTTAAATTTTTCTGCTGATAGGATAATGAATTCAATTTGCCAAACTGTCTAATCTTGGATTATCAGTAGATAGTTTAGGATAGAAATCAAAGGTTCAAACAAGCTAAAAAACTGAACCTAAGTTTCCAAAAAAAAAGATGACTCAAATCTGTTTTATTTTTGAGTCAAAACAGATGCAAAACTGGTTCTAATCAGCTCAAAATCTGAACCAGATGATGAAGAAAACAGCTCACACAGTAGTACAAACAGAGCTATAAAAGATGAAGGAAGTGCTGTAAAACTTCCAGATCTTAAGCCTTACATTTTTATTTAATTTTCTGCAAAATAATGTCTATGTGCAGCTTGTTTTTATGCCATAGATCACAGCAAGTCAAACAGCTTAATCTTGACTTGGATGTTTTTAAATTTCTGTTGTAGAATTTAGAGAATAAAATCTGATTGGACAGTTTAATCCCAAACAGATAGTCGATTAGTTAGAGAATTATATGGATTCAACTGTTTAATCTGAATCCATGGAGAAATAAGAAGTAGAACTAGATTAGATTTTTTTTGCTTTCAAAAAGAATAAAATGTTGAAAGAGAGTTTGCCAATCCAAATGCACTCTAGAAAGAAAAAATGTTAGATCAGTAGGATTAGGTAGGTAGAAAGCTTGTTGATAAAAAATCCATTGTTTTCCATGGTTGTTAGCATTTCCAGAGAAAAAGAAGATCATTCAATCAAATAAAGGCAGCCCAATGGATGAGGCAACAGATCAACCTCCCAGAAAATGCAAGTCTGAAAATTCTTGATACCTTCAAGAAGGCACCATCCACAAGTGGAGTCACTGTTAGCCACCTATAAAATTTGTCATACCAAATGGTGGCTAAATGATTTTGGAGCCTTCAAGGAACACATTTTATTGCAAAAAAGTGTTGGCTCTTGAAGACTCTTAAAGGCCTCATGCCTCTGTCCAAACCCCACTATTGTTTCCATTTCATACTCTGAAATTTCTGCTAAAATCCAAGAGAAAAACTGCTGCAAAACCATCATTTTCCCCTTCTCCCACTCAAAAATAACCTTCATTTGCTCCCCTTTTTCTCCATAAAAACTCCCTTGTTTTCATGATTTCTTTTCCTCCCTTCTCGAAAATCATCTTTACAAGGTTAAAAACTCACTTTTTAACCATACCAATACCATCAAATTCCATTAAAAATTTTGAAAAATTCATGAAAATATAAGTTTTTCTATGGAATTAAGCCCCTTGGGCTAAGTCCTAACCACTTCCCCCCACATGCCCATGTGTTAAAACCAAACGCCAAAGCCTTTCGGTGCTAATCACATCGCACATTTTCAAAGTGCACAAGTTTTGTGCCATGGACCGAAAGTTCCGATTGCGATTGGATTTTTATGTGTTTCAAGCTCCCAAATATATTATTTCTCATGCAAACCATAAAACCCATCCCTGGCGCTTATCACATCGCAATAATCCGAAGAACGCAATTCCATGCCATATTCGAAAGTTTCGATGCGATTAGCAGTGCATCATATAAATTCCGATGCATTTAAAACCTTTGTATAAATATCCCGTGGGCCCGCCTTCCGTACTCAAAACCTTATAAATAATCCTTCCCTATTTCATTTTTCCTTTGTAAAATATGTAACCCGCTTTTCCAAGGTTTTGGTCTAAAAACCAAAGTCGTGTGTTAAATATACAAATGGGTTGATTAAAAATACCGCATCGGAATTTTCGATGCGATTGAGTCTTTTATATATATAAAGCCCCGCCCCTCCAATCACATTGGAAATATTTGAAAGGCTCCTCCGATTATGTTATGTTGACACTTCCGATTGCGATGTTCTGATTTCTCCATCGCATCAGAGTTTTTAAAAATCACATCGCAACTTTCACATCGCATCAAACTATTCTCCGATCGCGCAATCGCATCACCTCATTCTCGACCTCCGATTGTGATTCCCCTGATCCATTCTCAACTGTTGATCTAACCTTTAGATCGACGGACAACACTTCATTGCATCACAATATCGCATCGGCCCTTTCTCCGATTGCGCAATCGCATCACCTCATTCCCGATCTCCGATTGTGATTCCCCCGATTCAATCTCAACCGTTAATCTAACCTTTAGATCAACGGACAGCGCTTCATCGCATCGCAATTTTGCATCGGCACCATTGGAGTCTTGCCCCTGATTAAAATCCTCCGATTAGATCTGGACCGTCCACGTGTCCAGATCAAACGGCCCAGATCTTTTCTACATGTTTCCATCGCCCTCCGCTTCTACCAAAGGGTTTTACAAAAAGCCGTTCTCCACCGTTGATCATGCGCGATCAACGATTTCTGTTCTTTACTTTTTGCGCTCTTCTTTAACCTCCTCTGAATAAAATCTCCATCGTTGGATGCAGCCATCCAATGGCCATGATCTTTCCCGCCTTCTGAAGCAGTTTTAACCTAATTACGCAGGATTTCTTGACTTTTTTTGTGTTTTGCAGGTCTTTTAAAAGGTTTTCCATTATATTGAGGAGAAAGGCCGAAGGCTGGGAAAGATGTTTCCTGTGCCTTTGAGCTATTAAAGAGAATCATTCACGGGCTCGATTCCATTGTTTTATCAATGATTCATAAGCACTGATACCGTAAATAGCCCTGCGTGGCCCTACACATCGACAAGACACTATATTTTAAACACATTTAAAAAGAGTATAAGTTTGAAGAACCGAGCACAGCGGAGGGAAGATTAAAGACAGATCTAGAAAATTATGGTTAAAAAAGATTATCAAAGGCCTAATTCCCTGGGTTAAAGCACAGTCAAAAGAAATCATAAATGTTTAACTGATTAAAAAGACCTCCACCGCTGCATTTGAGGCGAATTGATTCCTCAGTTCCTACAAGAGCCACCTGTTGCCTCAAACCATTCAAAACAGAGGCTGAATTTATTGATTAAACAAATATCTGCCTCTAGCATTGCCAGGAAGTTAATTTTGCCAAAGGAGTTTAATACATAAAATATATGCAGAGTTACTCCAGACAGAACACAGAGCCTCAAAGTCAAATAAAGCTCCCACCGAGCTTAAATCATAATTGTAAAAGTTAATACAGCGCATCCACCTGTAACTTCTCCATCGAGCCTCTCAAAGTGCCGAGAAGTCTTCACTCTGTATTAATTGTCCTTGAGATATTTTGTTAGATCTCACCTCCTCATCTTCCTATAAATACTTCTGTAGAAGATGAGGAATTTTTGGTTGGTTGGTTATTTTTTGATCACAAGTTGTAATACTAAAACTCTTTGAAGTAAATACATAGTCTGTTGAATTTGAAGAACAAATTGAAGTCTTGGAGATCTTGCTGATGTTGTTGCATGCTTTTTCCTGAGAAGGCTCTATAATTGGATCCATGAGCTTGGCTGTTGGTGAAGTATTCTGAACTGTTTTATGTTTTTCCCCTGTTTTCATTATGTTCCATAATTTCTTCCTATAGTAGGATAGAAAGTATTAGGCTAAGAAATGACTCCTGGAAGCACCTTAGACCTATTCATCCTTCACTGTTTTATGTTTTCTTCTGTTGAAGTATTTTAGAGGCTTTAAACTTTCTATTTAGTCTTCATGCTTGTTTATTTCCTTGATAGTTTGAACAGTTGGTTTCAGCATGATTTATGGTTCTCCCTGGTTGTCTGCTGCCACTTAAAAACTGTTATCGAAGTCTCCCTTTGAAGTTCTTTGCTTACAGTGAATTAGAGAGGTCTGTTTTGATCTTGCCCTTTGTCCTCACTTAAACAGTTGGCTTATAGATCATTATAATTATGGTCATAGATGTTTTTATGTGTTCCCTCTTCTATGACCGTAATTATCAGTAAATCTTTTATGTTTTCTAAATCCTTTAGAATAAAATCTTTGAGGAAATAGGGTGTTCCCCGAATCTTAGATTTCATTTTGAAAGTTGTCTTGAAATCATTATTTACCTAAAGAATGTTTGTAGAATTTATGGTTAGCCCTGTCTATCAACTATCTCTTTATTGTTTAAATTATCTTTTCAGGTTCCCTTTGTTGAGAATTCAATTTCTCTTTCCAAATCATTAATGTTCATACCATTCCAAAAACAAAAGGATCCTGTGGCCAAGTTAGATTTTCCCTCTAATATCCCATATCCTTTGATGATTGTGTTATGACCTTTTCTTGACTCCATTTCCCAATGAAACAGATATTTTACTATCCTATGTATCTTTCCTAGACCTTTCATGTTCTGCTGTATCAATTCAATCCAACCAAACAAACAAACAAACACCTACACTTAATAACTAGTCTAAAACCAATACTATAAGCACACAAGATAAACTTTTGCAAACAAACATTTGAGAGACCCCTCTCTGAGAATAGGAGGACTTGATCCTGTAACTCTAAATATTGGTTCTGATGTTTTCTTGTCTTTTGATTTGCCAAACTATCAAAACACAGGACACCAACACTGGGATAGGAGGTGGAGAACACTTTTATAGACAACGCAGTATGAATGGGAAGAGGATTATTTGGTGGAGGAAACCCTAATGAGTGGGACTGATGGAGAGAGGGATTTCACTTGTTTAAAAGGAGGGCAAGGCAGCCATTGTTATTCATGATTTATATTATTGATTTCATTGTCTGTTTAGAATTTGTGCATTCTCCTGTTGTTTAGTAGAGTTGCAGTGTTGCTTAGCACAAATATTTCCTGTTTATGAATACTTCTCCGTTCTTTAGAGGCCTCTTGAAGGAGCTGTACTGATTTGCCTCACATATAGGCTTGAGGCCAAGCATCCTCCTTCAGCTACATAATTATTTCTGTAGCAGAATAATGTTGTTTTGCAGTGTGTTGCAGTGAGGGTTCACAACACCACTTCCAACACTTGTTTTTGAGGAGGAGGCTGTATTTCCTTTGAGATATCAGTTTGGAAGCCCTTGGAGCATATTTTAGATCTTGGAACTTGGCCAACACTTTTTCTTGCACCTACAATGCAGTATCCCTCAATGACTACATTGTTTTCAGGAGGTATTTTCAGTGAGGGATTGCAGTGATTGTCAGAGGGTGAGATCTTCAGTTTTAGAATCAGCCTTTCACATGGAAGATCCCTTGGAGGAGGTATTTTGTTTGATGCAAAATATTCAGCCTTCTCCATCCATTTCCAGTTCTTGAGTTGCAGTCGCTACCCTACAACTCCAACATTTTGCAGTTGCATATTTTAGCCAATCCTTCTAGGGTTGTCTTGAGGTAGTGTTTTAGAGCATAGATCTTTACTCCCAATGTTGTATGAGCCATATATATGCATATGTATGATATTTCACATTTCCATGTAGCAGTGTACCTTCTATGACTATGCAGTACATGTTCATGAGCATTCTGCAATAGAGCAACATTCCATCTTTTCACATGTATTCATGAGAGGCTTGTTTTCCTTGATCATTTGAGTTGTATTGTACATGTTTGCTGTGGATTTACATAATAAAATGGCTCCATGGTTTCCATACATTTTGGTATGATGTTATTCATTTCTATTTTTAGTTGTGTTTACATATTTTTGTAGCTCCACATTCCGAATATCTTAAGGTATTCCCAATACTGTAGATTTTCCGTATTTTGGGATATTACAGTGATATAAGAGCATAATCTTGGCTCAGCCTGTGGATCTCAGCCATGATGCTATCAAGAAAAGAGAAGATGAAGACTCCATTATGTGGAGAAATAAAGGAAGATAGGCTTACAAAGCTTCTTCCAAGGTATGTACAGAGCATTCATGAAGATTTCAAGAAGATAAGGAGGGAGATGTGTACAGAATCTCCAAGATGGTTTGAAACTGAGTTAAACTCTAGATTTTCTTATTGGGAGTGTGAGCATGTAGCCAAACCCTATGATGCAGAGTGTAGTCACATGCCTAGTTTTTCCATGAGAGAGAGGGAGGAAGAAGGAATTCCTAAGAGGGGAACTCTTAGTGGTTTCTTGCATGAATATGAATCTCAAACTCAGAATTTTAGAGATCATATCACTTTCCCAGAGTTTTGCAAGATCAAGGTGAGGAGGAGCAAGCAACATAATGTGGATATATTTCTTCTGTCTATCTTCTATGGTTCCCCTACATGTTCAGCCAAGGCTTGGGTGGAAGAGCTAGACACCTTTTTGCAGCAGCATCAAATTTCTGAAGACGAAGCCATCAGAGTTGCAGCGCTGCATCTTGGAGGTAAGGCGTATGCATGATGGATATTTGAGTCTTTCTCTTTGAAAAATGAAAATACTTCTTCTTATGCAAGCTTTATTAAGGCATTGGTGGGAAGGTTTGATGGAAAAAATTCTGCAACACATGTGGAGACGTTAAATAAACATAAACAAACAAAACCCTTGCATGTAATGGAGAAAACTATAAACTCAGATCCACTTCAGAAACCCATGGAGGAGACTGAAATCTTGTAGCATACCTTGTTAGAGGAAAATCCTCTAACACATATTCCTGAAAAAGAGGACATGGAGATCTCTTTTTCAAGAGAGGATGCATTTCTTGAAAGGTTGCCCATACATGTTAATGGGGAGTAGGGCAACAACACTGTCATTTCTGGAGTTGATCTAGCACCTCATGCAGAGGAAGGAGGAGCTCTTTCTCCAACTAGAGGGATTCTTGGATCTTTACGAGGAAGTCCCCAAGATCTCATGTGTGGATATCAAGGTACAACTCATGATTTACATATGCCATTGATGATAGAGTGTGAACCTATGGAGATACAAGGAGGATATAGGGAGGATGACTAGCATTATGTGATGAGGAGCATACACCCCTATTTATTTCATGAGGTTGATGCGCCTAAGAGGGAGACTGGATTGTGTGGTGAGAGTAGGGGAAAGTCTGTCCATTCACATATGCAGTCTACTCTTGATGATGATGTCTCATTGCATGGAGACATTTCACCAAGGAGACCACCAGATCAGCAGATGATGAGAGGTGCTTTACATTTTGAGGCACCATTCATTGATTTTAGAGGAGTGGAGACCTTGGGAGGTCATTTTACAACACTGAGAGTCTTGGGGAGACTCAAGGAGGAGAGAGGCATTCTCTCAACATCATCTTTACCCACTCTCATTTCAGATTCTGCGTTGTGGCAGAACCAACAGGGGAAGGATAACTGCCTTCCAACTTGCATATTTGGCATGGGAGATGTCAAAGAGGAGGATGACCATATGACAAATGTTCTTCATGAGAGATCATAAGCGCTGTCACTATGGAGGATAGATCCATATTGGAACTCCCAGCTGTTGGTGGAGTATTCCAAGGATCTTTTCACTTGCATGATATTGGATGACCAGTTGCATCAGGAGGGATATTCAGTCAGAGATGGGGTCATCTACTATCATGGTAGGATCTTCTTATCTAGAGCTTCCAAGCTTAAGGAGAAGTTGCTACAAGCAGCTCATGAGGATTTCCTTTTCAGCCACACTTTTTCTATGAGAGGATACCATACCATCGTGGAGGGGTATTTTTGGAAGGGGTTTGAGGAGGAGATATATCAGCATATGAGGAGATGCATGGATCATGTGGAGATGGAGGAGATACATAACTCTTTGGAAGAGTTAGCACAACCACCTCTTTTCTCTTTGAGGATGAGAGGAGACTCATCTATGAGCCACTCCATTTGTACGAGAAAATTATATGGTGAGGATATTTTTTATTCTCATAATGATTTGTATGATGTATATATGCATCCCTTAACCATATATGTGCAGGATATTGCTCAAGGAAGAAACATTCTTCCTTCTAGACCTCGTGGTCTACTTGAGACCATGAGCATTATTGATGACCACTCCATAGGAGGACTTGGGGAGGAGATGTATTATGGAGAACATGCTCACTTTGTACCATACATAATTCACTTTCTCCAAACATATGAGGAGAGTGGGACAGCAAGCAAGTGGTTGAGAAACCACACTTTTTGTCACTCTCTTTTGCAGTTGAGGGTAAAATTGCGTTGGTTACATTTGAGGGACCACTGTCCTTCTCCCTTGCTACATATGGAAACAAGTATGATTCTCATTATGGTTCCTTATGTTGTTGTTATTCTTGTTTTTATTGAGAGCATGATTAGGGGAATGGCACATTGGTTGGATGTGTCCCTTGGGGGAGAGATTTCCCACATTATTTGCATTGCATGTTCTAATGGGAGCATGAGAGGTAGTATGGCCACCATATCCAAACTGTTATTATTTTATGAGGTGAGCCATGGATTTGATTAAATGCCATAAGATGGTGACATCCAACTCATCACATATGAGGTGATTTGGGCTAGCATGCTTCATAACGTTGGAGGAGAGAACCTTGGAGGTCAAGTCTTCATCTTGCCACTTGAGGGAAATATTATTGCAGCCCAAGATCAACACATAATCTGCACTTATCCTAAGTGGAGAGGAGGATAACGTGGGGTAGGCTATTTTTTCTACCAAGATCAAATTTTAAGCCCACCTACATTGCAAGATCCAAAGGTTGAAGAGGATTTTCAGGAGTTTCCATGTTCGGAGGTAACTAATTTTGTATGGATGATTGCTTGGGAATGAGAGCTTCATATGGGGATGGTAAATCCCAATTCATATCAAACCTCATGCCGCAATAAGGCCCCTCAGTTTTATCTTTACAATTGCTTGAGGACAAGCAACATTTGGGAGGGGAGGACTGTAATATTCCCACTTTAGCACACAGCTAAATGGAATATTAAAATTGTGTTTTTATCACCTATCAGCTAAATAAATGGGTAAGGAAACCCATGCATATTAAAAACATGAATAAAATCCCTCAAATGAGAAAGGGGATAGTCATAAGAGCTGGATTTAACACCCTTATGTGTGAAAGAGGACATTTCCATGGAGACAAGGTCAAGTTTGACCAAGTCAACAACGCTGGGATAGGTGGAGACACTTTGATAGATAGCGCAGTACGAATGGGAAGAGGGTTATTTGGTGGAGGAAACCCTAATGAGTGGGACCCATGGAGAGAGGGATTTCACTTGTTTAAAAGGAGGGCAAGGCAACCATTGTTATTCATGATTTAGATTACTGATTTCATTGTCTGTTTAGACTTTGCACATTCTCCTACTGTTTAGAAGAGTTGCAATGTTGCTTAGCACAAGGATTTCTTGTTTAGGAACCCTTCTCCTTTCTTGAAAGGCATCTTGAAGGATTTTTACTCATTTGCCTCACATCCAAGGTTGAGGCCAAGCATCCTCCTTCAGCTACAGTGTTATTTCGGTAGCAGAATAATATTGTGTTGCAGGGTGTTGCAGTGAAGGTTCATAACACCACTTCCAGCACTTGTTTTTTAGAGGAGGAGGCTCTCTTTCCTTTAAGAGATCAGTTTGGAAGCCATTGGAGCATATTGTAGATCTTGGCACTTGGCCAACACTTTTTCTTGCACCTACAATGCAGTAGCCCTCAGTGACTGCATTATTTTCAGGAGGTATTTGCAGTGAGGGATTGCAGTGATTGTCACAGGGTGAGATCTTCAGTGTTAGGATCAGCCTTTCACTTGGAAGATCCATTGGAGGAGGTATTTTGTCTGATGCAGCATCTTCAACCTTCTCTATCCATTTCCAGTTCTTGAGTTGCAGCTGCTACCCTGCAACTTCGACATTTTGCAGTTTTGCATATTTCAGCCAATCCTTCTAGGATTGTCTTGAGGTAGTGTTTGGGAGCATAGATCTTCACTCCCAATGTTGTATGAGCCATCTATATGAAGATGTATGATATTTCACATTCCCATGTAGTAGTGTACCTTCTATGACTGTGCAGTACATGTTCATGAGCATTCTGTAATAGAGCAACATTCCATCTTTTCACATGTATTCATGAGAGGGTTGTTTGCCTTGATCATTTGAGTTGTATTGTACATGTTTGCTACTGATTTACATAATAAAATGGATCCATGGTTTCCATACATTTTGGTATGATGTTATTCACTGCTATTTCCAGTTGTGTTTACATATTGTTGCAGCTCCACATTTGGAATATCTTAAGATATTCCCAATAATATATATTTTCCATATTTTGGGATATTACATCCTTTGCCACGTCTATTTGGGCAGGACATTCACATCGGATCCCAGATCTAGGATGTCCCGATCTATTTCATAATTTCCAATCTGTGCTGTTAGCCTTATTTCCCCACCAGTGCATTTCTTATGCTTGTAAATATTATGAATGTCTTTAACTTCTATTGGAGGGTCAGTTTTTTCTACGCAGTTGTGTATCAGTGCTTGAAGATTTTATACTACCTTCTGGTTGTGTAGCAACTTCATACATGCCTGTAGGAATGGTTTAACTTCATCATCTGCTTTTAGGTTTTTTGGAGCCTTGGAAGTAGATTCCTTATCCTTGGTAAATTGTTTGCAAGATTCTATGAAGGTTTCTTTCTTCTTCTGTAGGTCCAAGCTTTCAATTTTGAAAGTACCTTTTTGAATAAAGGGTTCAGATGTAGCTCTTTCCTCAGCTCCTCCAGTAGCCATGCTACTGCGCGTTATGAAATTAATACTGGGTCACTCATCACGTAGTTCTGTCTTAACCCTTTGCACATTTTTCATTGCTGTCTCCTGTTTTTCTTGCATTTTTTCTAGCAGTACTAGACAATCTTCGATCACATGATCCATTTGCCTAAAATATATGCAATATTGTCGCGCAGGTTTCAAACATTCCCTTGTGAAGTGCCCTACTCTTGCACAATTATAGCAAATCAATTTCCCTCTTCCCTGACTTGTGCTTCCACCTCTTCCCCCCGGCCTCTGGCGGGGGAGCCTCCTCGTCCCGAGGGAGATAGTGGTGAAGAAGGGTCAGCCTGTACCCTGTACAGGTTTCCTTGGTCTATCATTAGTCATATGTATGGCAGTTCTATTCGTCATGTCCCACAGATGAGTAGAATCGGCACCATTTTTGCTTCAACACTAGAACATATGCACCAAGACGAGGGCAGTGGTTGGAATCATGTAGTCCAACTACGCGACAATCAACGAACCATAACGTGGGACCGCTTGGTCCCACATCCTCTTTAGGGCACAACGGGTTGCACCCCCCAACCTATATGTATTCCACCAGAAGAGGGCACTTATCCTTGGTGTGGCTTGACACCCTGCATATTATGCACCATACATCTAAGCTAGCTCCTTTTCCTCGCTCTTTCCGCAAATTCTGGATTTTGAGGTGCATTGCCTCCAGCTGTCCCAAGATTTTTTATACCCCAAACTGGGCATCGTCTCTTGGCATAGGTTCTAGCTTCATAGTAATCTCCAAGGCTTTCTCTTGTGTCTCAATCACTTTTTGATCCATAGGTGCACATAGGTGAGGTAATAGCATGGCGATGAACCATTCCTTGTGTTTTCTATTCTCATACTAAAATTCCCCATCTCTGCTAACCTTCTTTAGTGGCTAATTAGCCTCCCATACCAACTCAGTGGGTCCTTGTCTAAAGTCTTTCAAGTCAACCACCAGTTGAGCATAAGACTTAGGCTTCAGAAACTGTTGTTTTAAAGCATTCTTAATCTATTGTATTGATGGATCTGCATGTTGGCCTACGTACCCCATGAACCAATCCAGGCCATTCCTTCAAAGGTGAGGGATAGCTGCGCCCTTTTTACAACATCGCTAGCAACATTCTGCGCAGTCCATGTTGATTCCGCTACGACCCAAAATCAGTCCATGTCTTCATCTCCTATAGCCTTGAAGGTGGGCATCTTCATGTGTGTGGCCATATCTTCTTCCAGTAGTAGCGAAGGTGTAGGGGAGTTCTTTGCCTTATGCTAACTCGACGATGGTGTAGCCAGAGGACTAGTTCCTGTGTGTGAAATTGACTCTCTTAATGGGCTATATATAGATATATCCCCTTCTTATTTGACTCGGTAGTACTTACCACTTCGTGTTGTACTCTCACTCTGATCATGGGTCATTCATTCGGTGTGGCTGCACAAAATTTCCTTTTCGCACAGTAATATTTTAATTAATAGCGACAATTTTTGTAAGAAATTTCTTTGGAATACTTTGAAGAACCTCTGCTCCACCTCATAGTAGGATACAAACTGATTGATTGTGAATTTTGTTACAAATCCTCCTATCACACTATCCACCCAATGGTCTACAGGTCGGGTGATTATGTTTTCAGCCTTCTCCATCTGTTGAATCAATTCCAGAGTCCATTGCGTAACATGGTCGTATTTCCAACATGTCTAGAATTCTACTAGCCTTGCAAGCCACTCCTAGAGCTCGTGCACAAAAGTCACAAAGAAAATTTCATATACTTCTGTGAAGATATATTTGTTCTTCCACTTCTCAGTTGTTAGATTTGTGCTGCAATTCTCTTCTACAGGAAATTCCTGAATTTGTTTTTTGAACCAGTCTTCGAGCTCCAACTTCTCAGGTCTCCAATGACCTCGTGGCATTACCCAATCTCTCTCTCAAAATTCTCCTGGTCCCAGAAATGGAACCATTTGTTGGCTTGAGGGGTCCTGACCTAGGTTCGCTTTTAAGGTTTTCCAACAAACCCCTATACTACTGCCCCTTTTGGAAATGACCTACTTTTGCAGGCCAAAGTCTCACCCAAAGTAGTATGGTTGGGTGCTGTTGGGGTTCCCATGTTTTGGCAAGTTTGGCAATACCAAAAGACGAGAGAACATCAGAACCACTTTCATACCTCAGGATCTAGCCCTCTTGGGTCTAGAGAGGGATATCTCTATATAGGCAAAGGTTTTATGTCTTTGAAGCTCTGTGTTAAGGATATTAGGCTATTTATAAGCACGGGTTTGTTTGTTTGATTTTTTTTTGGTTGGTGGGAAACAAGAAGGAAGGGTTCACTATGAGACAAGACTGAATAAAGAGGATTCTAGAAGAAGGAGGAATGATATCAGGGAACACTCAAGAGCATTGGGCAATGGAGTCAGGAAAGGGTTTACTTGCTATTCAATACACAGGCTTTCAGTTGGGAAAATTATCTAAAGCATTGGATCTTAAAGATGATAGTTTGGCATAAAATGGTAAGAAAGAAAAGGAAAGGCAAGGAAACCTCCAAGATGACCATTCAAGAATCAAGGTCCAGGGACAGGACGTGCCATTAGAGACCTGTGACCTAACTCCTAAAGGGTGAACTCTTCAGACAAAGGGAACATTAAATGTTTAATCACAAAGGTGGAAAACCTGAGATCAGAGAGAGACTTTGAACTCTCAATGCTTCAGCACCCAACTTAAGGGAACTTAGAAGGGTTCAATTGATCGAAGAGGATCCTAGTGATATAGACATAGTGTTCTAAACTCCCAGTATCCAAATTATTTCAATTTAAACCCAACAAGAACATTTGGGAACATATTCATTAATTCATACATCATCTAGCAGTAAATTATAGCCACTACACTAGTTAAATTAACACGAATCAGTACTCAGATAACACATACAGCAGAAAAAATTGAAGTTAGGGAGAGAAGAAACATAGGGTAGCATGCGAGGGTAAATCCTATGCCATATTTTTGATGCATACCAGAAGAAAGAAATATGATGAATCACAAAGGGAAACAAAGATAGAGATAGAAAAACATCACCGCTGCTTTAAATCAGGATCCAAAGAAATGTGCTTGTCATATTAAAGAGCAACACCAGTCATGTACAACATTTCCAACAACTTCATATTCAATCTGAAAACATCTTCCTCATCCTATCTTACAAATTTACACAGAGAACTATATCTCAAGAGAAACAGCTTACAATTCACAGATATCCGATCAACAACCTTTTCAATGAGTTTTTCTTGAGTTCTTATAGCTGAGAGAGAGGCAGGGAAAGTAGGTGAAACACTAAATGAAACATTGAAACAGAAAATGGAAGAATGGTTTGAGGCCATTCTGTCTTAATATCTATGCATTAATCTGCAGTGCTCTTTGGAAGAAAGAGTGGTCTTCGACAGGCTGAAATTTACTCTAGGTATGCTCTTGATGTACTTTGGTCGTAGTACTCTGTAGTACTTTGGTGAATAAAAAAAAGGTAGATAAATGACTTGGAGGTTTGCCATACTACATAAAAAATGCTCTGGTAGCATTAGGACTGTTCTGTTAGGGAAAAAATATTTTCAGGGACACAATGTACAATGAAAACAGTATTGGTGCTTTGCCCTTTCTCATGAGGGAAAATTATGCTGATGTGAAGCACTGATAATATCGTTTTATATGTATTAGGCCTCCTTAGGCCTTCTGTGTGATTCCCGAGGTCTTCAATTCGGTACTTTGCCTTTAAAACAGTGAATTAAGGCTTAACATATACAATAATGTGCATTAGAACTCTTTAACTCTGTAATGAAACTCTTTGCTGCTTCATGACTGTCTCCGTCTGTGAAATTTGGAACTTTAATGGTGCTGGGAATGTTTCGCACAGTTAAAATCTATACTTTTAATGAAAATTATTCTCTAACACCCTCCCAGGTTCTTCTCTGACCTTTCAGGCTCTGTAAAAAAAATTAATTTGTGCTTTGCGCCACTATAACAGTGACTGTGAGAAATGACGGTTCTCACCGCCTGTACACATGAAAAACACAAAAGTCTGTTAAGAAATCCATGCATGGGGAAGGGTGGCTGCAGTGGAATGCTTTGACGATGGCAGTGCAACAGGAGCGAATGCTATGGATGCAATGGAAAGCGGTGGGAACATGCATGTGGAAGTTGGACGAAATGAAAAAACTTTAATGTAAAAGCATTAAAATCTTAATGCCAGGCGAGATGGTACGATGTTTAATGTAAAACCCAAGGTTTGGACCTTTGAATGAAATACATAGAAAATGAGCGGAAAACATATTAAATGGGTTGATATTGTGGGACACCGTCATGGGTGGAGGGCGATTCAATCAGGACCATCGGATCTCAAGAGGAGATCGACAGCTACGATCTAATTAGAGGGGAGCGATGGGAGGGTCAACACTCTGATGAGCGATGGTGTGATTGGCTTATGACCATTGGATCTTATGTGAGATCAACGACTGGGGTCGCGTCGAAGGATTGCAATCGGGAGGAATGGAAGGTGGCTCCATTTGAAATTTGCAATTGTGATCGGAGCGGGGATGCGAGGGCCGTTGGATTAAAGGGGAATCGATGGTACAGATTACAATTGGGGGATCACAGTCGGGGAGTGCAGTGGGTGGCATAGGTTAAATTTTTTGATTGCGATCAGAACTAGCTGTCAGATTAAAAGTGAATCGACGGTTGAGATTGTGGTGTGGGTTTACAGACCAAACCCCAATCGCATCAGGAATTTTTCATATAACATAGAAATATAGTCACTGAAAGTTGCGATTACGATTAGCACCCAGGCCTTAGCACTTTGTCTTAGCGCTCAGGGCATATGGGGAAGTGGTTAAGGGGCTGAGCCAGCATAAAGAAAAATGGGTCTTTTAGCCTTAGAGACAACATTTTAGGCTAAAAAGGAGGCTTTTGGTAGAGGTAAAAGAGGGATTTAAAATCAAATGAAGGGTTTTCACTTGGTTCTAAGGATGAAATGGGTGGTTTAGGAGATTTTGGGAGGGATTCCTTGGGGTTAAAGGGGGAACTTTGAATATGGGAAAAGGGTTGAAATAGGGAATTTTGCAGGGATACAAGGCGCAAATGAAGGCCTTTCTGAGCACAATTTTTTACAGTCAGTGAGGCTTTTTGGATGGAAACAATAGTGAGGATATTTTTAAAGGAAATGGACACACAGAGGCCTCAAGGATGAGATATTTTCATAGAAAATTTATCTCTTGAAGGCTCAAAACAATTTAGCCACCTATTTGCTTAACAAAAAATTCATAGGTGGCTAACAGTGGCTCCACATGGGGATGGCATCTTCTTGAAGGTGTCAAGAATTCGGAAAATAATCTTTGAAGTAGGCCAGATGCCTGATCCTTGAACCATATCCTCTTATTTGATTTCAGTTGTCACAAACATGATGGATATTAATCAGCAGAAAAAAATCCCCAAACAATCTACCTACCCATCCTATAGTCCTAACATTTTTTCTTCAAGGTGCATTTGAATTTGCAGACCTTCTTCATCATTTTTTATTGAAAACAGAAAACACACTAATCTAATTCTACCGTTGTCACTCCATGAAACTAGATTAAACTGTTGGCCTCACATGTTTCTCTACCTAGTCTAATATCTACTGGGATTAAAATGTCCAACATATTTCTTCTCTACATTCTGCAACAGAAATAAATAAATAAATAAACAGTCGAACTAGGATTACACAGTCTAGTTTGTTGGGTGTCCAAGGCATAAAGACAGTTGCACATGGACCGAAATTGCAGAAAACTGAAAAGAAAATCTTGAAGGCTTGAAATCTAAAACTTTGAAGTATCCTTCTTTTCTTTGTGACTCAAGTTTTGAGCTGGTTAGAGTCACTTTCTTCTTCATTTCAGCTCTAGTTTTGGGCTTGTTAGAGTTGATTCTTCTTTCTTCTTTGCTGGTTCAAATTTTGGGCATGTTAGAACCAGCTGTATTCACTTCTTTTGGCTCAGGTTTTGATCATGTTAGAGCTAATATTTGCACTTTAGAGGTTCATGTTTTGAGCATGTCTGAACCTTTCTTTCTCTCTGTTTTTTGAAAAAAATTCTCTTTTTCTTGAAAATATAACATAACAATGGTATTTACAATGGGAATGAAAACTGGAAATTAGAAATCAGCAGTAGTAGTGTTTGAGCATCCTACCATTGACAGGACCCCCAAATAGCTCTGTACCATCTAGCTCTTGTAGAAAAAAGGCATTTGGACCAACAGTGGCTTGGATGATGTAAGGACCCTGCCACAAACTGTCAAATTTGCCATGCTTTCCTTTGTCTTCTCTCCTAGAGTCCCACTTCAGAATTTTATCTCCAATTTTGAAGTCAGAAACCTTGGTTCTCTTGTCAAACAACTTCTTCATATTTTCCTGAACTTTCAGAGTTCTGTTATAGACCTCTTCTCTTGTTTGTTGGAGATGAATTGTTTGGTTTATCCTCCTCACCATGTTGTCTTCTTCTGTCTGAATCTCTTGGACAATTTTAATCATTGGTACCGCAGGGCTGGTAGGAAACACCACCTCTGTTCCATAGAGAAGCTGATATGGTGACATGCCAATGGATTTCTTTGTTGTAAGCATGTTTGCCCAAAAAGCGTGCACTAACTTGTTATGCCATGACTTCTTGTTTTCTTCAAGCAACGTCTTGATAATGGTCACCAAGCTCTTGTTAGATGATTCATCTAACCCATTACCTTGGGGGTAATAAGAAGCCGAATGACCGAGTGCTATCTGATACCTGTGACAAATATCAATCATTTTCTTGGATCCAAAAGCAGCAGCGTTATCAGTGATTATTTTTCTTGGGCAGCCAAACCGAGAGAGGATGTGGTATTCTAGGAACCTAATGATGACAGAATCTGTGGCATTCCTAGAAGGTATGGCCTCTATCCACTTTGTGAAGTAGTCTGTGGCTGTAAGGATCCACTTGTGTTGTGCAGAAGAAGCAGGGTGTATTTCTCCAATGAAATATAGGCCCCATTGCAAAAAGGGACCCTCAACAGAAATGGGTTGTAATGGTAATGGGAGGAGCTTTCTTTTGCCCTCGAAAATCTGGCATTTATGGCAAGCCATTATAATTTTATGGGTGTTAGTGAAAATTGTAGGCCAATAATAGCCAACTCTGAGTATTTTGTTATCATTGGCTTTCCAGTTCAAGTGGCCTCCACACTCTCCTGCATGGAACTCCTGTTTAATCTTCTCTGCTTCAGTTTCAGGAAAACATTTAAGCAATAGGCCATTTGTATTTTTCTAGTATAAACATTCATTCATTATGAAATAGTTTTTGGCTTTTAGCTTTAGGAATCTGGCCTTAGTTTTTGATAGTTCAGGAGGGACATTGAGGTTTGTGAGCACATACAGGATATGAAAATACCAAGGAGAGTTTTAAAATTTTTCCTCAACTATAGGATCAGGCAGTCCTTCCTGCTCATCCCAGACATCTACCATGTTAATGTCAAGGGCTTGTAAATTTGATTAAGCCATTAATCGAGCTAAGCCCTGACCTTTGATTAGTTTTTTGGGTTTTATTTCCAGGTCATACTCTAAAATCACAACAATCCATTTTCCCCTCTTCCCATCAGGATCTTGGGACAAAATGTCTTTCACCACTATGTTCGGCACGTAGGCTATGGTGTGAGAATGCAGTATATACACCCTGAAGTATTTCAAGGTCTTTACCAATGCATAGACCTATTTTTCCATTATATTATACTTCAAGGGTGCATCCCTCAGATCTTTGCTGAAGAAAGCAATAGGGTGTTCCATTCCCTATAGATTTTTCTGCAGCAGAACTACATTCACTGTATGCTCGGAGGCAAATGAAAATATCAGGAAATCTTTTGAGAAATCTGGGCTGATCAGGGCAGGGGCCCGGGTGAGTGCAAGTTTAACTAACTCAAAATATTGTTTACCCTCTATAGTCCACTTAACCCCTACAACTGTTTTAAGCATGTTAGTCATATTCCTAAGGTGTTCAGCTAGGTTGGGAATAAACCTCCTTAAGAAGTTAATTTTCCCAATAAAGGACTGTAGCTCTTTTATGTTTCTCGGGTGTGTGATATGTAATATTCCCTCAACTCTCTGCGGGTCTATTTTAATTCCCTTATCTGATATAATATGGCCAAGAATATTACCTTCTTGCAGCCCAAATGCAGTCTTCTTGGGATTTGATGATAGACCGAACCTTCTACATTTTTCAAAAACTCTTCTCAGATGTTTTAGGTGCTCCTCATCAGTCTTGGAGTAGACTGTAATGTCATCCAGGTAGATGACAATGAAGTGCCCTATCTCTTTCGAAAAGGCTATGTCCATTTCTTGTTGGAAGGTCGCACCAGTGTTCATCAATCCAAAAGGCATTTTTACGTACATAAAAGTGCCCCATGGAGTGGTGAAAGCGGTCTTGAGTTGGTCTTCTGGGAGTACTAGAACTTGGTTGTAACCTGAAAAACCATCTAACGGGGAGATCCTTTTTGAGCCTACTACCCTCTGCAGGATATGTTCCATCTCTGGTAAGGGGTAATTGTCTTTAAGTGAGGGTTTGTTAAGGTTCCTGAAATCTATGCATAGTTTGATCTCACCTATTTTCTTTCTCACAGCTGCTAGGTTCGAGACCCAATCAGAGAACCTCATGGAACTATTATTCCTGCCTCGTACATCTTTTTTATTTCCTTTTCTACTGCACGCAATTGTTTTGGATTAATTCTGCAAAGTTTCTGTCTGAAGGTTTTTTGATTCTCTTTCAAAGGTATTTTGTGCTGTATAATGTTTGTGTCATAGGCCTTTAAATCCTTGTAGCTCCAAGAAAACACGTCAATGAATTATTTAAATAAGTCAATGTATTTTTTTTTCATGTATGCGGGTAAGGACTTAGCCAATTTAATCATATGAGGCTTGTCTTCAGTGCCTATGTTTCATTCCTCGACATTAGAGTCTGAGTGTTCTATGGTGGGTTTTTTCACTACATCGTCAAAGTTGAAAATGTCCTCTAAAGGTGCCAGTCCCCTGGGTATATTCTTATCTTTTGACTGCAGCACCTCTATTTCCTCTTTATCTGCATTCTCATACTCCTCAGTTGGATTTCCAAGTTGTTCAGTTAAAGTGTTTATTTCTATGTTATGGGGTGATTTTTCTTCATCGGGGGGCTCTTCACTTAGGCAGCTATCATCAGATGTAGAGTCTGAGTCAGAGAATTCAAACTCATTTCTGCCAAGCAGAAAATCCTCGATCTACTTGTCGCCTTCAAATACCTGCCAATATTTTTTGTTATCAGGCACTGCAGGTCTGTACTTGGTTTGAATGACGATTTTTTTGTCACTAGGAGACTTATGGTATGAACTAGATAAGCATGCTAATCCATTAGCAATTAAGTTCTAATTCCTATTAGCCACCTATAAAATTTGTCATATCAAATGGTGGCTAAAACATTTTTTGGAGCCTTCAAGGAACAAATTTTATTGCTAAAAAGTGTTATCTCTTGAATCATTTTGAAGACATCATCTCCTCTCTCCAAATCTTCATTGCTGTCCCTATTTCAAAGCTCAAAAATTCTGCTGATATCAAAGACAAAATACTGCTGCAAACACCATTTTCCTCTACTTCCACTTCAAAACTAACCTCCATTTTTTCCCCTTTTATTCCCATCAAATTCCTCTATTTTCCATTTTTTTCCCCTTTTCCCTTCATAAAATCCTCTTTACAGAGTTTAAAACTCCTTTTTAAACCTTGCCGAAACTCCCAAATCCATCTAAAACATCTTGAAAATATCATAAAAAATAAGTATTTTGACTATGGGTTTAAGCCCCTTTTGGCTAAATCCAAACCACTCCCCCAGCATATTCCCATGGTGCTAAGGCCAAGCGCTAACCCCTCACAGCTCTAATCACATCGCAAAATCCCAGCGCGCAAGTTTATTTGCCATGTTTTAAAATTTTCGATGCAAATAAATCCATTTTGTTAAAACCCCGCCCCCTCTGATTTTTATTGATATAGCCTGCACCCGGGACCAAGATTTTAAGTCCCAAGGTGCTAATCGCATCGCAAAATTCCAATGGGTAGATTGAAAGACCGAGCTCGACCTCTGATTGCGATTGGCCCTCATATATAAGCCTCGTGCCTGTTACATTCCATATAGACCAAGGTCCCGCAGTCGGGCGCCTATCCATTTCGTATATATAAACCCGCCCCGACGCATAAAATCTTTGTTTATATTAGATTTTTGGTTTTCATAAGGTATAAAGGGTTTCCACCGATAAAAATTATGAAGTAATCTCCGTCGTTGATCTTGAACCAATCAAACGGCCTGCACATCATCGCATCAGCAATATTCAAAAGTGCATTTTCGCGTATGATATTCCTCCTCCCCAATTGATCATTCCTCGATCAATCATGAGTCGTCGATCTCCTTTCTGCCTTCCTTTGATCCGACGGCCCTCATTCATTCCAATCACAAAGCTTTCCCATGCCTTTGAACCTCCCTAATCCATCCTCCACCGTCGACCTGATTTGCAGATTGATGGCCCCAAAATCATCGCATCAGAGTTTTTCTGTTGGCTCTTTTAAAAAGTTTTATTCAAAACCGTTGTTTACGATCTCCCGATGCATCTCCCACCATCGATCTGATTTGCAGATCGATGATCTACATTTGATCGCATTGGATCTTTTCATCAGGTGCGTTTTTAACATTTGTTTTTCCCCCACCGATTGCGATCCGTCGATTGGATCTGGACCGTCCACGTGTCCAGATCGGACGGTCCCAGATCTTTCCCTCATGGTTTCATCGCCCACTGCCTTCCACCAAGAGGATTTTAACGCGTAATGCCCACCGTTGATCTCTGGGCGATCAATGGTTCTGACATATTTTCTCCCTCTGCTCTTCTTTCTAACCTCCACGAACAGATCTACACTGAAGGATGATACCATCCAACAACCACCCATCTCCCCACACCCTCTGAAGCAGTAAAACCCAATAACACAGGATTTTTTTAAAAATTATTTTTGTATTTTCCAGGTGTTTAATGGTTTATACATTATGTTAAAGAAAGGCCGAAGGCCGGGAATGATGATTCCCGTGCCTTTGATTCATCAAAGGAAACCATTCGCAGGGTTCAAACTCCACGCCTCATCGATGCTTCATGGGCATTGATGCCTTGTGAGCCCTGCACAGCACTGCACATCAAAAAGACACAGACAATAAAATAATTAAAAAGAGTATCAATGTTGAAGACAGAATGCAACAGAACAGAAGACTGAAGACAGTTTGGGGATTACGGCTAAGATTTATTATCAAAATCCTAATCCTCCAAATTAAAATGCAGTTAAAGAAAATCATAAGTGTTTATCAGAAAGAAAGACCTCCACCGCCACATCAGAGGCAAATTGATTCCTCTCAGCTACCACAAAGCCACCTGTGACTCAAAGCATTCAAAACAGAGGCCGAAGTTATTGATCAAATGAAGATATTTGCCTCAGCGCAGCCAAAGATTCAATTCTTCTAAGGGAACTTAATGCAAAAATTACCAGCAGAGTTATTACATCCTAAAATAGAGCATAAAAGTCAATAAAAGCTCCCACCAAGCTTAATCTTAAATATAAATCAATTAATATAGTGAAAATATCTGTACGCTTCTTCATCGAGCCCCTCAAAGGCTAAGAAGTCATTAGTCTGTATTGATTTCCCTAGGAGATCTTTTATCAGATCTCACCTCCTCATTCTTCTATAAATACTTCTGTAGAAAATGAGAAAATTTTTGGTGGGTTGGTTGTTTTGATCACGAGTTGTAATACTAAAACTCTCTGAAATATACATAATCTGCTGAAGTTGAAGAAGAAATTGAAGTCTTGGAAGCCCTAATGATCTTGTTGCATGCTTGTTCTTGAGAAGGCTCTATCATTGGATCCATGAGCTTGGCTGTTGGTGAAGTATTCCGAATTGTTTAATGTTTCCCCCTGCTTTCATTTTGTTCCATAAATTCTTACTACAATAGGATGAAAGCTTTAGGCTAAGAAATGACTCTTGGAAGCACCTTAGACCTGTTTTTCCTTCACTATTTTATGTTTTCTTCTGCTGAAGTATTTTAGAGTCTTTAATCTCTCTCTTTAGTCTTTAAGCTTGTTTATTTCCTTAATAGTTCGAATAGTTGGTTTCAGCATGATTTATGGTTTTCCCTGCTTGTCTGCGGCCACTTAAAGGCTGTTATTGAAGTCTCCCTTTGAAGTTTCTTTTTTTACAGTAAGTCAAGGAGGTCTGTTCTGATCTTTCCCCTTGTCCTTGCTTGAACAGTTGGCTTAAAGGTCTTTATAGTTGTGATCATAGATGTATTTAGGTGTTCCCTCTTCTACGATCGTAATTATCAGTGAATATTTTATGTTTTCTGTTAGTATGAATTCTTCGTCGAAGCGTACGAAAAAGAACCACTTTAGCTACGCATAACGCTCGATTTGGATTGACCTAGGTTTGGAGTTAATTACATACCAACAAAAACCTCTATTACCGACCCTTTCGACAACGACCTACTGCGCATATCACAACCTCACCCGAGGCAATAATGGGGGATGTCAGAACTAGGTTTCTACATCCAGAGGGACAATGGAGCATGGATCTACTGCTAAAATTCTTCCTTATGCTTATTTTGAACTGTGTGGATGCATCTATATACTTTAACAGTCTATACTTAATTCATCAATCAATACATGTGTGCACTGCACCTTTATCATTAAAACACAATATAAATCATATAAACAACTCTGCAATTCAAATAATAAGAAAATACACATATGAACACATATATGCATTCAAAACTATTTTTATTTATTATGATAAGTCTCTTTAGTACATTCACTTCTTCACCCTGCCCACACAGCTACAGGTGGTCTGCGCACAAAGCTACATAATCTTCAAGGCCTCCGCGCACACATTTGCGAAGCCTCCCCTAAGGCCCAAAAATAGACTAAATACAGAAAATATAACAATTTGTGCTCATAAAATATGCATGTAAATATCACTTCGACACAACATTACATTTCTTTATATAATTTTACATCAAATACAAAACCATGGTCCACATACCATGGGCTAGACAAAACAACCCAATACCCGTTATAAAATGAGGGGCTTCGACCCACCCTTAGGCCCTTAAACACCACGCATATTTCTCTTCGTGATACAATGCACTCTGCTCCTTGTTTTGTAGAGTCTTTTACCCAAAAATATACCAATTTTGGCTGCGCCCAACATATTCATCATTCATGTTTATTCGATATCTATGGAATAGCAAGGATCCAAACAATTCATATATTGATAGCTTTAAAAAATATTTAAACTTTTCAATGGCTATGACCACTACATAAAAATTCTTAGGTCATGTTCTGAGAACCTTCTCCACCACTTTATGATCTAGAAGCTCTTTACCATTTAGCCTTAATTTAGTGATGGCGTTTTTTATTAATTTATTGGTCTATGTAATCATACTCTTTCATCTTCAAATTCTCAAAATCCATCCTTAGCATATGAAAACTTAATTGTCTTTACCCTTGTAATACCCCGATAATTAGTCTCTAAAATGTCTTACTCTATCCTAAAGGAATTCTTGCTGATATGTTGGGAAATATAGTCTCATCATGGCATTTTGGATGGAATCAAGTGCTTTCACATCCTTCTTTCTATTGACTCTGAGTTAATCCTTCTATGCATTCATCAGATCTTGTTTAACTGCTTCATCAGTTGATTTTATATAGCCATGGATTATAAGATCCCAAACATCCTCAAAACGAAGCACAGACTTCATCTCAATGGTCCAAACTTCATAATTTTTCCCTGTTAGATCTAGAATCAGTAATTAGGAAAACTTCCTAATTAAAGCCACATATGATCCTTTTCCAAGAAACCATTTATTAAAAAAAAAATTCATTTTTTTACTAAACACCTTTCTAAAAAATAAAAAAATTTCTTAATAAAAATAATATAAAACCAAAACCCCATTTGCTATCTCTCTATAACTCTTTAACTTACTTTTCTACTTATTCGCCTTTTTCTTCTTTTTTTTAATTTTATTAATGCAAGAACCAAATTAACTTGATAAAATATCTCCCCAACAAAAAATTATTCAAACACAATAAGGGAATATCTAAATTTTAATAAACCACTCAAGCGAAAATGAAAAAAGGCTTTGACCTTAATAAAAAAAATCTCTCGCAACATAAAACTTCCAAACTAATTTCATTTCGTGTGAATAAAAACATCAAAGTGGTGTAATATATAACTTGAATATCTTATAAAGAAAAAAAAAATTGTTAAAACCTGACCTTCGAGGGATTTGATATTTACCAAAAAAAATAACCAAATCAATGTCTCGAGTAGACTCCTACAACAGCTAGGGATGGAAACCAATAATGCTTCCCTTAGCAATAACAGTTATTGTCTGTGGTAGGGAAAATACGAGTATAATGGATAGAGGAGGAAAAAAAATACACTACAGTAGTTAAAAAATAACAAATAATTCATAATAGCATACAATAAACCACACAATAACATATGATATGTGTGCGTCTCTTTAACACTAACTGATCGAATTTCCTAAAACACATGATTAAATACACCTAAAAAACTTATAGACAATCCTCTAGAAATATGTTTAGAACAATAAGTGTGCTATGTGCATGACTAATTATTCATATAATTAGACTCTACGAGAAATCACTAGAAAATGGTAGTAGTTGGGAGTAATCATGTCTAACAACAGTAAACTCGACTAAGGAAATTAAAGGTACTACTTCAATTGATATTACTTCGGTTGATTTTATTAATTCAACTTCCTTATCCTCTGGGGGAATTTCTTATATTCAATTGGATTTATCTATATACTTACTGAACCAAACTTATTAGGGACACATTAGTTCACTTCAACTATCATTCAACTTAGAATATTCTTCCTTAGTAATTAAGCTTTGCATATGAGATTCTTGATGGGGAGAGATATTTTCATGACCTTGTCGACCTATCCAACTTTGATCTACTTGTGGTATTTTTGATGAATATTCTATCATGAAAGTTTCCTTATGAATTGAATTTATACCATACTTAACAAGGTTTAGGGTCCAAGTTTATCCTTTGATGGAGGAATTATCTAATATGAGGATTCACATCTTGAGGAATGGGAGATTGCTATAATTCTTGTCCAAATTCACCAATCTACGTATTTTTAGTGGTATTTTCTAGTTGGAAAGTGCCATTTTCTATGATCACCAAATATAAATTGTTACTCTTCTAAGGAACCGACAAGATTGTCCCTCTCGAATTTAGTTGGTCACTTCCAATATCAGATGGGCCTAGTGCATCAACTAGGTACTCATGGATTTTCTTCCTTCTAGGTGTCCATGGACAATCTCTTTCATTACACATTTCCTCTCTTTTCCTTTGCCTTTTGTCCATTTCAATTTTTTGAATGTTAGCTAAAGGTTTATGATAATGCATTCACTTTGCAATTTTTGAGTTTGATTCTTCCTATACTGTATAAGCTCTTTTTTGTCGAAATCCTTCTCATTTTTGGCATGATATTCATCAATGCATATGATCGAAACAACTCTTTCAAAGGAGCCTCATGATTCAATGACTCCCCCATCACTTGTCCCGACTCACTTGAACTCGATGATGGTTGTCATAACAATTGAACTCATTTAATTATGAATTTGTGTTCTCTTGCAATTAGATTCTAAAATTTTCCACCAATTTTTATGCTTTTGCTCTGAATTAGTGTTTGTGAACGAAGGATTTAGAGGTGGTCAATATTCAACTATGTGATTGATCCCCTTATCAAAAAAAAAATTGTGAAAAAGAGAAGGTATGGTACATAGAAAACCATAACAAAAATTATCATGAAACCTTCTTTTGATTTTATTCACTAATATTCTTTCTTTGAGTGTTTTTTCTTCACAATAATTGTTGCAGATTTTCTCAACCCACTAATACTAATTTGTTTAGCCCTCTTAATGATTTTTAAAGTTAAATTTTTATCATTAGTAAGTATAGGTTAATGTATTTAATGATTTGTTCATGAATAACTTCCAATAATATTTTATGGGTTTCTATGAAGAAGCATATTGTTGCTTCCACCAATGTTAGTCATTTTCTTCATGTGTAATTCTTGAGGGAATTATTGATTTTATGCTACCACCACTCACATATTTCCTCCAAGCTCAACACCTATATATGCATGCTCACTCAAGATCAGGTTGAGGAACTGTTGGCAACAAAATAATGTTGTAATCCAAGGAATTGAAAGTAGTTACTGGTAGTATCCCATTGGATCATTAGATAGTAGCATATAAACTATGATACATACATGCACATGGATGAGAGAAAGGAGAAGCACATAAATAATGGGACGCCAACAAAAAGAACTTTATTAATCTACCACATCAATACAATATATCCTTCCTTCTCTACCTCTCTGTTACATCAATGGCCTATTTATATGTATGATTCAACTACGAGGTATTTGTAACTATCGAACTGCCTTGGTTGGTCAAACCAATTATGTTGTTGACCATATCACATTCTAACTAGAGAGTTGGATAAGTTCAACTTAGATAAACTATCAGGCCTATCTTGTTAGTGTCAGTTTTTTGCATCTTGCCACCAGTGATCAAAATATCCCTTTTAATATCATACTAGGGTCCCATTCTAAAAAAAATTTCATTCCATTAGGTCATCATGAAAAAATTTGGTCACTAGAGGTAGTCTTAGGTCAGACCTCACTCTTTTAAAAAAATTCATCACTTGCTGGCTCATTTCACCACTTTGCTGAGTGTACCATCACCAAAAGTTGTCATTATTATTTCAGTCATTTTCATCATGGTTTCATTCAAACAGAGTCTCCATTAGGTATTAGGGTTTTCAAGGTCATCAAAAACAAAATTGCACCAACCTGCACCAACAATTAGAGGAAATGTGGGTCCCAAGCCAATTCATGAAATTTCATCAAGTATGAGGCCATTTCAGCTCGTAAAGATCATGTCTCCATCATTTTTCAAGAAATCATTCCAAGGGACAAATCATTTTCCACACATAGGGCCAATTTTTCTTCAAAGTATGTTTCTGACCAAATGGAGATGAATTTCACAACACTAAAAGAGGTTCTTTTAATCATAAAACAAGTAATAAAAAACTCTTTCAGTTTTTACACAGGTGTTATGATTTGGGAGAAATATCAAAAATATAGTTGCTACAAGAGAGTTGTTGCACTTCTGGAGCGACCTTGGGAAAATCAAAATTTCTCCTATCTGGAGTGGCCAAATGGATTTTTTATGCATCAAATGATAACTAAATAGAGATATCTTTCCAATGAGCTATCATGAGCTCAATTTGGAGTTTAAGAAGGCCTCCAAAAGTGGCCTTCAATATCACGCTATGCCTTTTGCACACCCATTCTACAATTTTTGACCAGTCTTGGGAGAATTTATTTTTGAGGGGCTATACTTGATCATTTTTAGTGCTTGATAGTTCCATTGTTTAGTATACAGAATTATATTTCCAACGAGCTATCATGATCCCAATTTGGTAATTGTTAGGTCCCTATATCACAATTATAGTCCCTTATTATTGTTAGTGTAACCCCATTATTGTTATTATTGTACCCTTGTAACCCCCATTTTGTTATTATTGTGCCCTTAAATTATTATTGTTAGGTCGGCTAAGATTACATTGTGGCCCACTAGGGTTACATTATGGCCCCATGGACTCCTATATATAGAAAGGAGGTTTTGTAAATTGTATCATCCAATAATTGTTCATTTATGTAATGTATTGGAGTTTGCCCCCTCAAAGTGGCTTATTTCTAAGGCGTTGATATCTCTTTTCTTCTATTTTTTAAGCTAGTTACACAACATTTGGTATCAAAGCTTAGGATTCTAGGGTTTTGCTGCTCCAAACAGGTCATCGTGGCATTTGCGCTATAAATTTTTTATACGAATCTTTAGAAGCTAAAATTTTTAGGGTGCAAAGCCGAAATCTTGAGGAAGATTCTCTAAAAATTTTAGAGCTTAGTTCGCAATAATTTCGGAGATATGATCTGCGGAAGTTAGGTCTTTTTTCAGGCTCCTAAACAGGTCATCGTGGCATTTTCACTATAAATTTTTTTCTACTAAGGTTCAGAATCTGAAATTATTAGGGTGCGAAGATGAAATCTAGAGGAAAATCTTCAAAACGTTTCAGAGCTTGTTTCAAAATATTTTGGGATATATGATTTGTGGAAGGTAGTGCTTTTTCAGGCCCCCGAATTTCATCTCAAGAGGTGATCGTGGGAAAATATTCATAACTCTCTCTCTCTGAGGATCGGATTGGAGTGCCGTAAAAATTGGTCGCAAGTACATAGATTTCAGTTTCTTGGCTATCAATTTAGATCTAAAGGATGAAAAAGTGACATGTGGCAAGTCGTACAAGTTCGCTCTACGAAACCAGTCCAAAATTGGGTCATTGTGGGAGAGTGGACATAACTTTTTCTTGAAGAATCCAAATTAGATCAGACCTGTGGCATTTGAAAGAAGCTTCAGAGGGCTACTACAGGGCTTAATTTCAGATATTGAATATTTTCAGTTACAGAGATAATTCAATTTCAATATCGAGCTCCTCAAAGAAAGTAAAAGGTGTGTATTTTTTTTTCTGAATTGCATAAGTCTTGTTTGAAGAATCAAGTTGAATTGATTCTAAGGGCATATTGTAGAATAGATATCAATATTGGATTCTAAAAGGGCCCCTAAAAATAATTCAACACCCATTAAGCCTTTAGAAGGCTCTACTATGACTCACGAAGACGAAGAATGTCAACATGACATATCAAAATTACAAGAGCAAGTGCAACAAATTTCGCTCTCGCAAAGAACAACAAAAAATGAAATGGAAGTTTTGAAGAAAGGCATGGAAACTAAGATGGATGGTTTGAAGAAAGGCATGGAAGCTAAGATGAATGGCTTGGAAGCTAAGATGGATGACATGGAAGCTAAGATCGATGAAAAAATGAAAGACGGCATGAAAAAAATGAAGAAGGATCTAGAAGTAGACATCGAAGGTTTGGCAAAGTTGATACAAGAAATGTTTCCTAATGGTGAAAAGATAGTAGAGGAAACTCATGATGAGAACAAAATAAATGTTAATCGTGATTTCATAAACTCTACTGTTGGAGGGAAGAACCACCATATTCCAAGAATGGATATGAGGAAGTTTGATGGAAAGGATCCTGTAACATGGATACTACAGATGGAGCAATATTTTGATCTCCATAATGTGAAAAACACACAAAAGGTACGAATTGCAACTTTACATTTAGAACAAAATAAATTTGTATGGTATCAATGGCTTTGATCCCGTAAAAAAATTGTCACTTGGTCAATTTTTACGAAGGAAATGATAGCACATTTTGAGGATACAAAGAGCAACACCTTCTTTAGCCAATTGATAAATCTCAAACAAAAGGGTTTAGTGGGGCAGCACATTGAGGACTTCCAAAAATTGAATATAAGGGTAACTGATATTCCAGAGGAACACAGGATTGATCTCTTCATAGGCACTTTCAAGGATAACATCCAACATGAAGTTCGCGTTTTGGAACCTGATTCATTGGAGAAGGCATTCAGGTTGGCAAGAAAAGTTGAATGTAAAATTATGGCGACAAGGAAGCCTATCACTCAATTCTATAAAGAAGGAAGTGTTGCTACACCTAGATTTCCACAACCTACAAGGTTGACACCACAACAATTGGAAGAAAAAAGAGCAAAAGGGCTTTGCTACAGTTGTGATAGAAAATACACTAAAGGTCATAAGTGTGCTGAGAAGAAATTGTTTTACATAGATTGTGAAGAAGAAGAAGAAAATGAACAAGAAGAGGATATACACCAGGAACCAGCCCTAGAAGAGGAAGAAATGAATCCGACCATATCGTGTAATGCACTGGCAGGAATTACCACTCCTCAAACTCTCAAGATAGAAGGACATATCAAGAAGAAAAGGGTAATAGTGTTGATTGAATCAAGTAGCACCCATAATTTTATTCATTGTAAGGTAGCCAAGGAATTAAATTGTTTCCTATACCCAGCACCAGAATTTCAAGTGATGGTTGCAAATGGAGGAACTATAAATTTCTCGAGAAAATGTAATAATATCAAGCTAACCATGGGGGAATATGTATTGACTAGTCCAATGCTTTCCATTCCTATGGGAGGTGCTGATGTTGTACTAGGAGTACAATGGTTACAATCTTTGGGGATGATAGCTTTTAATTTTCAAGAACTTTTCTTGAAATTTTTTTCAGAAGGAAAGGAAGTCGAATTACGGGGTATTGCGGGGAAGCCGGGAAAGATAATAAGCTCTAATGTCATGACAAAGCTTCTAAAGAAAGAACAACGAGGCGTAATTGCACAATTATGCTCACTAGAAGTTCCAACATCAAAATCATCTGTTTCTGCAGATCTCCAACAAGTCTTGGACAATCATTCCAAGGTGTTTGAAACTCCCAAAGGAATCCCACCTATTCGTGATCATGATCATGCTATTCATTTGATTCCAGGAAGTGTTCCTCCAAACATCAGGCCTTATAGATATCCTTACTTCCAAAAGAGCGAAATTGAACGCATGATTGCAGAAATGTTAGAGGCGGGTATAATTCAACCTAGTCAAAGTTCTTTCTCTGCTCCTGTAGTATTGGTACACAAGAAGGATAGATCATGGTGAATGTGTCCGGATTATAGGGAGCTCAATAAGCTCACCATTAAAGACAAATTTCCCATTCCTGTGATTGATGAATTATTGGATGAATTACATGGAGCAATTTATTTTACCAAGTTGGATCTTCGTTCATGATATCATCAAATTAAAATGAAGACTGAAGATATTCCAAAAACAACATTTCGAACTCATGAGGGTCATTATGAATTTTGGTCATGCCTTTTGGCCTTACCAATGCACCTTCTACATTTCAAGGGTTGATGAATTCCATTTTCAAACCCTTCCTTAGAAAATTTGTGCTAGTATTTTTTGATGATATACTAATCTACAAGAGGTCTTGGAAGGATCATGTTGAACATGTTGACAGGGTGCTCAAACTATTGCAGGAGAAACAATTATATGCAAAAAAATCCAAATGTTTCTTTTGAGTACAAGAGGTGGAATATCTGGGTCATATTGTATCTCACGAGGGTGTTAAAGTAGACCCTAACAAAATTAAAGCCATTAAGGAATGGAAAGTCCCCACAACCATAAAGAAGTTGCGAGGATTTCTTGGGTTAACGGGGTATTATCGCAAGTTTGTTAAGAATTATGGGAGAATAGCAGCACCTCTAACAACATTATTGAAGAAAGATGCATTTTCATGGACTCCTAAAGCAACTAAGTCCTTTGAACATCTTAAAGAGGCAATGTGCCTAGCACCGGTCTTAGCTACGCCAGACTTCACAAAAACCTTTATTATGTAATGTGATGCCTTAGGAAATGGAATTGGTGCTATTTTAATGCAGGAAGGAAGACCCATTGATTTTGAAAGTCGTCCAATCAAAGGAAAGTATTTACATAAACCTATTTATGAGAAGGAAATGTTAGCAATACTGCATGCACTAAAGAAATGGCGAACTTACCTAATGGGAAGACACTTCAAGGTAAAAACGGATCATGATAGTCTTAAACACTTTTTGGAACAAAGACTATCATCAGAAGAGCAGCAAAAATGGGTCACAAAGATGTTGGGTTATGACTTTGAAATAATCTACAAAAAAGGAAAACTTAATGTTGTTGCAGATGCACTCTCAAGAAAGAATGAAGAGGTGGAAGCATTGCTTTGTGCCATTTCTATTATCCAACTAGATTGGATAACCGAAGCAAGAGATGAATGGAAGAAGGAAAAAAATGTATGGACACTCATTCAAAAGTTGCAGCAAGATCCTAGTACATCTGATACATTTAGTTGGAAAAATGATTCCTTATGGTACAAAGATCGCTTATATCTTTGTAGGAATTCCCAACTAAAACAAAATATTCTTCTGGAATTGCACACTTCTCCTTTAGGAGGACACTCAGGATTTTTAAAAACTTACCACAGGGTGAAGAAAGAATTTTTTTGGGATGGTCTTAAATCTGATATTCAAAAGTTTGTGGCGGAATGTTTGGTTTGCCAGCAGAATAAAGTTGAGACAATTAAGACCCCGGGTCTTCTACAACCTTTATCCATTCCAAGTCAACGTTGGGAGGAGATTTCAATGGATTTTATCACGGGTTTACCTAAGTCCGAAGGAAAGAGTGTCATCATGGTGGTAGTTGATAGACTTACCAAGTATGCACACTTTTGTGCATTATCTCATCCATTTAAAGCAAGTACAGTTGCTACTACATTTATGGATAGAATTCAAAAGCTACATGGAAGCCCAAGGGTTATTGTGAGCGATAGAGATCCCATTTTTACTGGAAATTTTTGGACGGGGTTATTTTCTTGTTTGGGTACTCAATTAGCTCATAGCTCATCTTATCATCCTCAATCTGATGGTCAAACTGAGATCGTAAATAAATGTTTTGAAGGATATCTTCGTTGTTTTGTATCTGATAAACAAACACAATGGGTCAAGTGGTTATCTCTTGCTGAATGGTGGTATAACACTTCCTTCCATACTGCAGCAAAAATGACCCCATTTATGGCACTTTATGGATATCATCCACCATCCATCATATCATCTTTAAGAGAAAATTAGAAGGTTCAAGCAGTGGAAGATCACATCGAGCATCAACAAGAAGTTCTCCAACTCTTAAAGGATAACCTGAATTTGGCACAAAATTGAATGAAACAACAGGCAGATCAACATCGCAGCGAGAGAAGTTTTGATGTAGGAGATTGGGTATTTTTACGGCTACAACCATACTAACAAATGTCCCTCAAGAAAGCTAAGAAGGATAATAAATTATCACCAAAGTACTATGGTCCTTACAAGGTGTTGCAAAAGATTGGTACTATGGCATACAAATTGGAGCTTCCTGCTTCTTCGCGAGTACATCCAGTTTTCCATGTTTCATGCTTAAAGAAGGTTATAGGTGAAAATCTTCCGGTTCAAACAATATTGCCAGAACTTGATGAGGAAGGAAAAATCATATTGGAACCTGAAGCGGTCATGGAAACAAGAACTCGACAGCTACGAAATCGATCAATTTCAGAGTATCTCATCAAGTGGAAGAACTTACCCACTGAAGATTCTACATGGGAGGATGAAAATTTTATACAGAAGCACCCAGAGATACTCAAGCGTTGAGGACAACACTTTTTTGAAGGAGAGGGGCATGTTAGGTCCCTATATTACTAGTATAGTCCCTTATTTTTGTTAGTGTAACCCCCTTATTGTTATTATTGTACCCTTGTAACCCCCATTTTGTTATTATTGTGCCTTAAATTATTATTGTTAGGTCGGCTAGGATTACATTGTGGCCCACTAGGATTACATTATGGCCCCATAGACTCCTATATATAGAAAGGAGGTTTTGTAAATTGTATCATCCAAGAATTGTTCATTTATGTAATGTATTGGAGGTTGCCCCCTCGAAGTGGCTTATTTATAAGGCATTGATATCTCCTTTCTTCTATTTTTGAAGCTGGTTACACAATGGTAATGGCCGAAGTGTCCTCAGACACGTAATTTTATTAATCAGAAAAACAATTACATTGGAATTATGCAAGAGTTTACACCCGAAAAACAAAAAAACTCTTGCAATGAGCTATTTATAAGCTCAATGTCCTAACTTCCACTAATTATGGATCACTTATTAAATAACAAGTGTCCACTTACATTAAATGACCTCCTATCTATTCTACTAAATTTATTCCTAACTTAAAGCCTAGGAAACGACTCTTTTCTAGAGTCCTATTTTTAATAACAAATTTCTATTTCTAAGTATCTCAAAAATTTATTAAATATTCTAGAATAATAATTATTAATTTAATATCTTAAATTAATAATTATTTTATTCAAACTTTATATCCTATGATAATATTTATTTTTGGATCATCTAACATTCTCCCCTATGATCCAAAGATACATTACAACAGATACCAAGTTCATCCCTGAACTTAGTAAATTTTATTCTGCCAAGAGGTTTCGTGAAAATGTCGGAGGCCTGATCTTCTCAAGGGAAATACACTAGCTTGATGATGTCCTTTGCAATGAGAGATATGATATGATGATACTTGGTGTCCACATGCTTTGTCTTTGAATGGAAAAATGGATTCTTGGCAAGCTTTATTTCTGATTGATTGTCGATGAATAACGAAGTAGCTTCTGCTAGAGGAATTCCCAAGTCCTGTAAAACTCGACGTAACCAAACAATATCACATGCTGATTCCCATGCTGAAATGTACTCTGCTTCTACTGAAGAAGTGGCCACTGTAGTTTTCTTCTTAAAACTCTAGGAAACTACAGCTGACCCTATGTTCATTAAGTAACTTGAGGTTGATGCCCTGTCATCAATACTGCCAGCACAGTCGGCATCTGAAAATCCACCAAGTAAAAAAAATTTAGTCTTTTTGTAAAGAAGACCAAAATATTTTGTTCCTTGGATATATCGAATAACTCTTTTGGCTACATTCCAGTGGCTGTCTAGTGGTTCCTGCATAAAACGAGAAATAATATTGATTGCATAAGATAGATCAGGACGAGTGGTTGTCAAATAAATCAAGCTGCCAATCAACTGTCTGTAAGTAGTGCTGTCCATCTTTTCCCCCCCTTCAAATTTTGAAAGTTTTAAGTTTTGTTCCATA